>OZ025872.1:1849198-2091698 GCA_964019415.1 Ianthella basta | reverse complement strand
TTCCATGTGATTGTTTTGATAAGAGGGGCTCTTATAGGTGACAATTACTTACCTACGCACACTTGTGGTTGTAAAGGTCAAAAAAGTGTGCCAATTACAAGAAACAATGCACACTTTTTTCCTTTGATGTTAACCACAACCATACAACAAACATAGTTATTACATACATGCACTGCTGTTGTTAGATTCAGTGCTCACCTGATGTCCACTTTGGGCATTAGATCCGCTAGTGACATCTGGGGCTCCTTTCCCCCAGCCCCGCCCACTGCCCCCTCCGCTTCCTCATCGCCTTCCTCATCCTCTGCCTCGTCCTCTTCTGTCCTGCAGTTTGGGCCACGCACTGGAGCAGGTGGAGCCTCATCAGATGTCTAACAGAGGAAACAGAACAGTGTCACAAAGAGAGGTGTGCCTGTGTGTAGTGTGTGTGTGTGTGTGTGTGTGTGTGTGTGTGTGTGTGTGTGTGTGTGTGTGTGTGTGTGTGTGTGTGTGTGTGTGTGTGTGTGTGTGTGTGTGTGTGTGTGTGTGTGTGTGTTTGAATTCATGTATGCACATCTGTGTGGGGATGAGTGTGAAGCATCATGCACCCTTGAATAAAACATATGGCAGAGACAACTCACTCTTAAGCTACTCCTTCACCAGGCAGCCATGTTCCTTCAGCACTTGGCTGGCTTCCAGCACTGTACCTTTGCAGGTTTGGTTAAAATGGCTTGAGCAAGATGGGGCTCCCACTGGAATCGCTCCAGCCTAGCAACCTCGGAGCACTCTTCTTCTGTTAGAAATTGTCCAGTAAAGAACTTGTTCAGCACTGCAAGGTGTGAATAGGATTAGTGAACTGACAGCACTCTTGTCCAGCATCACTCCACTGTAGTGAGGAGGTGTTGATTGTGCATTAACAGGCATGCAGTCAAGTTTACAAATGGCACACATAATACGTACATATGTACCGTATGCATGTACAAAATTTCACGGGACACTATTTTGTGAATTTCATGAGTTAGCAGAAATAAAATGTGAAATACCCTACTGGTGTTAGACATTAGGGGGTGCAAGGGCTTCGCAAAAATCCTCCGGCAAGGAGGAATTGCAAAAAGCAAGTCCTACAGAAATTTGTACACCCACAGCATATGGTGCAGGACAACATTAGAAGCAAGACAGTGTAACGGTATTCAAATGTGACAGTGAGTGTAAACCTTGACTGCCGCCATGACAACAAGCTCCTCCTTAGTCACCAACTCCTCTTGGCACAGCTAGAAGTTGTGTAGAACTAAAAAGAGAACACACAGTGGTGTCAGGAGGATATAGGAACAAGGTGGACACAGGAATCAGAGTAGGGTACAAATGGTGACTGCAGTTAACGCACACTCTTTGCAGACTTCTGGTAGTGATATATCGCAAACAAGCACACTCAAACAGGAATACTACTGCTGCTACTTTAGCTGCAGTTTGAGCTATCGTAGCACAGAAGCCTTAAGCTTGTATTGCTCAAAGTAGTACTGACGTTGTGTGAAAGGGTCTCCCCATACCAGCAATAGGAACAGAGGATACTGCAAGTGCTTGATATTAGGGGGGACCTCAAAGTTTGACAAAGCCACAAGACAAATACCTAACGATCAGAGCCGACTGGCTCAGCTGTTACACCAAGTTTGTGACTGCATTCACACTGTACAACATCACCAACCTCTCAACTTCCTTGCTGCCACAAGGTACCACACTTGTGCAGAATGTCAATTGCTCTAGATGCCACTTCTGATGGTTTGGTGCACTCTGGCAGACAGGTCTCCTCCTCCAATCATCCTCTGCAATTCCTCCTCAGTCACCAACTCCTCTTGGCATAGCTTTGCCACCGCTGTGTGGGATAGCAGTTGATGCAGACTATACTCACGACCAACACACAACATCGCTACATGTTGCTAGTGCCAAAGGTTAAGAGTGTGTGCTGGAAACACACAAGTACAGATTGATGAGTTTAGTGTTGAGGCATACTGACACTCAAGACAAGGTGTGCTAAATCCTGGCAGTACAGTGGAACACGAGAGGACACTGTTTGTGCTTGTGTGCTAATGACACTATAATAACATCAAGATGTCGAAGTAGAACTTCTAAAACACACCCTCCACTTCTGCACTTGGCAGCCAATCCTAAACTCTGGAGGCATTGGAACCGGCCCTTTTCTCGAAAACCTGACTAATCTAGCCATAGGGGTGGAAGAGATGATGGGTCCATGCTACACCTAGAACAATGTACGTTCATCAACGACAATGACTGTAGCAGTGCATGAAGACACAATAGACCCTCACCCATCCTAAGCACATCAGAGATACAAGAGTACTTAAGCAAACCTTTGATTGGCTGAGCAGCCCTGATGTACCACACCTCCTTCGTGTACCGCTCCAATGCATCTAGTGCCTGCTGCGCTACACCAGGTGACTTCATAGCTACAATCAGTGCTAGCTCGTCAAACCATGGCCACCAGCGCCCGCCTCTCCAACTCTTCTGCACTCCTCTTCAGTGATGAAGTGCTTCTCCAAATGAAGAAGCGTCAGGACTGCACACACACACACACACACACACATGTACAATGCACGATGTACGGCCATTTTGGAGCGCCAAGTTCTATCCTCATTCCCGCTCCAAATTACGAAATGGAAAAATGAAATTTTTATAGGTACACACACGCGTACATGCAGGTAGTTGAATTGAAAAGAATACATAGTCTACTAATACAAACACATACAAAAACAAATAGCTAGCTAGGGAATAATAGAAAACAAAGAGACATGTGCACATGGAATGAAAATTGTCCTGTGGTACTTTGAGTTGACCAAGAGCTGCATGAGGTGGTCATCACATCAGCTAGTCTGCTTCCCTGTGTGGGACACAGTGGAGAGATAGGAGAGAATAGAACTGAAGGCAATGACTACAAGTGTGAAGTGAGCATGTATGTGTGTGTGTGTGTATGTGTGTGTGTGTACTTGTGTAGTGAATACATGGGTGGAGTGATGGTGGGTGAACACAGACGGTTGCAGCTATGTTGCACATGCAACCCATGGAGCAAGTTGCATGCCACACACATGCGCACACGCACGCACGCACGCACGCACACACACACACACACACACACACATACAGGCATACATACAAGTACACAAGTTTACCAACCTCTTTGTTGCAGCTCCTCTTTCATTCTCCTTCCAAATGACTGCATGTTTGGGAAACCTTTCGCACCGATGATAACATCACAATATTTCATCAAAGTGTTCACATCGGCATAATATGTCAAGTGAGCAAACAAGATCTCTTTTGCTTCTTTGTCATTTGTTGCTGCAGAGATATGTGACGCTACATCTTGTGGAATAACTTCTTTGCGTTTTAGCCTCATCAGGCTAAACCTTGGGTTCACAACTGTGAAAAATTCTGTTGTGTGTTTGTTGAGTAACTCTGGTACTGAAACTGGTGAGACTGCATTGTGCACAGAGGAAGGAAGAAAGAGTTACTTGACCCAACATAGTGTCCCCACAGCCACACTATGCAGCGCATGGTAGCAATGTGAACAAGGCATACTACATAATACATATCTAACACATGTACAGTGTGCCCACAGTGATAGTACTATGTATACAAACCATGTATAATGTATTAGGGTATGTAAGGCTGTTCACTCTGATGAGTGCACCTCACCAGTTGAGCTAGCTCCCACTTTGGTTTGGACAGACCCACTGGGAGGACTGGGGCTGCTTGGAGTCCCTACAACCATGGAACAGTGCACATGATCACAATCACACACAGTGTCACACACACACACACACGCACATGCGCATGCGCACGCTCGCGCGCACACACACACACGCACACACACCATGGGTAGGTAGTCATAGAAACACACCTGCCTCCATGTTAATGTATACGCACAGTCACACACACTCATATTCAGAAATACGTACACACAAGCACACAGCTCCACTAACCTCCTTGTTGCAGCTCCTCCTTCAACTTGGCTCCAAATCGCTGCATCTTTGGGAAGCCTTGCGCACCAATGATGACATCACAATATGTTATCAGAGCGTTCACATCGACATAGTTTGTCAAGTGAGCAAACAAGATCTCTTTTGCGTCATCGTCATTCGCAGCAGAGATAAGTGACACTACATCTTGTGTGATAACATCTTCACGCTTTAGACTCAGTAAGCCAAACCTGGGGTTCACAACATCAAAAAACTCTATCTCACGTCTGTCGAGTAACTCTGATACTGAAACTGGTAAGACTGCATCGTATAAAGAGGAAGGAAGAGTTCCTTCCTTGACCCAACATAGTGTCCTCACAGCCACACTGTGCAGCGCATGATAGCAATGTGCATAAGGCATGCATGCTTACTACATACGTGGAATATCTGTTGAGCTAGCTCCCACTTTGGCTTGGACAGGCCCACTGGGAGGACTGGGGCTGCTTGGAGTCCCTACAACCATGGAACAGTGCACATGATCACTATCACACACACACATGCACACACACACACGCAACATTGATGTCCAGCCCACTGATGAAGGCACTTACCACTTAAGCTACTTCCAACATTCTTGGGTTGTGCACTGGTTGGGCAATGGCCACTGAGAGGATAGGGGGTGCTTTGCCTCTTTGGAACTGCATAATACACAATGATGATGTAACGAATAACACATGAAAGCTGAACTCTATAACACAAAGTACCTAGTGATGCACATACAATGTGCTGGCAATTGCGGCTCAGCATTTCAACCACCAGAGGCTCTCTAAGTTCTTTGATATGGATCATACAGAGGACAACTGAATATGTACACATGGGTGCACACTCGACACACACACACACACACACACACACACACACACACACACACACACACACACACACACACACACACACACACACACACAGCATCTACATCCGTCAGCACACTGATGGAGGATCCATACCAGTTGAACTTTTTAGTAATAAAAAAATACCAGTAATACCAGTTGAACTATATAGCTTCCAATTCAATGGAAGGCCAACTCTGAAGACTGTGTTTAGATGCATCTGAGACTGTGCAACAGTACACAAATCAATGAATAACAGCTCCTCCTAGAAACATAAGGGAGACATTACAATCTAAAGCAGAGTTTCAAACACAGCACCAAGCCCAAGAGCTCCTTAGCACACTGAAGGAGGCACCTCACCTGTTGAGCTAATTTGGTTTATCTTGGGCTTTGAAATTGCTAGATCAGGCTCAGTGTGAGGGCATGGGCCACTTGGAGTCTGTGAAACAGTCTCTGGGAGTGTGAAACAGTATACAACAATACAATGAATGACACAGCATACGTAACTTAGGGCACTGGCATTGCAATATGAACTTAATTGAAAAGGTTGACAAACGCTAATCAATTGGTCTAGCCAGTGTCACTTTGCACGTAGCACCACTGTTTGGTAATAGCCCAGGGCAGGGAAGAAATATGGTAGTATGAAGCCACCACAACTAACTATGTACATTGTTGTCCCTGTACAAACGTGATGCTAATTGGCAAGCTATACAGAGATGTGTGTTATAGATTGAGTAACAAATATAAAGATGCCCACCTCCTCCTTGTGAAGTGGTGTCCACCAATTGGAGTAGCTGTGAATCGCCATGGTGTGGTTGGAGCTAGATGACAAAAGAAGGATGAAGAGACAATGATTCAGTCATCATTATAATAGACTAGCACTAGTCCATGAAAGCACAGCCCCACCACTATAGCAACAGTGTAAAGGACAGCTCAGTCTCTACAATCCACAGTAGGGAGAATCACAGTCAAGCATTTTGTGCCTTAGCTTAATTTGTGCACTTAAAGAGGCCTCTTCAGAAGTCCTATTTGTGTACATGTGCAGCACATCAGCACACACACCTCTGTTCCTTCAACTTGGCAGAACCACACTTGGTGGCTTTTCAAAGGCTCTTGAAAATCAGATGAAATATTACAGACAATGCTGCCCTCACTTTGGACAGCCAAGTGGGTGGGTTGGGTCTCACAGGGGCATGCAAAACCGTAAATGGTAGACGCTATATCAGTGAATTTGGAACCGAGTACTGCTCGGGCGGACGCTTCGATTGCTGCTTCGAATGTAGACCGAACTGCACTGCAGTATTCATGTAGTTCAGCTGAGCTGCATCTTGCATTAATGGAGACCCTGGGGACGATACCGATGAATCCAGAAGATTCAACTACACAAATGTGCAGTTTCTTCCATCGAAACATTACAGCGAAACGTGTGCTGTTTTCTGGGACCACCTTCCAATCCTTCTTGTTGGCTAGCTCCACTGCTAGGCGAGTGAAGACGCCTCGTGGTAGATCTTGGGTTGAGACAAAAGAATTCTCATCAAACTCAAATGCCACTAGCAGTGGGGCCACACTGCCTAGTGCAGATTCTAGCGAAACCTTTGAAGGAAGTGCTGCTGGCATGAAATAATGGGCAGTAGTAGCGCCATGCGGTGATAAGCAGGCTGTTACACCAAGGTGGCACAGGCAGCGTAGTAGCCACACTCGGTCCACCTCCCTGAGGATGCCTAGCTCATTGAAAAGACCTTCATCCAAGGTAAGGATGCCTGTCTCCTTAAATGTCTTGGCTGCCATGCACTTTGGAATCTCAATGAACTGTATTGCAAGGAGCTTTGACACTTCCTGTAGGAACACACTGTTGTCTGTGCAGACTGTGTCGGAGACATCAGTGTGATCAACGAAAGTGAAGACTCCAAGGGAGTGAAACAGCTGCAGAAGGCTACGGAATTCCTGACCTAGGTTTGCTGAACTGACACACTTCAGCTCACGGGCATGCTCCAATAGCTCAGCAAATGGAAAGAACTTCTGAGGAACCTTTCGGGTCACCATTTCAAAGTGAAACCATCCTATGGGTATCTTGGTTTTCAGGGCACCATCGGAATGGGAAAGGACCACACGGAGATCATCAATGCTGGCCTGGTCTTCTTGAGTGCGCTGTGAGGCTTCAACGTGCTGCATATTATTCACAAGGAAGAATAACTGACCATCAGAATTGGGGACAATGTTTGAATAATACGGCTTTTTCGAGAGTAATTTGATACGCTTGGAAATCTTAGCAGTTGCTGCAGCAGTAATGCCCATCTTCATTAACTGATCTTTGAATGTGCCAACTAGAACTGTGCGAAACTTTGGAAGTTGGATATTCATTGATAATGCACCTGCATTGCTGGATACCTTGTATGCCAAGGTCTGCACACTGGAAAGGGATCGCTGCGTCATTTCCCAAGATGTCTCAGAACTCGCCAATATTTCCACCTCTGTGGATGCATTTGGTCGATATGTGATAGGTACTGGCTGATCGAGGTCCATGGCTGCATTGAAGACATGCACATAAGTGCATGGGATGTCCAACAACAGGGGGATGACATCTTGAAAGCTTGGTTGACCACCGGTGTCAAGCAAGTGGACAAACCTGGCACCATTCAGTCGCAATTCTTCCTGTAGACCTGCACCGAGGTCATGCATGAGGTTTGAGTGTGCTTCAAGGAATGCAGATTGGCTGGTTGGAAGAGGAGAAGGTATGGGATGGGGCAAGTCTCCTGCTCTGGGACTGACCTTTTCACGAGACGCACGAGAGGGAATTTCACTGGTAACAGCAGATTGATCAATTTTTGTCACCAGCTGTTTAGGTTTGGCACTGCGGTCTTCTGGAGGATCCTTTGGTATTGCTGCAGTGACGTGGTACTGGCGGCTGAGGCAGGATGACCTGATGGAGCAGGCCATCTTCTCATCAGAGAGCGGCAGCCAGACTGAGGTTCCTTCAACTGCATACTTCTCTGCCGAAATGGAGACAACTTCTGGCTTTGCCATGACAGGTGTGCTGATCTTGACTTCTTTTGGCTTGTTGTGCACCAAGAGGTGCTTCAAGCAGGATTTGCCTGTGGCAGGTGGGCCCATTATAATATTACGGTTGATAGCAACATCTACAGATCCCTGCTTCTCCACTGCCTCCTCATAGTCAGGTAGCCATGAGGGTGGTTTCTGAGGTGCTGTAATGAACAAGAAGGGACACACAATTTAGACAAATCATTTATGCATACCTGAGACAAGCAGTTATAACAACATGCAGGGTACTGTGGTAGGATACAGCTGTTAGCGGGTGATTGGAAATATGTATACATGCTTTCTTGTACTCTTTCAAATGTGAGTTGTTGCATCCATCAAACACATGGAACCATGACTGATCAAACAATGATCTGACAGATCAAATACATGTGCATACTGAGTACACAGTGCATGTAATTAACTGTATAGCAATGAATGACATAAAACACAAACCAAGTCAATGCTTACCAGAGTCAGCTATCCTCAGGAGCCTCTTTGCAGTGTCAATGTCACCTTCATTAACAGCTTTGCGTACTGCGTCATCAGCGAGTGCACCTGTAGAAGACCAAGAGGAGTAACACTTCACTGTTAATTGACAACATTCCAACAACAACACTGGAATGTGCAAGGGTTCAGCCAGCTCTGAGGTGTAGCTGTTCTGAGGTGACAGGTGGCAGGTGTCAACTGCTATCTGTCACCTGTCAGCTGCTATTGAGCATTGGAAGTAAGAACAACTGTAGAGTGTGACCATTCTACTGACTCTCCTAATGACATTGCAGCTAACCCAATGTTCTCTAACTTGAGTGAAGTCACATTTCTGAAATTCACTGCACACATACACACACGTGTCTTAGAGATTGGTACACCAAACCACATCAACCAAGAAACACCCATGCTTTGTGGCACATTACATAGTCACACTTCAGTAAGTTGTTCACTCTCCCTAAAGACTATATGTGAGCGGATTTGAGAAAACGACCCACTTCGCACAGTTTATCGATTTTGAGCTAGTGACACCGTGTTAAAGCAGAGTGGTTGGGCTCTCTATTACCCTTTGTTGCGCTTCAATAGCTGCTTCAGTTTCCGAGATACGCTTGCCTAAAATGTGAAATTACGTTAGGCTTTTGGCTGAAAAAAGGCGTTAAGAACATGGACTTCCGGTCATGGCACAAATGGCGGACAGTTGGTCGTAGTGGAAAGCATATCTGCCTCGTCCTCAGCACGGGAAGGTCTTCACGCTCGTCGGGAATGCTGGAGTAGTGTACGTATGTTGACTTCGAGCAAGGTTGCCTTGAATAACGTGCGTAGCTTTTACGTTTACATAACATGTTCGTATACGTGGCGCCCAATGGCCACCATGTAAATTTGAAGTCTTCGTTTGAGCTTTAGAGAAGGAATTAAAGATTCAAACTTGGCCACAAGATAGGGACTGTACCATAGATATGAATGATACCAAAATCTGTTTTTCGGTGAAATATCACCCACATGATTGTTTTGTCCCACATCTATTGTTTACATATTGCGCGAAGTGGGTCATTTTTTCAAATCCGCTCACATATGACAACTGTAATAATTAAGGGCATACGTGTGTTTAGATGAGCAGGGTTTTCAAATTTGTGTCATCAGTTGCTGACTCAGGTTATCAAAGGACTTCACGTAAGAGCTCAGCCATGGAACATATACCAGTTGGTGAATAGTAATGTGGCCATGTGGGGTTAGGTCATACAGTGTAACTTGATTGTTGGCCACTTTAGTGTGGGGCTCACTCAGGCTCATGCCAGTCAATGAAAGCACACTCACCTTTCTGGAGGAGCAGCTGTGCTACTCCTAGATGTCCTCTCTCCAGAGCCAGATGTAATGGCGTCAGGGCTGCTCCTCCAGGGCTGGCACTCTGCTACAGGAAACAAAGCAGGAGGTATCAGGACAAGGTGGAATGGAGGGGAATGCTATCATAATCACACAGCATATGATATAAGTGAACAACCAATCACACACACACACGCACACACACACACACACACACGCACGCACGCACGCATGCACACACACACACACACACACACACACACACACACACACACACACACACACACACACACACAAATACACCCTCAGACATACACTGACACATGTCAACATGCACACCCACACTGAATACACACCTTGACATGATCTTCAGGGCTGAACTTGAACTGATCAATAACCAGCTCCACTACCTCCACGTGTCCCTCCATGGCTGCTAAATGCAGCATGTTGAATCCATCATTGTCCGTACTGTCGATGAGGGAAGGCATCTTTGGTTCTAGGTGGCGAATGGTATGGCCATGCCCACGCCATGCAGCTATGTGCAGAGCATTCCGTCCCATCTACATAAAGGGAATGCATGGCATTTAAATACACGACTGGCATAGGATGGACATACAAAACAGAACAGAAGACAGTGAAGTAAACATGTGCCAAGGGAACAAACGAGACATGTGGCTGATCATGAATTGTGGAGATAAATGAAGGCTTATGTTGATACTATTTGGGTTACAGGAGGCTGGCTGCTATAGACAAGTGGTTGTATTATACAGTGACCACTATAGTACAGGTCCACTGTACTACCAGTTACAGATGTCAATACAGTGTAAGTGAGGCACAACAGTGACAGTTGGGGGACTCTCACATTCTCTAGCTTCTAACCCCTCATGCTCTCTCTTCACCACATGAACTAATGAGCAGTAGGGGTTGTGGCTAGACTAAGCCACCCTGTGAAACCTCAGCCTCACACCTTGGTCAATAACACATGGGATCAATTGTCACTTACATTGTTTACATCCATCAAAGAGTTGTGGTACGTTTCCACTAGAACATCAATAAAGGCATTGCGACCATTGTATGCTGCTAACAACAGAGGTGTCATGCCCCACTGCAGGAAACACAGCAGAGACAACAACAAGAGTGGAAGGAAATGTAAGGAGAGCATACACCACTGGTCATCACACATAATGTAGCTTTGAGGTGCCTGCAACACATTACGGTACATACTGGACTCAGCACACATGATACCAACATGCTGTTTAATTATCAGATCCAGAGATGCCCACTCAATTCAAACCCACTTCACAGCCTACAACACTTAGTCACATGCATGCACTCTCATCACACAACACACAACCCACTACGGGCCCCAATGCACATTGCAAGACACCTTGTGATATAACACACACACTCACATCGTCACGTGCAGTGGTGTCCCCACTGTATTCGTCAATTAGAACTTTGGCAAATTCAACCTTGCCTTCCTGAGCTGCACAGTGCAGTGGAGAAGCCCCTTTCTTGTTAGTGCTGTGAAGAAGTGCCTCCATCTTTGGTGCTAGGTAACGAAGGGTGTCAACATGACCACCTCCTGCAGCATAGTGCAGAGCATTGCTTCCCTCCTACATAAAGGAATGGCAAACAACTGAAGACATGACTGCTACAGGAGTGGACACACACTATTCATGTACATGATGGATGTGTCACCTCATGCCTCTTAAAGGACACATAGTCTACAGTAACAGTGGCTATGTACTAGGATAGCATGCAGAGTGGGGAGCATCAGAGCACATTAGGAGAAGGTACAATGTATTACAGGTACAAGGGAACATGCCATGTCTGACAAAGTACCATACAATTATGCTGAAATGTCAGTCCACCGATGTGACTCACAGTGGCTATGTACTAGGATAGCATGCAGAGTGGGGAGCATCAGCAGAGCACTTTAGGAGAAGGCACAATGTCTTACAGGTGCAAAGGAACATGCCATGTCTGCTAAATATCTACGTATGTTGCAATAACACTCCATGAACGTGACTCACTGTGTCCTGTACGTTCAATGAACAGCCCTTTTCCAGAAATTCCTCTAATTTGTGCACGTCTCCATCTAGTGCTGTGAACAAGAAGCCATACTCCAACCCCTGTACAGGAGACACAGTGGTACTTTCATCAAGCACTGAAACACATTCCAATGCAGCAAATAGTGGCATATCAGGAATGACACCATTTATACATAGATAATAGTCATACAGTGCTGTACATGTTGCATGGGTTTTCACATACAGGGTGACCACAAAGTAAACAGAAGATGTGTCCCCTCATTAAAGGGCACCCAGGTCACAGTGCCCATGCACGGCATGTATGAAGTGGCAGCACTAGCGCACATGACAGAGAGGCTACATTACATTAATAAATAAGTGTGTGTACTATATCCATCCACTGTACTACGTGGGTGAGAAAGTTCTTCATATCAAATTGGGTGAAGCGAACTGTGCATACTTTCAAGGTCTGGCCATACATCTAAATGTATCCCTGAATGTGCAGTATATACAATAGAGTGTCCGCACAGTACGGGTGTGCATCACACATTAATGCACATTGAAGTGCTACTGGCCAATCCATTTGAATCAAAAGTGGTTAATTTGACAGTGAAACCAAATCACAAGAGAATTGCTTACAAGTTGAGAGTTGCTTACTGTACAATGTCATGTATTTTGAGTTCTAGAAAGCAAGTAATGCTAACAGTTAAGAAATGAAACAGCAAATGAGCAGTGATAGCATAAGTAGGACTGGTGTATTTGCTTGTTCAAAACAAATTACTAAGAGTTTTAGCTTTGCCTATTAAATAAACTGTAGGTTTGCTAGTTCACTTTGGGTAGAGAGCCAAATGACTCATAACACTGATCAGCACATGAAAACAAGCTAATGTCAACAACGTGAACTCACCTTCTGAGGGTCATCTATAACGCAACCGTATTGGTCAATGAGAATCTTCACAAGTTCTGAGTGTCCATTTGCATATGCCACCATCACAGGTGTCAAGCCATCCTGCAAGAAGCAGAGACGGATACACAAGTGAGATGGAGAATGCAAGGCAGATAGATTGCTGAATAATAACAATAATAGCATATATTATTATTAGGACAAAATTTGCAGGTTATGAATGAAAACACACCTTTGTCACATGT
This sequence comes from Ianthella basta, assembly GCA_964019415.1. Classification (NCBI taxonomy): domain Eukaryota; kingdom Metazoa; phylum Porifera; class Demospongiae; order Verongiida; family Ianthellidae; genus Ianthella; species Ianthella basta. Next base: position 2,078,840 of record OZ025872.1, on the reverse strand, counting down.
GTATACTTGCCATAATATAGCCCTCAGCTGGCTGAATCTTTGGAGGACAATAACTGGTCTAGCACGAACACACACACACACACACACACACACACACACACACACACACACACACACACACACACACACGTACATTTACATACATATTTTATTGCGGTACAGTGTGTGTATGTGTACATGTACATTCTAAAATTTAAAGTACAAATTATGATCAGTTCTGATATTTAAAGGGGATGTCAAAATTGGGTAGTTTACAATACCACTGGCCTGTGTGCACTGGTGAAATGAAGCCCTTGTAATGCCATGAACCTTGGTTGCCTAAGAGTATTGTGTTAATGCAGTCAGGGGTAACATGGAGTTGATGTCACAATGTCTCATGATCATGGATCAAAGGGTGTATTAAATTACTTACAGGCAACATGGATTACTAATAGTGCATGTGTCCCAGTTCAATTGCAGACTTCCTAGGGTGAGGGGATTCGTTGCTATGTACAAGCAATCGAAGAAGCCAGGTTGCATTGCATGTCCAAGGCATTGACTTCTAGTGTTCAATGGGTTCAAGCCTCCTGACCATGCAATGAGGCTCATGCAGTTTTGTGTGCACCATTCAAATCACTTTTGTTATAAGACATTTCTGGCTAAATCTTGCAACAGTGCATGAGTGGTGGACATTCTGTGGGTTACATTATACTCAAATAACTGTGCATACACTAAGTGGCCTACCCACACAGCTGTCGGAGGACTGACATATGGACTAAACACAATTTTAGTATATTAACGAATAGCAAACAAAACACTCCTCAACAAATGCCCACATGTTCACCCACAAATCCATGCCCATACATCCACACACTGCTTGCACATGCTAATAGTCTTATTGATGTGCACAATGTCAAAACACACTGCACCCCATGGCCTGCTGTAGCTTGTACAAAATACTATACAAAAGCACAACAGTGCAAATTACAAACACCTAAATGACCACACTATAGACAGCTCATTGCTCAACCTGCTATGCCACACTTCATATTCCATTACATTTTAGGGAAATTATGTACGTATCACAAGAAAAGCTGCTACACAGAATACTAGAAAATGTGGACTCAGATCTCTCTAATGAGGGCAGTGCATATTGTCCCAGCTATGTAGAGATGTGCACAAACTACCTCTGAAATAAGGACACCTCTCAAATAAGGACAGTGCCTACTGTACCAGCTACATAGAGATGAATGCCAATTTACCTCCAAAATAAGAGCACCTCTCTAATGTGGATACAAGTGTTCAAACTAGAAGGAACTGTGTCATTGTAGTAGACAGCATACAAATGCTGTACAGTGAGGAAACACCTGTTGAAGGACCACATTGAATCAGTTATGAATAATCACTCAGTGCCTTATGCACAGTGTCCTTTATACAGTGTGTGTTCTACTCCCACTGTGGTAGGTTATATAATGGATAAGCACATGCAGGTATATTGAATATAGCATTTAGAATACACTACAGACACTTAGGGACTCGGCATTATATGTGCCATTACATCCTTGTGCCAGTGACGTACAACTATGGTTGAGCACACTCTATTTCAGAGGCACAAGGACTAACTGAGTGCAATTGCCCTGTCTCCCTCCCCAACCCTTCCAATTATGATATAAAATGCACTCATACACACACTACAAAGCAGTAAAGAGTGTATGCATTTTGCCATGAAATGATTTTAAAGTTACCATAGTAAAAGCATGAATGGGAGGAACCACACTAATGCCAGCTTACGCTAGCTAGGCTACAAGAAATCATAGATGGTGGGGTCTGCTACTACTGGAACTACATGACTGTGGCAGACATACATACCAAATGTGCATCACACACACACACACACACACACACACACACACACACACACACACACACACACACACACACACACACACACACACACACACACACACACACACACACACACACACACACACACACACACACACACACACACACACACACACACACACACACACACACACACACACACACACACACACACACACACACACACACACACACACACACACACACACACACACACACACACACACACACACACACACACACACACACACACACACACACACACACACACACACACACACACACCATAGTGTATATATATTGGTAAGCAGCACACAATTTTACTGCATGGTTTATGTGGCTCTAGTATACAAATGTCCACATCTACTGTCCCTGTGCAGTGCATCATGTACGTATGTTCAGAGATCACAAAATGTATCATACATACAATAAACAATGTAGACCAACCTTGGATTTGGATTCTGCATCCAAATGACAGGTCTTCACGAGGTAATCAATCATGGGCAAATGACCCTCTCCAGCTGCATAGTGTATGGCTGTGTAGCCGTTATCATCTGTATCGAAGAGGTGATCCTTCATCTTTGGGACGAGGTACTCTGCAATGTCAACATGGCCACCCGCAGCACACGCATGAAAGGCATTCAATCCACCCTGTAGTAAACAATAGGAATAGGCTCACAACAGATCACCACCTGTACACACATGCAGGGTGCATACCTCAGGATGAAGAAGGAATTAGTAGATAGTAGGTGTGGGCGGTACATGTCACATGGCTGCTGTGACATCTGCCCTATCTCATGAAGCATTAAACCAAGCTACAACATACTGCCATTCACTATACACTGCCATCAGTGCCAGGTATGTACAGTATGTATAAAGTATTGAAGGCATGCATAGGTAATATTCAAATAGTTCACAATACAATGCATGCCATCAATGTATTGTGGTGCAAAGTGTGACTGGACACATAACTCAAGGACACACACTCAGCATTCAAAGCACATGGAATGTCGATTACATATGCCACGTCTATGGCATGGTTGGCTGACAGTGAGTGCAGGAACACATGACGATTATGGGCACACACAATGACACCCAACCACTTAGTGACACTTACGTCTACTGTCCCAGCTACATACAGATGTGGAAAAAGAAAGCTACTTCTGAAACAAGGCACCTCTCTAATTAGGGGAGTAGTGATGGTTTCATCTCTAAACGACATTGCTAAGAGAAGAGAAATTCCCACCCACCCTACCCTAGCAACCATATTTTGGCATGTGAATGGGGTGGTAGCAGGCAAGTTGGCATGGTCAAGTGTTACAACCAAGCTACATCCCATATACAGAACACTAGAAAATGTGGACTCAGACCTCTCTAATAAGGACAGTGCCTACTGTCCCAGCTACATCAAGATGTGCACAAAGGTACCTCTGAAATAAGGACACCTCTTTAATAACGACAGTGCTTACTGTCCCAGCTACATAGAGATGAATGCTAATTTACCTCTGAAATAAGGGTACCTCTCTAATGAGGACAGTGCCTACAGTCACAGCTACATATATAAAGATGTGTGCAAAACTTCCTCCTATTAAGGACACCAGGCATTTTTATGGACACTTAGGACTCAGCATTTTATATGCCATAGCACCGGGCAACATGGCTTTAGCTATACATTGATTGTACTGCATAACATTGTGGTAATTGTTCATGTAATCACTTGTTGCTGATGGCAAGACATACTGTAATTGTTCAGAATTGGCATGTGCTCTGATGATGTGGGCATTATGGCATATACTCTACACTTGCCTTTGGCCAATTCACACCCAGGATTAGGTGTTGCATAATCATGCCATAATGCCTTTTGCCATGTAATCTACTAAACAGCTTATACACCACAATTTACAGTGGAAGTAAAGGAAACTTGATTCTAACGAAGACAGTGCCTACCGTCCCAGCTACATAGAGATGTGTACAATACTACCTCTGAAACAAGGCACCTCTCTAATGAGGACAGTAGTGACAGTTTCATCTCCAAACGACATTGCTAAGGGAAGTGAAATTCCCACACACCCTATTATAATACAACTCATACAAAATTTAATTGGTTACTGTATACCCTGGCCTTCCATCAACTTGTTGTACAGTTCTACCTGTGTTCTAGGTACATAACTTCCTCGGACACCGATTGTGAGCATATATAGCATGGGAGCAAATGTATATAGCATTAGTGGGGTTCAGTACTTTACTCATTCAGTCCTTGATTAATGGCGAACAGTAAACTCCCAAACCCACAAGCAGCATAAATTGTAAAACTGCACCATCCTCAGGCACTTTGCACACCCAGGACTTGGCATAATTATCACATATCGTAATCAAACAGTACATGCCTATGTCATATTCATTCCATATGTAGCTTGTCATGTACGTAGTGTAACATATACCCCCTTATTCAGGACACCATAAAAATCAGGAACCTCTCAAATCAGACCAGAGCCAACTGTCCTGCTAGAATTGCAAACAAAACTACATATCTTTGAAATAAAACTACCTTTGTAATCAGGACAATATAGATAATAGCACCCTAGTAATTGTATTAATTACAGGCTCGTGTGTAGGGTTTTGAAAGGATAGTTACACTCAGGAAGAAATGTCGGAAGGAACCTACCTTCCCTGTCCAAACCAGAATAGAGATGATTACAAATACCCATGCACAGTTCATACACACACACACACACACACACACACACACACACACACACACACACACACACACACACATGCACATACACACACACACACACACACACACACACACACACACACACACACACACACACACACACACACACACACACACACACACACACACACACGTACATTTGCATACATATTGTGGCACAGTGTGTGTATGTGTACATGTACATTCTAGAATACTCAATTTGCAATTTAAAGTACAAATTATAATCAGTTCTGATATTTTAAGGGGATGTCAAAATGGGGTAGTTTACAATACCACTGGCCTGTGTGCACTGGTGAAATGAAGCCCTTGTAATGCCATGAACCTTGGTTGTTCAAGAGTATTGTGTTAGTGCAGTCAGGGGTAACATGGAGCTGATGTCACAATGTCTCATGATCATGGATCAAAGGGTGTATTAAATTACTTACAGGCAACATGGACTACTAATAGTGGATGTGTCCCAGTCCAATTGCAGACTTCCTTGGGTGAGGGGATCCGTTGCTATGTACAAGCAATCTAAGAAGCCAGGTTGCATTGCATGTCCAAGGCAATGACTTCTAGTTTTCAATGAGTTCAAGCCTCCTGACCATGCAAAGAGGCTCATGCAGTTTTGTGTGCACCATTCAAATCACTTTTGGTATAAGACATTTCTGGCTAAATCCTGCAACAGTGCATGAGTGGTGGACATTCTGTGGGTTACATTACACTCAAATAACTGTGCATACACTAAGTGACCTACCCACACAGCTGTCAGAGGACTGACATATGGACTAAACACAATTTTAGTATATTAACGAATAGCAAACAAAACACTCCTCAACAAATGCCCACATGTTCACCCACAAATCCATGCCCATACATCCGCACACTGCTTGCACATGCTAATACTCTTATTGATGTGCACAATGTCAAAACACACTGCACCCCATGGCCTGCTGTAGCTTGTACAAAATACTATACAAAAGCACAATAGTGCAAATTACAAACACCTAAATGACCACACAACAGGCAGCTCATTGCTCAACCTGCTATGCCACACTTCATATTCCATTACATTTTAAGGAAATTATGTACGTATCACAAGAAAAGCTGCTACACAGAATACTAGAAAATGTGGACTCAGACGTCTCGAATGAGGGCAGTGCATATTGTCCCAGCTATGTAGAGATGTGCACAAACTACCTCTGAAATAAGGACACCTCTCAAATAAGGACAGTGCCTACTGTACCAGCTACATAGAGATGAATGCCAATTTACCTCCAAAATAAGAGCACCTCTCTAATGTGGATAGTTGAGTCGTTCCCCTACAAGTGTTCAGACTAGAAGGAACTGTGTCATTGTAGTAGACAGCATACAAATGCTGTACAGCGAGGAAACACCTGTTGAAGGACCACATTGAATCAGTTATGAATAATCACTCAGTGCCTTATGCACAGTGTCCTTTATACAGTGTGTGTCCTACTCCCACTGTGGTAGGTTATATAATGGATAAGCACATGCAGGCATATTGAATATAGCATTTAGAATACACTACAGACACTTAGGGACTCAGCATTATATGTGCCATTACATCCTTGTGCCAGTGACGTACAACTATGGGTGAGCACGCTCTATTTCAGAGGCACAAGGACTAACTGAGTGCAATTGCCCTGTCTCCCCCCCCCCCCTCCCCCAACCCTTCCGATTATGATATAAAATGCACTCATACACACACTACAAAGCAGTAAAGAGTGTATGCATTTTGCCATGAAATGATTTTAAAGTTACCATAGTAAAAGCATGAATGGGAGGAGCCACACTAATGCCAGCTTACGCTAGCTAGGCTACAAGAAATCATAGATGGTGGGGTCTGCTACTACTGGAACTACATGACTGTGGCAGACATACATACCAAATGTACATCACACACGCACACACACACACACACACACACACACACACACACACACACACACACACACACACACACACACACACACACACACACACACACACACACACACACACCATAGTGTATATATATTGGTAAGCAGCACACAATTTTACTGCATGGTTTATGTGGCTGTAGTATACAAATGTCCACATCTACTGTCCCTGTACAGTGCATCATGTACGTATGTTCAGAGATCACAAAATGTATCATACATACAATAAACAATGTAGACCAACCTTGGTTTTGGATTCTACATCCAAATGACAGGTCTTCACGAGGTAATCAATCATGGGCAAATGACCCTCTTGAGTTGCCCAGTGTAAGGCTGTGTAGCCGTTATCATCTGTATCGAAGAGGTGATCCTTCATCTTTGGGACGAGGTACTCTGCAATGTCAACATGGCCACCCCCAGCACACAGATGAAAGGCATTCAATCCACCCTGTAGTAAACAATAGGAATAGGCTCACAACAGATCACCACCTGTACACACATGCAGAGTGCACACCTCAGGATGAAGAAGGAATTAGTGGATAGTAGGTGTGGGCGGTACATGTCACATGGCTGCTGTGACATCTGCCCTATCTCATGAAACATTAAACCAAGCTACAACATGCTGCCATTCACTATACACTGCCATCAGTGCCAGGTATGTACAGTATGTATAAAGTACTGAAGGCATGCATAGGTAATATTCAAATAGTTGACAATACAATGCATGCCATAAATGTATTGTGGTACAAAGTGTGACTGGACACATAACTCAAGCAGCATTCAAAGCACATGGAATGCCAATTACATATGCCACGTTTATGGCATGGTTGGCTGACAGTGAGTGCAGGAACACATGACGATTAGAAGTTGGCACACGACACCCAACCATTCATTGACACTTACGCATAGTACACATGGCCCTCACCTTCTTCTTGTGGAGGACGTCTGCTCCATACTCATACAGCATGTCAACCAGCTCCTTGTGTCCATAGCGTGCTGCCAAGAGAAGAGCTGTCCAGCCATTCTGAGGAGGGAAGGGTGCACAACTGGACTGAACACCAAGTGTGTGGTTGCATGGCATTGATGAGAGAGCAACATGCAAAGTAATAAAATTAGTAGAGTATTTATGAGATGCATTGACTATCAATCAGAATCTGTTTAGAGAAATACCACACATGTACAGTACACACAGTGTGCACACTCTTAATGTCCTTCTGCTGTGTATAGGGGACACAATGATGTCCATTGCCACGGGCAACACGGCTTTAGCTATACATTGATTGTACTGCATAACATTGTGGTAATTGTTCCTGTAATCACTTGTTGCTGATGGCAAGACATACTGTAATTGTTCAGAATTGGCATGTGCTCTGATGATGTGGGCATTATGGCATATACTCTACACTTGCCTTTGGCCAATTCACACCCAGGATTAGGTGTTGCATAATCATGCCATAATGCCTTTTGCCATGTAATCTACTAAACAGCTTATACACCACAATTTACAGTGGAAGTAAAGGAAAATTCATTCTAACGAAGACAGTGCCTACCGTCCCAGCTACATAGAGATGTGTACAATACTACCTCTGAAACAAGGCACCTCTCTAATGAGGAAAGTAGTGACGGTTTCATCTCCAAACGACATTGCTAAGGGAAGTGAAATTCCCACACACCCTATTATAATACAACTCATACAAAATTTAATTGGTTACTGTATACCCTGGCCTTCCATCAACTTGTTGTACAGTTCTACTTGAGTTCCAGGTGCATAACTTCCTCAGACACTGATTGTGAGCATATATAGCATGGGAGCAAATGTATATAGCATTAGTGGGGTTCAGTACTTTACTCATTCAGTCCTTGATTAATGGCGAACAGTAAACTCCCAAACCCACAAGCAGCATAAAATGTAAAACTGCACCATCCTCAGGCACTTTGCACACCCAGGACTTGGCATAATTATCACATATCGTAATGAAACGGTACATGCCTATGTCATATTCATTCCATATGTAGCTTGTCATGTACGTAGTGTAACATATACCCCCTTATTCAGGACACCATAAAAATCAGGAACCTCTCAAATCAGACCAGAGCCAACTGTCCTGCTAGAATTGCAAACAAAACTACATATCTTTGAAATAAAACTACCTTTGTAATCAGGACAATATAGATAATAGCACCCTAGTAATTGTATTAATTACAGGCCCGTGTGTAGGGTTTTGAAAGGATAGTTACACTCAGGAAGAAATGTGTGAAGGAACCTACCTTCCCTGTCCAAACCAGAATAGAGATGATTACAAATACCCATGCACAGTTCATACACACACACACACACACACACACACACACACACACACATACACACACACACGTACATTTGCATACATATTGTGGCACAGTGTGTGTATGTGTACATTCTAAAATACTCAATTTGCAATTTAAAGTACAAATTATAATCAGTTCTGATATTTTAAGGGGATGTCAAAATGGGGTAGTTTATAATACCACTGGCCTGTGTGCACTGGTGAAATGAAGACCTTGTAATGCCATGAACCTTGGTTGCCCAAGAGTATTGTGTTAGTGCAGTCAGGGGTAACATGGAGCTGATGTCACAATGTCTCATGATCATGGATCAAAGGGTGTATTAAATTTACTTACAGGCAACATGGATTACTAATAGTGGATGTGTCCCAGTCCAATTGCAGACTTCCTTGGGTGAGGGGATCCGTTGCTATGTACAAGCAATCTAAGAAGCCAGGTTGCATTGCATGTCCAAGGCAATGACTTCTAGTTTTCAATGAGTTCAAGCCTCCTGACCATGCAAAGAGGCTCATGCAGTTTTGTGTGCACCATTCAAATCACTTTTGCTATAAGACATTTCTGGCTAAATCCTGCAACAGTGCATGAGTGGTGGACATTCTGTGGGTTACATTATACTCAAATAACTGTGCATACACTAAGTGACCTACCCACACAGCTGTCAGAGGACTGACATATGGACTAAACACAATTTTAGTATAACGAATAGCAAACGAAGCACTCCTCAACAAATGCCCACATGTTCACCCCCAAATCCATGCCCATACATCCACACACTGCTTGCACATGCTAATAGTCTTATTGATGTGCACAATGTCAAAACACACTGCACCCCATGGCCTGCTGTAGCTTGTACAAAATACTATACAAAAGCACAATAGTGCAAATTACAAACACCTAAATGACCACACTATAGGCAGCTCATTGCTCAACCTGCTATGCCACACTTCATATTCCATTACATTTTTAATTAAGGAAATTATGTACGTATCACAAGAAAAGCTGCTACACAGAACACTAGAAAATGTGGACTCAGACCTCTCTAATGAGGGCAGTGCATATTGTCCCAGCTACATCAAGATGTGCACAAAGGTACCTCTGAAATAAGGACACCTCTTTAATAAGGACAGTGCCTACTGTCTCAGCTACATAGAGATGAATGCTAATTTACCTCTGAAATAAGGGCACCTCTCTGATGAGGACAGTCCCTACAGTCACAGCTACGTATATAAAGATGTGTGCAAAACTTCCTCCTATTAAGGACACCAGGCATTTTGGCGTACACTTAAGACTCGGCATTTTATATGCCATAGCACCTTTTGTCAGTGACATAACTATGGATAAGCACATTCTATTTCAGAGGCACAAGGACTAACTGAGTACAATTGCCGTGTCCCTCTCCCCCACCAGGTTTTTCTTCCGATTAAGAAATAAAGCGTGCACACACACAGTACAAAGCGCTAAGAGTGTGCACACTGTTTATCATATACCAAGGAAGCGTTTTGGCTGTGGAATAACACATTAATGGTACCTAGTGAATGTATGAATGGGCAGAATCACCTGCAGAACCACACTAATGCCAGCCTACGCTAGCTAGCCTACAAGGAAACATAAATGCTGGGGTCTGCTACTACTGGAACTACATGATCGTGGCATACATACTTGCCAAACGTGCATACACAAACACACACACACGCGCACGCACACGCACACGCACACACACACACACACACACACACACACACGACACACACACACACACACACACACACACACACACACACACACACACACACACACACACACACACACAAACCATTGCATTATTGTTGGTAAGCAGCACGCAATTTACTGCATGGTTTATGTGGTTCTAGTATACAAATGTCCACATCTACTGTCCCCGTGCAGTGCATCATGTACGTATGTTCAGAGATCATAAAATGTATCACACATACAATAAACATTGTAGACCAACCTTGGTTTTGGATTCTACATCCAAATGACAGGTCTTCACGAGGTAATCAATCATGGGCAAATGACCCTCTTGAGCTGCCCAATGTAAGGCTGTGTAGCCGTCATCATCTGTATCAAAGAGGTGATCCTTCATCTTTGGGACAAGGTACTCTGCTATGTCAACATGGCCACCCGCAGCACACGCATGAAAGGCATTCAATCCACCCTGTAGTAAACAATAGGAATAGGCTCACAACAGATCACCACCTGTACACACATGCAGGGTGCACACCTCAGGATGAAGAAGGAATTAGTAGATAGTAGGTGTGGGTGGTACATGTCACATGGCTGCTGTGATATCTGCCCTGTCTCATGGAACATTAAACCAAGCTACAACATACTGCCATTCACTATACACTGCCATCAGTGCCAGGTATGTACAGTATGTATAAAGTACTGAAGGCATGCATAGGTAATATTTAAATAGTTCACAATACAATGCATGCCATCAATGTATTGTGGTGTAAAGTGTGACTGGACACATAACTCAAGGACACACACTCAGCATTCAAAGCACATGGAATGCCAATTACATATGCCACGTCTATGGCATGGTTGGCTGACAGTGAGTGCAGGAACACATGACGATTATGGGCACACACAATGACACCCAACCACTTAGTGACACTTACGTCTACTGTCCCAGCTACATACAGATGTGGAAAAAGAAAGCTACTTCTAAAACAAGGCACCTCTCTAATTAGGGCAGTAGTGATGGTTTCATCTCTAAACGACATTGCTAAGAGAAGAGAAATTCCCACCCACCCTACCCTAGCAACCATATTTTGGCATGTGAATGGGGTGGTAGCAGGCAAGTTGGCATGGTCAAGTGTTACAACCAAGCTACATCCCATATACAGAACACTAGAAAATGTGGACTCAGACCTCTCTAATAGGACAGTGCATACTGTCCCAGCTACATCAAGATGTGCACAAAGGTACCTATGAAATAAGGACACCCCTTTAATAAGGACAGTGCTTACTGTCCCAGCTACATAGAGATGAATGCTAATTTACCTCTGAAATAAGGGCACCTCTCTGATGAGGACAGTGCCTACAGTCACAGCTACGTATATAAAGATGCGTGCAAAACTTCCTCCTATTAAGGACCAAGCATTTTGGCGTACACTTAGGACTCGGCATTTTATATGCCATAGCACCTTTGTCAGTGACATAACTATGGAAAAGCACATTCTTATTCAGAGGCATAAAGACTAACTGAGTACAATTGCCGTGTCCCTCTCCCCCACCAGGTTTTCCTTCCGATTAAGAAATAAAGCGCGCGCGCACACACACACACACACACAGTACAAAGCACTAAGAGTGTGCACACTGTTTATCATATACCAAGGAAGCGTTTTGGCCGTGGAATAACATTAATTGTACCTAGTGAACGTATGAATGGGCAGAATCACCTGCAGAACCACACTAATGCCAGCCTATGCTAACTAGCCTACAAGGAAACATAGATGCTGCTACTACTGGAACTACATGATCGTGGCATACATACTTGCCAAACGCGCACACACACATGCACGCACACACGCACGCATGCACACACACACACACACACACACACACCATTGTATATATATTGGTAAGCAGCATGCAATTTTAATGTGCGCAAGTGCAGTTACCTCATTCTTCACATTCACAGGGCATCCCTGCCCTACTAACTCCTTCACTTTGTTTAAGTCTCCTTTTTTGGCCGCAACCCGCAATTTCTTCTCCATCTTCTGTATGGGGTACACACAGTAACACAGTGACTGCATGCCTTCACCAAGTGGACCCTCTGAGAGGAACACCACATTACATTGCAATATGAGCCCAGTACATTAGACGTATTAGGCACAAATACATTACTAGAACAGACACCCACTGGGTGAGACCACAATGCAGTGACTAGGCAAATAGAGGAGAGGGTCTAGCATGCTAGAATAGTGAGGTCACACACAGGAACATGGGCAGTGCCTGTGGTCCTGCCTCTCTACAAACTGTCACTTGTCCGTCAGGTGTGAACTATGAATAATGGTACAGTACACCAATGAATACACTCAACACCTTGCACTCAGCCCAAGGTGGTGTCCTACCTACACACCCACATCCCTACTTGAGTGGCAGCAAGAGTACTCTACCACCCTTTTCACACGGACCGCACCCAGGTTAGCATGTTCACATTTGGGGTCAAATCTGGGTCAAATCTGGGTCGAACCAGATAAATCCGGGTTATCATCTGGGTTCGAACCCTGCTTGTGAGGTGGGTTCGACTCACATTTATCTGGGTTAAAAATGGTGGCGTGTGAGTAGATGTGGCAGACGAATGGTCAAGGCTCTTTTGGGCAGATTGTCGGACGTAACCATCTGCGCAGAGCTACTGGGATCGTATGGAAATGATATTCTTTGTGGTAAGATTGAGGGCGAGCCAGGCGACTCACGCATGGGTTGGATGCCCACTTTTAACCCGCAGATTGTGCTTCGTACGCATTGCGCTACTGCTGTCAGTCGTCTTCTAGCTTGGTCGGGCATAGGTTCTCCAGCACAGCGAGAAAAATGCTATCAAAAATGTGGTGATTGTCCACCATTTTTTTAAAACTCAGGTTTGGTACCCAATCGTGAGGTCACCGTGTGAACACTAATTCGTGTTGAACCCAGATTCAATCCGGATCACAATTCCGGATTAAGCAGTCCGTGTGAAAAGGTTGTACTAGTCTAGAACCCCTTTCATAGGTGGTAGGTGACCTTGCTGCAGTACTGTTTCAAGAGTTCCACTTTCTGGTGTATGAGATGCTGCTACCTACTTCCCCAGTGGTCTACTAACTGGCCCTTTACAAGTAACCAAGCTGAGGGAGCACCCCATACTCCAGCAGCAGTAGGGTGTTCTCACTACTTGCTAAGGACAAGTCTCAGTGTGGACTGGGCCACAATAGCTTCATATTACCGATCAGCTTTAAGTGTCAATGATCTGAAGACGTTGTACTAGTTTACTGGCCACTCTTAATCATGCAACACCTCGCTCAGCACAGCATTGTACAGAGTTCTCAATACACAGGGATAGTGAAGAATACCACTTAATGACTAGCAAACAGTTTGGGTAGACTGGGGATTTCAAGTTTCCAAGTGTCAAATGTGACATCACACTGTACAAAAACTATAAGGTTTACTGTAGATAAGTTGCAAATTTCTGCAAAACGTGAAAGGAGAGGCTTAAATCACCTCCATCCTGCTATGACGTGGAGGCCATGTCAGGTTCATCTGTTTATTTAAACTCCAGCTACGAGCCAACTAGCTGCAGAGCACTTAACCTGTCCATTGTATATAGCTAGACTGCAAGCTATTATACATAGAGATACCAATCCTGCAATGGGTCCAGGAAGGAACCTTCCTACTCAAGACTAAGTATAGTGTGTAACTGGTTGGCTAGACTGTCTCTGGTATTGGGAGGCACATGTAAACATAACACACATGTACATGTGCACACACTGACCCTGTTAGGGTGTACAACCTGCTCCTGTGGTTTGTCTACAGTGTGGTCCGAAGGAGAAAAGACATGTTGCTCCCATCCTGAGCTGCTCACAGTGTGACCCGAAGGAGAAGGGACATGTTGCTCCTGTCCTGAGCTGCTCAAAGTGTGATCCGAAGGAGAAGGGACATGTTGCTCCTGTCCAGAGCGGCTCACAGTGTGATCTGAAGGAGAAGGGACTTGCCGTTTCTGTCCTGACTTGTTCTCGGGCTCATTTTTTGGCTTGTCTGACTTGTTCTCCATCCTGGAGTAGGGTGGCAAATGTGACATCGCAATGAACAAAAACTACAAAGCTTAGATAATCATATTTCTCTAAAAAGTGAAAGGAGACATTGCTAGTTCAGATCAAATAGAAATCACCTCTATCCTGCTATGACAGGGAAAGCATGATGACTTCATTTGTTTGACTTACAAAATCCAGCCAAAATGGCTGATGGAAGTAATTTGAAATACTAATCAATAGCAAAGATTAAGCCAATTTGATTGGCCATGATGCACCAAAGGAGCAATTAAAGATGTGCGCACGATGTTTCTAGATGTCAGAGTACATTGGACATTTCCATATCTTCGTGTCCGGAGATTTCCTATTGTTCAGTCAAATGTACGTGATACTAGGAGTTGTGCTGAGCACACAATTCCTAGTGCACACAGCAGAGTTCTGGTGTGCAAAGCGTTTAGCTAATATCAACTCAGTTTTTAACTTCCTGTCGATTTGAGGGCAACATACGATTTAATATTTCATCTTAGGGGATAATATCGACAGCGCTCGATTGTTTAGCAACGTTGCTCGACAGATTCAACGCTTCAACTAACGTCCTTAGCGCCACACCTCCCTTACTGTAAGAGTTAGCTAGCTACGTCAGGGCCTGATCGAAGCAGCGATTCGTGTGACTTAACTTGTCGATACCTGTAAATTCTCTGCCATCCTTGTAATGAGTTTACTCAGCGTGTAGGGGATCGTAAAAACTGCCCTTTGCTGTGCTACATTATCAGGAGGGGTTCGCCATTCTTTGGTCGAACGCGCGAGTTACTTTCGTTCTATCCCAGTAGGTAGAACAGTAGACGAGTGGACGAGTCACGCGCAATCCCTCAAGCACCCGATGAATTAGTAGTGCACCTACCTGGTCTCTAAACAGCGCACAGCTGAAGACTCTTAGTCTGAGCGGAAGACTTATGGATCAGACCCCGCAGAGGAAGAACAGGCGCGGTGACTATTGAGTGGCTTCTTCGGTATTCCAAGAATGCTGACAATGACGTCATGATAAATACTTGCGCGCCGCAGACATTTGTTTAGAAAATATGGCCACGCTCGAGTTATTTTATCCAATTGCAAGGCATCGGGCATCGACCGACCTACTACCTACGACCTATTACCTACTAGGCCTAAGGTCATTAATATCCCCTCGCGCAGAAAGCACCTTTCCCTTGCATGCGCGCCTGCAAACTCGAGCCTGCGAGGCATCCTCATGCAAGTAGCACGTTAGACTAATAAGTTACGCAATTCATTGTACCTTGCGAGTGGTATGCGACCTCTTGCCATGAATATAATTATCGTGCTATGAATATTGCGCATATCATTATTGTACCCGTTTTGGGGCTGTTCCGTTTTGCTGCGCAACATGGCTTCTTCGGTATTCCAAGAATGCTGACAATGACGTCATGATAAATACTTGCGCGCCACAGACATTTGTTTAGAAAATATGGTCACGCTCGAGTTATTTTATCCAATTGCAAGGCATCGGGCATCGACCGACCAATCATTTACCTGATCAACCAGGCAGACACACTGATGGAGATAGCCAGCAAGGTGTATATATATTGTGTGTGTGTTTTGTGTAGTACCCACACGAGGTGCCTTTTACGTTACATGTGTCTGTTTTGTGTGTGTGTTGTGTAGTGTCCATGTATACATGTGTATGTGTCATGTATGCACCCATCAGTCCACAGGTGTGACACAACACTCTTCTCTCACCAGCTGTCATCCAAGAGATGCTCAGGCACTCTGATTCAGTCCCTCACACCTCACACGTTACCTCTCCCCTTTGTAAGATAAACAGAGAGAGATTCTTCTTCATTTCTCCTTTACTCATCTTGCTTCCACAGAAGTACAACCATTCAAAGTATACTCAAACAGTGTACATGAGTGTGTTTGTGTGTGTGTCCTCTGTGTGGGTGGATGAGGGGATTGGTGTGTTTGTGTTGGGCTCCACTGCTCTTTCCAGACCTTCACCATCATGTTCCTAGAAGAGCAAAAATAGGAGGAGGTAAAGTCAATGTCCCCAATAGGTGTTTGGTGCTGATGGAAGAGGACCACCTCAGACAACACACTGCCACACCTCACACACTACCTACCAACCATACCCATCACTGTACATACACTGCACGCACACACACACACACACACACACACACACACACACACACACACACACACACACACAATGTTGCACACTAAACATACACAACTACACAATTAACTACACAATTAATCACATGTACTGAGCACACACAATATACAAAGACATAACATGCAAGAACACACACACACACACACAGGCACACACACACACACACACACACACACACACACAACACACACACACACACACACACACACACACACACACACACACACACACACACACACACACACACGCACGCACACACACGCACACACACACACACACACACACACAGGCACACACAGTCGTTCACACGCAACCATCCCTCCCACAACCATTGGAAACATGCCATCTGTAAGATGCTAAATTGCTTAAGTTCAGCTATTATTAATGTGAGTCTAGCTATAGCCATACTGTTTACTAACTGATCTCATGAATGTGAAGAGTGGACACCACGTTCATCTTATGATAGGTGCTATGGGTCACCTGGCACTTTAGGTGTATGACTGCACTGCAGCCAAGACATATCATGTGAGCCCCCAGCAGCAGCAGCAGCATGCCAACTGGACCACACTGTACATAGCCTAGAGCACACAGTACATACCGTATAGCGGGAAAATTTCGCGGTAGAAAATTTCGCAATTTTGTTTAAAACCAAACATTTCGCGGTTTTAATTTCGCGATTTCCAACCTCCAAAACAACTCCTTGGCAGGCAAACTACTTAGTTGAAGGGAAGTTTCGAGCTCGGAACCATAAGATAGCACTTAAATGGCTAAATCCACTTCTGCGCTACGCGGCGGCCATCTTATTATGAAGTTTGCATATAATTATAATGATGGGTGGAGAAAATTCGCGAAGGAAAATTTCGCGAATTTGGTCAAATCGCAAACATTAAACCTCGCGAAATTTTCCCGCTATAATTATATATGGTAGCCTAGAGCACACAGGAGTGGATGAGTAGGCACATAATGAGATTCATGACAAGCTCTGGGTCTGGGAAGACCACCATGAAGTTCCTAAACCGTGAATACGATTAACGGTAGGGGTTGCATGGAGACCAGATGGTCATGTGAGTTGTATCAGCATACCACAGCCGGTGGGTTACTGTGATGTGCATGAGAGTTAGGAGACAGAAGGCTAGGGGGGTTGGCCAGGCCATAGCTGAGCCTACATCATGCTGAAGAGTTAAAAGGAAATAAGGGCACCTCTTTAATGAGGGCAGTGCTTACTGCCCCAGCTATGTACATGGACATGTGTACAAACTACCAAACAAGAAGGCCTGTCTAATCAGACCAATCAAGGTAGTCCATAACTGTTGTGTCACCATATTTCCACTACACATACACACTCATACTGAAGGGCAGTCTCACATACACACACACACCTCCAACCAACCTCTTGTGCTTCAAATTCACCAACGTATTCAAACTTCAGACATCAGGTGTTCTGGTTACAACCTCTGATGGTTTGGTGTGCTGGATACTAACCGGTCTGCCAGCCAGGTACTCTCCTTCTCCTTCCATCCTCTTCACTTCATTGCTAACTTCTCTTGGTACACCTCTGTCAGCACTGCATGGGAAAGCAGCATTGATTTGATACACACACAGGGTGAACAAGCTAGAGTGTGTGTGTGTGTGTGTGTGTGTGTGTGTGTGTGTGTGTGTGTGTGTGTGTGTGCGTGTGTGTGTGTGTGTGTGCATGTGTGTGTGTGTGTGTGTGTACAAAACATCATCAAAAAACAAAGGATTATGTGGCACATCACCACTGTAGATTTACGTAGGAAGGTTTGGTGCACTGCACACTGACAACTCTGTCGTGGATGTAGCCTCCTTTCTCCTCTCATCCTTTTCACTTCGTTTTGAGTCACCAACTTCTCCTGGTACAACTCTGACAGCACTGTGTGAGATAGCAGCACTGATACACAGACTGGCCACACAAAACATTCACACGCTATGCTAATACCAAAGCTCTACAATGTGTGTGGGTACACAGTCACTGCTGAAGGTAGGAGGAACAGGTGCAGATAGGGAGGATTGGTGTTAAAGGCAACACTCACACAGTCTACACACAAGTTGACATGTAGAACAGAGCAAACCTTTGATAGGCTTAACAGCCCTGTTGTGCCACACCTCTCTCGTGTAGCCCTCCAACGCATCAAGGCTCTGCTGTACCACACCAGCCGGTTTTACTGCTGTTGTAAGAGCTAGCGCTCGTCAAACCACCAGCGCCCCGCCACGCCAACTCTGCTGCACTCCTCACTGGTGACGACACGCCTCTCTGAATGAAGAGTCCTCAGGACTGCAAACACAAGGAAATAAGGAACCTTTCGATAGAGAAACCACAGCGCATGGATAGAGAACGAACAAGCCATAATGCGCAGGCAAAACTACTCAAAGACGTTCGGGTGTGGCTGCTCAAGGAACAGAGTTATCAGGTGCTCGTGCAATGAAGAGCTGTACAAACTCCAAGCCCATGCATGCCCCAACTTAACTTCGTACATAGCTACAGCGATATCACTCAGGCCGGTGTCACCAACGTGTGTGCACGACTCCTCACCCACAACGCGTACACCTTCTGTACACGTCATGCACTTACCATCTGTTGGAGCGAGACAAGATGTATTCCCGTCAGTGCAAGGACAACAGGTACTGTTCCCCATTATACTTGAGAGATAGAAAGATGGCCGACAATGAATGTCATTATCAGCTAATGATCAAAGACCACGTACCGTTACAATGTGTAAGCAAACCATGCATTATGAGGTAGACTGGACTATATATTTGCAGAGATCAATCGAAAATTAATTTATAATTAAGACAATTTTGGCGCTGCTTTTATTAGAATAATGTGATTATAGAATTGAAAGTCTTTATGCCTGACAACGTTTAGTCCCATGAGACATTTTGGGTAAAAATTAGCTACTTTTAGAACCTGTTTTTAGCAATCAAACAATAATTACACATATCATTGTTTAGAGAAATCGGCAGTCAAACACATCACCATGCACAGAGTGACCACACAGACATGCAGTAATGTAGCTACAAGAGGACCAGTGGTAAAGAAAGTGTCTGTGACATGCTCATAAACTAGAAGGGCTCACCATACACACAAGACACACAATACAATATGGTTCAATTTACTACATAATCAAAAGTGTGCACACATGGTACACTGCAAGTGGTGAGGGCTGACAGAGAAGGTGTTTAAGTTGTTCCTTTGAGTTCGTTCAGTCGCTGCACGAGACTCCCCAGGTTGAACTTGCTCATGTCCTGTCCTTCCTGTCCACCTGAGGTGCTGCTAGCGGGGAGAGGGTTGACGGGAGCAGGGGTAGAGTTCTCACTACCAGGGGCAGCTGGCTTACGAGCCTGAGGAGAGTATTTGTACAGAGAGGGAAGGTTGGGTGATGAGAAGTGCTATGACTTTAGCACTTGCATGCAGGGAGCTGCTACTTTAAATACAGTACCTTTTTAGCTGGTTTGCTGCCTGGAGCAACACTGGGATTGTCCTTGGAGGCATCAGTTCCAGCAGGGATGTTCTGTAAAATGAATTGTAACATAATCCATGGACCCATGTCTTAGTGTGTTTGTTCATCACAACGCACACGCACACACGCACATGCACACACACACACACACACACACACACACACACACACACACACACACACACACCACACACATACGTACACACATAGAACACACACACACACACACACACCACACACATACGTACACACATAGAACACACACACACACACACACACACACACACACACACACACACACACACACACACACACACACTCCCCTCCCACCACTGCCCTCCCTCACCCGAGTCGGTACCATCCCTCTCATTTCAAGCTGCTTCCTCTCCTCCTTGTACTTCTCCATACTGGCCTTCAGTTCGTCTGTGATAGAGGAAAGAGCAACGGCTCATTCTTTAGTCAAGTGGGGTAACAGCAGCTGACAATTTCAGCTGTCAATAGGAGGTGGAGGTGGAAGTGTGTCACACTATAAAGGGTGAGTATGTGTACATGTGGAAGGGATGAGAGGGGAGATAAGTGGAGAGAAAGGACTGAGTGATTTTTCCTAAACATTCAAACGTACCAGAGTAGAGCATATTCTGAAACTTCTCAGCCAGTGGCTCTGCAGGGAAGGAACAGAATACAAGTACACATGAGAATAAGTGGAGCACAGATTGACAGAAACACTTTTCCAAGGAGTACAGTAAACAGCTACACTTAAGCATTGTGTCAGTCAATGCCAATACCATTGCACACACATGGATAGGGACACCCCCTTCCCTCACAATACTGGACCAGGTAAAATACGCAACAAGATCAAAGCAAGACTAGAGGCCCAGAAGAGGCTGCTGTCAGTGAAACAGCACTATGACACTATACACACAGACACACCCACACATTAGGTGTATACACACATAATGTCCAACATTGCTAGTGAGTGGACTGTCTGGATCTGTCACACTAACTCTTGTTCTGTGCCTTGCAGCACTGTCGTTCATACTCCACCGCCTTCAGTCCCCTCTTGACCCAGTTCTGGTAGTGGGGCAGTGTGTTTGGCAACAAACGCATGCAAGTCAAAGGAGGGGTGCTTCTCAGTCAAGGCATACAGCTCCCTGAATCCCTGGAGGGGGAGGGAGGGGAATGAGTAAAATGATTGGAAGCTCTTTGCAGAGGAGGCAGAGGGAGTGGCCAATACACCTCTTCAGAGCAATCATGTACAGTATTCACATGGTCTCAACACAACTCCACACATCATCTTGGAACCACTGCTCCTTGCGTTATGTTATACTGGATCCTACATACCTCTAACTACTTGTATGTACAGTGTGTCTCAGAGCAGCTTTCTATAGAGAATAATTCACTGTACTACAAACACTACATACATGTCTACTGCCCTTTCTCCCCCCTCCCTCCCTTACCTCTCGCTGTGTCTCCAGGGACCGGTCCCTCGTCTTGTCCAATGCATCAGCAAGTGGTGTGGCCACCTCATCAGGGATGTCCACCAACACCAGCTGAGGTGGACGCTTAGGCTGCACTCGGGAGGCTCCCTAATGAGAGGGGGCGGGGAGGATAGATGTAGAGTATACGTAAGTACACAATTACACACACGCACAGACTGAGGGACACGTGTACAGTACATGTACATGCACACACACAGACACACACTTTCTAGCAGGTCAGTCAAATTTACTCTGATGTGCATAGCACAAAGTAAAAGTTGACAGACAAGATGTCAGAAACTAGCTGTCACAGCCGTTTGTTAGACACACACTGTTCACACAACACACACACCGATCGATCACACACACATGAACACAAACACACAGCACACACAAAACAACACACACCCAAACACACCTCCTTCACACACACACACACCCAATCTTCACTAGTCCTCTTACCTCTCTGGCCCCCTCTTTAGGTGAGGTCTTGGTCTGTGGTGCTGCACCCTCTCCACTCAGCCTCTTCTTGGCAATGGTCTTGCAGAGGTACTTGTACATGGCACTCTGTCGGCTGTCCTCCACCATGGTCAGGTGGTCCAGGACCTGTGTGTGTGTGTGTGTGTGTGTGTGTGTGTGTGTGTGTACGTAAGTGAGCATGTGTGCACATGTGCACAGAAGGGTACAGATTGGGAAGCTGCTGAACACTAATCAACCCCACTGCACACAATTAGAAACATCCAGTGCTCTAAGCAAGCTGAGCACCAAAGGACTCACGCTGTCCCCCATGATGGTGACCAGGTGGAAGAGGATGGTCTTCACAGTGCGAAAGGGTGTGTCATCTTGGACCCGCCCCTCTGCGGTGCGGTCGTTGTAGCCGGTGAAGAAGTGGTGCACATTGAGGAGAAGCTGGTCAACGTTGACTTGAGGAAGGATCTGGGAGAGCTGACGTGTTAGCTTCCAGAGGCACTAGAGAGGAAAGAGGAGACGGACAAGGAAGTACACTCACACAGAGGTACTGCTGAAAAGTGTTAAACTACATACACTTGACCATTGTTCGACTGATTTCTGAACATATATGCAAGCATCAAAATTCAGCCAACTACCGTTGAAGCTACTACACACCATGATGCCAGTGTTACACTCATTGGTTGACTATCCACACAAAACTGCTGACCAATTGCTCCATCAGAGAGGTGCCATACTCCTCAGAACATTACACCATAGTGCATGTATCAGGTACTCACCTTCATGGCCATTTCAGTTAGCTTGGAGGGGTTGCCGTCCTGTCCAAGAGACTCCAACATCACATGTAGAAGGGAACTAGAAGGAAGTGTGAGGAGAGCAAGCAGATCACTTAAAGCATCAGGCGTGTGCCCAATACAAACTCTGACATGAAGTGTGGGGTGGGTGGAGAGGAATGCATACATAGACACTGTGACAAGTTTAACGATACTTCCTTTTTTCTTGATACCATACAAACATGCAAGAACACACACACACACACACACACACACACACACACACACACACACACACACACACACACACACACACACACACACACACACACACACACACACACACACACACACACGCACGCACACACACACACTGACAGATGGACAGACTGACAGACAGCCGGACTTACCCAAACAGTGCATTCTTTTCACCGTTCTCAATCACTTTCAACATGAGAAAGTTGAAGGACCTATTGAGTTGAGCCACATCCTCCAACCTCAGCATCCTCTCATCCTGGAGGAGGGTCATCACATCACGCTCTGTCTCCACCAAGGTGTCTTGAGAGGCGGCAGCTGCTAGCTCCGGTTGACTGAAGGTGTTGAGGAGACAGCTTGTGAGCCGTTTGCCCAGTAACATCACCTGAGGAGAGAGAGGGGGTTGGAGAGGGGGAGAGAAAGGAGTGGAGAGGAGCTTAGGGAATAGTTGAAAGTCAAAACACAGCCACCAGTCCACACCCTGTCCTGCCCTGCCTACGTACCTGTTTCAGACTCTCCGGAGAGTTAGCCTGTTGGAGCTGGGTGTTGAAGTTCATCCTCATCTGCATTAGGATGGCCCTCAGGAGCTGGAGGGGGAGAGGGACAAGGAATGGGGAGGCTTAAAAAATTAGGAAATAATTTTAAATTGTACTGTTAACTAATGAGATAATCTTTTCAGCAGGGTGGAAGCACTATCGGGGAATCGTGTGTGTGCGTGTGTGTGTGTGTGTGTGCGTGTGTCTGTGGCAATGGCCCACCTGATCCACATTTAGTTTGATTGTTGCAGTGTGCTCTGGCTTGGACAGAATCTGATCCATCTGCAGCCCAACAAGATAAAACATGTCATCACAACAACAAGAGCTGCTTTACATTCGTACTTGGCAGACTCAGTGCCACTGATGGGCACTACAACATGTATGTAGCTACTCATACTGTACTGTATGTCCCATATGCATGTAGTTACTCACACTGTACTGTATGTCCCATATGTATGTACGTCTATATATGGTGTACATCTACAATATACCACTACTACAACAGTACAACCAGATCCTACAGACTGGTCCTCTTATGGTCTCTGGTCCTCCCACCTGTCTAAGGGCTGAGATACAAGCCTGCCCGTCACTGCTGGCAATCTGTGACACAATGAAGCTGATGGCGGCTGAAGTGGTGGCCATTCGACTTGGGGAGAAAGTGAGCGAGGGAGGGGGGTTTGCTAATAACCTGCAAACATTGGAAAGGGGAGACAGCCACAGTGTGATTATAGAGACGTCAGACAAGAGTGATAGGAGAGAGAGACACACTGAGGACACATGTAGTACTGGAGAATACTGATGGAAATTGTGTGTACTTCAATATACACACACAAGCAAGCGTACACAGAATCACACAAGGTACACACAGTACTAAAGTGCACAGACACAGAGATACACAACTAGTTTGGAATTTTCTCACTGAGGCACCTCAAAGCCCTCCTACACACACACACACACACAAACAACACGCATACACACACGCCATATGCTCGCACGCACACACGCACACGCACACGCACACAGAAACACCAGGCACACTAACTTTGAAGTTTCATACTGCGGAACCTCATAGTCCTCCAAGAGGTCCTCCTGTTTGACAGCTGGCAGTTTGGCCAACTTGAGGACGGGAGCAGCAGGGTAGCGATACTTGGAGAAGTCCATCTTGAGGGGACCATCTGGGACAGGGATAGCAGACCGCTTGGGGGGCGAGGCAGTAGGGGGTGGGGCCACTTCAGGCTCTGGCTCCGCGGCAGCAGGGGCAGGAGGCACAGGCGAGGGCTCCTTCGCTACAGTAGCATCTGGGTCTACTGCCAACCTGCAGACAGACAAGGGGCGGGTAGGAGGTACACATGGGCAATCTGTAAAGGCACTGTCATACTAGATGCGTACATGTATGTATTAATTGGAGATGCATGAACAACTAGGGCTGCTAACATTGTAAGCCACTACACACATGTAGCAAACTATACCAGGAAATGGTATTGCTCCCATGGGCCCACACAGTGTAGAATACCTCTTATTACAGTACTTTAACATCCACATCACACCTTTGTTTGGATGCCACACCCTTGGCTCCACCCTTCTGTTGCGGTGGGGGTTGGTCGTCTTCTTCCTTCTCCCTTTCCCCCTCCCCCTTGGCATTGGGAGAGGACTGCTTCTCTTGTAAGGTGATTGTGGTGTTGGTCTTAGGAGAAGACTTCTTGGCTGATCTGCGGATCCGCTCTTCGAGCATGGAGAGATCTTTATGAGGGAGCTAGTGGAGGGGAGAGGAGGGGAGGGGAGGGGAGGGGAGGGGAGGGAGACAGCAATAAAGAGTGGTGTGTGGGGTGAGTGGGAGGAGGAGGGGAGGTGAAGAGAAGCACAGACTCACCCTTCCCACATGCTTGTAGATTGCATCCCCCATGTTCTCATAGAAGATGACCAGTGTGTTGAGGGCAGCGTTCCGCACAGAGCTGTCCTTCTCTCCAACAAAGGGAGCAATCTGCTGGACAGCCTTCTGAGGTGAGGGCTGACACACCACAAGGCCATTGTTCTGAACCAACACTCCAAGCATCTCCAGACATTCTAGGAGGGACAGGAGGAAGAGGATGGAGTGTGAGACGTATCAAGGGAGAAGCAGGGAGAGTAGTAGAAAGGAAGGCAAAGGCAGGGAGAATAGAGAGGAAGGGAGGTAAGGAGAGATTAGGACAGAAAGAGAAAGGAACAGGCAAAAAGTGAGTGCCAAGGAGGAGTGACTGAGAGTGGAAGGAGAGCACACACACAGTGTCCACTACTTTAAGTTACTCACACCACAAGGTGGTGCAATCAACTTCTCACCAAATCTCTGTCGAGAGTTCTTTGACTTGAGTCCATCTGCCACGTACCCAAACAGTTTGGGTGGAGCATAGAAGCAGCAGATCTGGTCAAACAGAGCACGAACCTCCTTGCGAACTGCATCCTTCGCATCACCACTCTGGAGGGGGAAAAGGGGGAATTCCCCAACAACATTACAGTTTAAATAAGCCAGAAGCACATAAAGACTGCACAACAGAGATGTGATGCCTTCTACAATTGCTAAATTGCTCACTCTCCAATGTGCATACGTACCTTTATGACGAGGAAGGGTAAGAAAGCTGTTGCCTCAAAGTCACTCATCCGGTACTTCTCCTTGATGAGGAGGGCAAAGAGGGAGGAGAGGAACTCAAGGCACTTTAGGTTCACCGTGGTGTTGGTGTCACAGAACCTGGGAGGAGGAGGAGGGGAGAGGCAGAGGGATCAAGGGAGGGTCTACCATATTAGACACACACATGCGAATAGACGTACTGCAGATGAAAGACACTTGTGCATGGTGTGTGTGCATGTGTGTGTGTGTGTGTGTGTGTGTGTGTGTGTGTGTGTGTGTGTGTGTGTGTGTGTGTGTGTGTGCGTGTGTGTGTATCTGTGCACATTCCCCTCACCTCAGAGTCACCCATTTGAGCAGGAGGTCCACACATGCAATGGCCTCTGCCCCATACTGAGCACTACCACTGACACACTGCAGCACAAGAGGGGAGCACCACACTCACTACCATACTATATACTCTATACAATAAATACACACACCACACACCTCTTTGAGTGTGCCCAGTGCAGCGATGTGGTGCTTGAAGTCGTCGTGAAAGAGCTGAGTCAGCAGTGGCCGTGAGACACATGGCTGCATCTGATCTTTGAGCTGTTCGATAAACTCACTCCGTGGAGTGGAAAAGCTCCACTTCAAAACCTACAAATGGGAGTGAAAACGGGTCTAAAGCATACATACATACGTACATGTAGTTGCAACATGTGTAACTGCTCACATTAGTCTTGTAAACACTTGTACATACACAGCCACACAAAACTGACCTTGAAGTTCTGTTCATCCTTCTGCCTCTGCTGCATGGTGGGCCCCTTCGTGAGTGGTGGTCCGAAATCTTCTTCTGCTTCTTTGCCCTTCTTCGATGTTCCCTTCTTGCTCACTGCCTTTGTGCCCGCCTTGGCTGTCTTGGCAGTCTTGGTCTCTTTAGCAGGAGGAGAATCTGAAACCTCTTTACTCTCTGTCTTCTCCTTTGGTGCTGAGGTGGCCTTAGTTTTAGCTGACTTTGGTGGAGAGAGGGACGCTTTGTGCTTCTCCAACAGTCCGAGGATGGCTTGCTTAGAGGCAGGCTAGAGTGGAACATGATGTGTGGGCAGGGGAGAGGTGACGCGTGGAGGAAATGGTCATATCAAGCACACAGCATCAGATTATGGTAGGTGAGCCCTGCACAAAGCTCATAGCACTTCAGATAAAGGTCAGTACCAATCACTAGTCATTGATGATCACAGCAATAATTTCTTACTCAAACCAAGTAACACCTCACGCTATCACCGTCCCATCCCTCAACCACTGTCACTGCCACCCCTACACCCTCACCCCTCACTCTCACCCTCCCCTCACACACCTTCAGCTTGCCCGCCTGCCACGCTATTGCCTCATAGCCGACCCGAACCATGACTAGAGGCAGTACCGTCTGGCTGTGTTTCCTCACCTCCCCCGAGCGGTCCTCCAGGCAGGACAGCGACGGGGGAATGATGGAGGAGAACTCTGAGGGGAGCTTGCCTGCCTCTGGGAACTTTTCTGTGAGCCACTGGAGGAGCTGTGAGAAAGGAGGTACATGGAGGGACAGATGGCAAGTGGAGGTCAAAGCATAAATATGTCTTTATAGCATCCTAACTTACATGTACATAAATATGCATACAAGAAATCTTCTCACCCTCACAGAAATACAACACGCACACGTGCACGCTCGCACACACGCACACACACACACACACACACACACACACACACACACACACACACACACACACACACACACACACACACACACACACATGCACACACACACACACACAGACACACTAGCACACTGCCTTACCAGGTGAGCTAATTTGCCTTCTCTTGGCCTGTAGACTAGTAGGACCAGATCCACTGGAAGGAGGGCAGTGGGTTGGGATCTGGGAAACTACAGTACAAGAGAAGCAGAGAACAGTCCAATGTATGTATGCTCACTGCAAACAAAGTTCTCAAGTGTCACTAACTTTAAAAAGTGCAGTAAACAATAAAATAGGCAGGATGACTGCCACTTCATCTCCTGCTAGGAGCTGGACTAGAGCCAGCGGAACAACCTGCAGTACCAACAAGAATTGCAGCCATAGACATTCATATAGAGCTACAGTTACCTTCGAAAAGGTGAGGGCCAATGCAAGCTTACCTCTTTGCTCCAACTCTCCTAGCATGTCCTTTCCAAAAGCATTCATTCTGGAATAGCCTTTTTCCTCGCTACATACCTGGAAGAGACGTACCAAGTCATCCACAGAAGCTTGAGACTGCAAGTGATCATACAAGACTTCATTTGCCTTCTTCTTGCTGTGAGCATTTGCTATGACAGTTGCAATTTCCTCTGGGATCAATCCTTTCCGCCGAAGAGTCATTGTGATTTCTTTAGCATGCATATCACTAATGAAGCCCTCTTGATGCTCCTCCAGGATCTGAACAGCTGAAGGAAATGTAAAGGTAATAAAAATAAACTGACTGACATAAGAGAAAGGGAGTGTAAACACAATTCACAAAAATGTACTATTTGCTACAAAGGCACTACAAGGATGTCCATCAATGACTGCAGCAAATGTCATCCAACAAGTACCATTTGAAGTATGCAACTGATGAGTGCTGACCATCGAATTGTCCTGACTGGAGGCAGGCACTGCAAGAGATGTGAGAAATACAAAAGAGAAGTGCAATTCCATTATTGCATACACTTGTCTCCCAGCCTATTCCTACAAATGTAGCACCATATTCAACCTAAGGTACAATCACTTCTTGGGCAGGAAACTTGGTCATATAAAGGCATTAGAGTTGGAATGGAGAAGACCGCATGCACACACGCATGCACGCACACACACACACACATGCACACACACAGTATCGCCCACTACAGCAGTAGAATTATTCACAAACAAGTTTAAACAATCTGGCTATGCAATACTAAATGAGCAATATGTACTGTAGCCAGGGACACCACCCTATTCGTCATGATCATTAGCACCACTTTCACTACTAAACACTCTCTATGAATTTGGGTGAATCACTGAAAATATTGTCACTTCTTCATACAGTACACTAATAGTGTACACTCAGCACTTGGTGTGTTGGCTGTTCGCCTACTTCTCCTACTAAACATTTCCCATTCTAGCACAGTCTGCCACTAAACATTTCAGAAAGCACAGCAACCTTACTATCTCCTTGATTCCAAGCACTCGGTCCTGGAGCTGATGATAAGTAGATCCAGAATACACCACCACCCACAAGACAGAGGCTGATAGCCACTAGCAAGCACACAAAGACACATCTGGTACTACATTTGCTGGTGTGGCTGCCATTCGGCTGTGGGTGTTTCTTCTCTGGCTGTGGCTCAGGTTCTGATGTAGCCCGGTCTTTATTAGATGGGCCTAGCAATAATAATGAAAATCTCAGTAACTAGCGCATACTAAGGGAAAGAGGTGAGAACTGCTTCTGATGCACAACTAATGGACATGCTGAACAAACTAGCACAACTTCAACACAGCAGCCTTCTAATGAGTCCAGGCCTGCATTTGTAAGAGGCATACAGTGTATTCCAGTATGTAGTGAAAATTGGATTCTTCCATAAGTACACACTTAAACAAGCACACACAGACATACACACACATACGCATGCACGCATGCACACACGCGCGCACGCACGCACACATGCATGCATACACACACAACACCATCTAGCACATTGCCTTACCAGGTGAGCCAATTTGCCTTCTCTTGGCCTGTGGACTAGTAGGACCAGACCCACTGGAAGGAGGGCAGTGGGTTGGGATCTGAGGAACTACAAGAGAAACAGAGAATAGCTCAATGCACATATGCACACTGCAAACAAAGTTCTCGAACATCACTACCTACACACATGCACATTACACACACACACACACACACACACACTCACACACACACACACACCATAGGTTAGTTGCCATTGAAACACACCTGTCTCCATGATATATGTATACACACAAACACTCAACTCCACCAACCTCCTTGTTGCAGCTCCTCTTTCAGCTTGGCTCCAAATTGCTGCATCTTTGGGAAGCCTTGCGCATCAATGATGACATCGCAATATGTCATCAGAGCGTTTACATCGGCGTAGTTTGTCAAGTGAGCAAACAAAATCTTTTTTGCGCCATTGTCATTCACAGCAGAGATATGTGACACTACATCTTGTGTGATAACTTCTTCACGCTCTAGACTCAGTAGGCCAAACCTCGGGTTCACAACATCAAAAAACTCCATCTCGTGTTTGTTGAGCAACTTTGATACTGAAAATGGTGTGGCTGTATAGTGTAAAGAGGAAAGAAGGAAGAGCTCCTTGAACCAACGTAGTGTCCCCACAGCCATATGTGCAGTGTGCAGCATGGTAGCAATGTGAACAAGGCATGCATACTACATAGAATATTAAAAGTAACACATTGGGTCCCCACAGTGCTAACACTATGTTTCTATACAAACCATGTACAGTATAATGTATTGGGAGAGTGCACTTGACACAGTCCTTATCAGGTAACTACTGTCACAGCTGAGGTGCATGGCTGTCATCTTCTGTACTAGGGAAGCACTTGTTTACCGGCTACCCCTTGGGTTCCTTACCCGGTGAGCTAGCTCCAACTTTCTCAACCTGGGCACTGCTTTGTCGAGGGCCACTGGGAGGAGAGGAGCTGCTATGCCTCTCTGAAACTGCAAAATACAGTATGTACACAGTGCAATGAGGAAGGCTATAAGGTTATACAAAAGTACATAACTGTGTACAATGACAGTTACAGTGTTGGGGGCTCTATAATTTATGAGGGTTTAGAAGCAAGGTAGAGCTGACAGCAGGTACATAAGTAAAGAACACCACCTGAGCTGTTTGGTCGAGTAAAATAAAATTGCTCACCTCTTCCTCGTGAAGTGGTGTCCAGCAACTGGAGTATTTCTGGATCAGATGGGTGTGGTTGGAGCTAGAGGGTGAAGGAGAGAGACAACGACTGAGCTCCATATAGTAGAATAGCAATAGTCCATTAAAAGCACAACTGCACTTCGTCCAAATGCTTGCACTGACAACTTAAGTGCCAGACTAGTCATGGGTGAGTGGTTTGGAGCTAGTGTTGGGATCACTGATAAGAGCAGCACTCACCTCTACTCCTTCAACAGGATGGAACCACACTTGATGAGCTTTCAAGTACTCATGGCGTTTTGATGACAAACTACAGACAATGGTACGCCAACGTGGGGTAGCCAGGTGGGTGGGGGGTCCACAGGGACACGCAAAGCCATAAATGGTAGCTGATTTATCGGTAAACTTAGAACCAAATACTGCTCGAGCAGATGCTCGGATTGCTGCTTCAATTGTCAATCGAACGTCTCTGCAGTATTCATGCAGCTCAGCTGCATTGCATTTTGTATGAACGGAGACCCTGGGAATGATTGTGATGTATCCAGGTGACTCTGCTACAGAAATGTCCAGCTCCTGCCATTGAAACTGAATGGCCAAACGAGTGCTCTTCTCTGGAATCACTTGCCAATCTTCCTTCTTGGCTAGCTGCACTGCTAGGCGAGTGAAGATGCCTCGTGGAAGATCCTGGGTAGATTTAAAAGCATCCTCTTCAAATGAAAACGCCACTAGCAATGGAGCCACGCTGCCTGATGCTGACTCTAGTGAGCCTGCCGACGAAAGAGCTGCCGGCATGAAATACTTGGCAGTAGTAGTAGCACCAGGTGGTGTTAAGCAGGCTGTTACACCAAGGTGGCACAGGCAGCGTAGTAGCCACACTCGGTCCACCTCCTTGAGGATGCCCAGCTCGTTGAATAGACCTTCATCCAAGGTAAGGATGCCTGTCTCCTTAAATGTCTTGGCTGCCATGCACTTTGGAATCTCAATGAACTGTATCGCAAGGAGCTTTGACACTTCCTGTAGGAACACGCTGTTGTCTGTGCAGACTGTGTCGGAGACATCAGTGTGATCAATGAAAGTGAAGACTCCAAGGGAGTGAAATAGCTGCAGAAGACTACGGAATTCATGACTAGGGTCAGCTGAACTGACACACTTTAACTCACGGGCATGCTCCAATAGCTCAGCAAATGGGAAGAACTTCTGAGGAATCTTTCGGGTCACCATTTCAAAGTGAAACCATCCTATGGGTATCTTGGTTTTCAGGGCACCTTTGGAATGGGAAAGGACCACACGGAGATCATCAATGCTGGCCTGATCTTCTTGAGTGCGCTGTGAGGCTTCACCAGGCTGCATATTATTCACAAGGAAGAATAAGTGACCATCAGAATTGGGGAGTATGCTGGAAAAATACGGCCTTTTCACGAGTGATTTGATACGCTTGGAAATCTTAGCAGCTGCTGCTGCGGTAATGCCCATCTTCATTAGCTGATCTTTGAATGTGCCAACTAGAACTGTGCGGAACGTCGGAAGTTGGATATTCATCGGTAGTGCACCTGCATTGCTGGATACCTTGTATGCTAAGGTCTGCACACTGGAAAGGGATCGCTGCATCATTTCCCAAACTGTCTCCGAACTCGCCATTGCTGTCACCTCTGTGGATGCATCTGGTCGGTACGTGATAGGTACTGGCTGATCGAGGTCCAGGGCTGCATTGAAGACGTGCACGTAAGTGCATGGGATGTCTAACAATAGGGGAAGGACATCTTGAAAGCTGGGCTGACCACCAGTGTCAAGCAAGTGGACAAACCTGGCACCATTCAGTCGTAATTCTTCCTCTAGACCTGCACCGAGGTCACGCATGAGGCTTGAGTGCGCTTCAAGGAATGCAGATTGGCTGGTTGGAAGAGGAGAAGGTATGGGATGGGGCAAGTCTCCTGCTCTGGGACTGACTTTTTCATGAGACGCACGAGAGGGGATTTCGCTGGTAACAGCAGATTGATCGATTTTTGTCACCAGCTGTTTAGGTTTGGCACGGCAGTCTTCTGGAGGAACCTTTGGTATTGCTGCAGTGACGTGGTACTGGCGGCTGAGGCAGGATGACCTGATAGAGCAGGCCATCTTCTCATCAGAGAGCGGCAGCCAGACTGAGGTTCCTTCAACTGCACACTTCTCTGCCGAAATAGAGACAACTTCTGGCTTTGCCATGACAGGTGTGCTGATCTTGACTTCTTTTGGCTTGTTGTGCACCAAGAGGTGCTTCAAGCAGGATTTGCCTGTGGCAGGTGGGCCCATTATAATGTTACGGTTGATAGCGACATCTACAGATCCCTGCTTCTCCACTGCCTCCTCATAGTCAGGTAGCCATGAGGGTGGTTTCTGAGGTGCTGTAATGAACAAGAAGGGACACACAATTTAGACAAATCATTTATGCATACCTGAGACAAGCAGTTATTTATGCAGGGTACTGTGTTAGGATACAGCTGTTAGTGGGTAATTGGAAATATGTATATACACGCTTTCTTGCACTCTTTCAAATATGACTCATTGCATCCATCAAACACATGGAGCCATGATTGCTCAATACATGTGCATACTGAGTGCACAGTGCATGTAATTAACTCTATGGCAATGAATGACATAAAACACAAACCAAATCAATGCTTACCAGAGTCAGCCATCCTCAGGAGCCTCTTTGCAGAGTCAATGTCACCTTCATTAACAGCTTTGCGTACTGTGTCATCAGCGAGTGCACCTGTAGAAGACCAAGAGGAGTCACACTTCGCTGTTAACTGACAACATTCCAACAACAACACTGGAATGTGCAAGGGTTCAGCCAGCTCTGAGGTGTAGGCCTTCTGAGGTGACAGGTGGCAGGTGTCAACTGCTACCTGTCACCTGTCAGCTGCTATTGAGCATTGGAAGTAAGGACAACTGTAGAGTGTGACCATTCTACCGGCTCTCCTAATGACATTGCAGTTAACCAATCTTCTCTAACTAGAGTAAAGTCACATTTTGGAAATTCACTGCACACATACACACACATCTCTTAGAGATTGGTACACCAAACCACATCAACCAAGAAACACCCATGCTTTGTGGCACATTACATAGTCACACTTCTGTAAGTTGTTCACTCTCCCTAAAGACTATATGACAACTGTGATAACGAAGGACATACATGTGCGTAGATGAGCAGGTTTTTCAAATTTGTGTCATCAGTTGCTGACTCAGGTTATCAAGGGACTTCACATAAGAGTTCAGCCATGGAACATACCAGTTGGTGAATGGTAACGTGGCCATGTGGGGGTGAGGTCATACAGTGTAACTTGATTGTTGGCCACTTTAGTGTGGGGCTCACTCAGGCTCATGCCATTGAACGAAAGCACACTCACCTTTCTGGAGGAGCAGCTTTGCGACTCTTAAATGGCCTCCCTCCAGAGCCAGATATAATGGCGTTTTGGCTGCTCCTCCAGGGCTGGCAGTTTGCTACAGGAAACAAAGCAGGAGGTAACAGAACAAGGTGGAATGGAGGGGAATGCTATCATAATCACACAGCACATAATACAAGTGAACAACTGCTTACTGGCGCTTGCTAGTAATAGAGAATGCACTGACAGGTGTCCAGCCAAAACAGACATTAATGTGACCTACTTGCACTTTCACATACTCATAACATAACTTTTGCACTTCACACAACACACTGTGTATTAGACACGCACACACGCATGCACACACACACACACACACACATGCACACACACACACACACGCCCTTAGACATACACCAACACATGTCAACATGCACACCCACACTGAATACACACCTTGACATGATCTTCAGGGCTGAACTTGAACTGATCAATAACCAGCTCCACTACCTCCACATGTCCCTCCATGGCTGCTATATGCAGCATGTTGAATCCATCATTGTCCGTACTGTTGATGAGGGCAGGCATCTTTGGTTCTAGGTGGCGAATGGTATGGCCATGCCCACCCAATGCAGCTAGGTGCAGAGCATTCCGTCCATCCTACACAAAGGGAATGCATGGCATTTAAATACACGACTGGCATAGGATGGACATACAAAACAGAGCAGAAGACAGTGAAGTAAACATGTGCCAAGGGAACAAACGAGACATGTGGCTGATCATGAATTGTAGAGATCAATGAAGGCTTATGTTGATACCATTTGGGTTACAGGAGGCTGGCTGCTATAGACAAGTGGTTGTATTATACAGCGACCACTATGGTACAGGTCCACTGTACTACCAGTTACAGATGTCAATACGGTGTAAGTGAGGCACAACAGTGACAGTTGGGGGACTCTCCCATTCTGTAGCTTCTAACTCCTAGTTCTCATTAGTGCCCTCTCTTCACCACATGAACTAATGAGCAGTAGGGGTTGTGGTTAGACTAAGCTACCCTGTGACACCTCAGCCTCACACCTTGGTCAATAACACATGGGATCAATTGTCACTTACATTGTCCACATCCATCAAAGAGTTGTGGTACTTCTCCACAAGAACATCAATAAAGGCATTGCGACCACTGTATGCCGCTAACAACAGAGGTGTCATGCCCCGCTGCAGGAAGGACGGCACGAGACAACAAGAGTGGGAGGGAATGTAAGGAGAGCATACACCACTGGTCATCACACATAATGTGGCTTTGAGGTGCCTGCAACACATTACGGTACATACTGGACTCAGCACACATGATACCAACATGCTGTTTAATTATCTGATCCAGAGAAACCCACTCAATTCAAACCCACTTCACAGCCTACAACACTTAGTCACATGCATGCACTCTCATCACACAACACACAACCCACTACGGGCCCCAATGCACATTGCAAGACACCTTGTGATATAACACATACACTCACATTGTCACGTGCAGTGGTGTCCCCACTGTATTCGTCAATTAGAACTTTGGCAAATTCAACCTTGCCTTCCTGAGCTGCACAGTGCAGTAGAGAAGCCCCTCTCTTGTTAGTGCTGTGAAGAAGTGCCTCCATCTTTGGTGCTAGGTAACGAAGGGTGTCAACATGACCACCTCCTGCAGCATAGTGCAGAGCATTGCTTCCGTCCTACATAAAGGAATGGCAAACAACTGAAGACATGACTGCTACAGGAGTGGACACACACTATTCATGTACATGATGGATGTGTCACCTCATGCCTCTTAAAGGACACACAGTCTACAGTAACAGTGGCTATGTACTAGGATAGCATGCAGAGTGGGGAGCTTCAGCAGAGCACTTTAGGAGAAGGCACAATGTCTTACAGGTGCAAAGGAACATGCCATGTCTGCTAAATATCTACGTATGTTGCAATAACACTCCATGAACGTGACTCACTGTGTCCTGTACGTTCAATGAACAGCCCTTTTCCAGAAATTCCTCTAATTTGTGCACGTCTCCATCTAGTGCTGTGAACAAGAAGCCATACTCCAACCCCTGTACAGGAGACACAATGGTGCTTTCATCAAGCACTGAAACACATTCCAATGCTGTAAATAGTGGCATATCAGGAATGACGCCATTTATACATAGATAATAGTCATACAGTGCTGTACATGTTGCATGGGTTTTCACATACAGGATGACTGCAAAGTAAACAGAAGATGTGTCCCCTCATTAAAGGGCACCCAGGTCACAGTGCCCATGCACGGCATGTATGAAGTGGCAGCACTAGCGCACATGACAGAGAGGCTACATTACATTAATAAATAAGTGTGTGTACTATATCCATCCACTGTACTACGTGGGTGAGAAAGTTCTTCATATCAAATTGGGTGAAGCGAACTGTGCATACTTTCAAGGTCTGGCCATACATCTAAATGTATCCCTGAATGTGCAGTATATACAGTAGAGTGTCCGCACAGTACGGGTGTGCATCACACATTAATGCACATTGAAGTGCTACTGGCCAATCCATTTGAATCAAAAGTGGTTAATTTGACAGTGAAACCAAATCACAAGAGAATTGCTTACAAGTTGAGAGTTGCTTACTGTACAATGTCATGTATTTTGAGTTCTAGAAAGCAAGTAATGCTAACAGTTAAGAAATGAAACAGCAAATGAGCAGTGATAGCATAAGTAGGACTGGTGTATTTGCTTGCTCAAAACAAATTACTAAGAGTTTTAGCTTTGCCTATTAAATAAACTGTAGGTTTGCTAGTTCACTTTGGGTAGAGAGCCAAATGACTCATAACACTGATCAGCACATGAAAACAAGCTAATGTCAACAACGTGAACTCACCTTCTGAGGGTCATCTATAACGCAACCGTATTGGTCAATGAGAATCTTCACAAGTTCTGAGTGTCCATTTGCATATGCCACCATCACAGGTGTCAAGCCCAACTGCAAGAAGCAGAGACGGATATACAAGTGAGATGGAGAAAGCAAGGCAGATAGATTGCTGAATAATAACAATAATAGCATATATTATTATTAGGACAAAATTTACAGGTTATGAATGAAAATACACCTTTGTCACATGTGTATACTTGCCATAATATAGCCCTCAGCTGGCTGAATCTTTGGAGGACAATCACTGGTCTAGCACGAACACACACACACACACACACACACACACACACACACACACACACACACACACACACACACACACACACGTACATTTACATACATATTTTATTGCGGTACAGTGTGTGTATGTGTACATGTACATTCTAAAATTTAAAGTACAAATTATAATCAGTTCTGATATTTAAAGGGGATGTCAAAATTGGGTAGTTTACAATACCACTGGCCTGTGTGCACTGGTGAAATGAAGCCCTTGTAATGCCATGAACCTTGGTTGCCTAAGAGTATTGTGTTAGTGCAGTCAGGGGTAACATGGAGTTGATGTCACAATGTCTCATGATCATGGATCAAAGGGTGTATTAAATTACTTACAGGCAACATGGATTACTAATAGTGCATGTGTCCCAGTTCAATTGCAGACTTCCTAGGGTGAGGGGATTCGTTGCTATGTACAAGCAATCGAAGAAGCCAGGTTGCATTGCATGTCCAAGGCATTGACTTCTAGTGTTCAATGGGTTCAAGCCTCCTGACCATGCAATGAGGCTCATGCAGTTTTGTGTGCACCATTCAAATCACTTTTGTTATAAGACATTTCTGGCTAAATCTTGCAACAGTGCATGATTGATGGACATTCTGTGGGTTACATTATACTCAAATAACTGTGCATACACTAAGTGGCCTACCCACACAGCTGTCGGAGGACTGACATATGGACTAAACACAATTTTAGTATATTAACGAATAGCAAACGAAACACTCCTCAACAAATGCCCACATGTTCACCCACAAATCCATGCCCATACATCCACACACTGCTTGCACATGCTAATAGTCTTATTGATGTGCACAATGTCAAAACACACTGCACCCCATGGCCTGCTGTAGCTTGTACAAAATACTATACAAAAGCACAACAGTGCAAATTACAAACACCTAAATGACCACACTATAGGCAGCTCATTGCTCAACCTGCTATGCCACACTTCATATTCCATTACATTTTAGGGAAATTATGTACGTATCACAAGAAAAGCTGCTACACAGAATACTAGAAAATGTGGACTCAGATCTCTCTAATGAGGGCAGTGCATATTGTCCCAGCTATGTAGAGATGTGCACAAACTACCTCTGAAATAAGGACACCTCTCAAATAAGGACAGTGCCTACTGTACCAGCTACATAGAGATGAATGCCAATTTACCTCCAAAATAGGAGCACCTCTCTAATGTGGATAGTTGAGTCGTTCCCCTACAAGTGTTCAGACTAGAAGGAACTGTGTCATTGTAGTAGACAGCATACAAATGCTGTACAGTGAGGAAACACCTGTTGAAGGACCACATTGAATCAGTTATGAATAATCACTCAGTGCCTTATGCACAGTGTCCTTTATACAGTGTGTGTTCTACTCCCACTGTGGTAGGTTATATAATGGATAAGCACATGCAGGTATATTGAATATAGCATTTAGAATACACTACAGACACTTAGGGACTCAGCATTATATGTGCCATTACATCCTTGTGCCAGTGACGTACAACTATGGTTGAGCACACTCTATTTCAGAGGCACAAGGACTAACTGAGTGCAATTGCCCTGTCTCCCCCCCCCCTCCCCCAACCCTTCCGATTATGATATAAAATGCACTCATACACACACTACAAAGCAGTAAAGAGTGTATGCATTTTGCCATGAAATGATTTTAAAGTTACCATAGTAAAAGCATGAATGGGAGGAACCACACTAATGCCAGCTTACGCTAGCTAGGCTACAAGAAATCATAGATGGTGGGGTCTGCTACTACTGGAACTACATGACTGTGGCAGACATACATACCAAATGTGCATCACACACGCACACACACACACACACACACACACACACACACACACACACACACACACACACACACACACACACACACACACACACACACACACACACACACACACACACACACACACACACACCATAGTGTATATATATTGGTAAGCAGCACACAATTTTACTGCATGGTTTATGTGGCTCTAGTATACAAATGTCCACATCTACTGTCCCTGTGCAGTGCATCATGTACGTATGTTCAGAGATCACAAAATGTATCATACATACAATAAACAATGTAGACCAACCTTGGTTTTGGATTCTACATCCAAATGACAGGTCTTCACGAGGTAATCAATCATGGGCAAATGACCCTCTTGAGCTGCCCAGTGTATGGCTGTGTAGCCATGATCATCTGTATCGAAGAGGTGATCCTTCATCTTTGGGACAAGGTACTCTGCTATGTCAACATGGCCTCCCTCAGTACACACATGAAAGGCATTGCATCCATTCTGTAGTAAACAATAGGATAGACTCACAACAGATCACCACCTGTACACACATGCAGGGTGCACACCTCAGGATGAAGAAGGAATTAGTAGATAGTAGGTGTGGGCGGTACATGTCACATGGCTGCTGTGACATCTGCCCTATCTCATGAAACATTACACCAAGCTACAACATACTGCCATTCACTGTACACTGCCATCAGTGCCAGGTATGTACAGTATGCATAAAGTATTGAAGGCATGCATAGGTAATATTCAAATAGTTCACAATACAATGCATGCCATAAATGTATTGTGGTACAAAGTGTGACTGGACACATAACTCAAGGACACACACTCAGCATTCAAAGCACATGGAATGCCAATTACATATGCCACGTCTATGGCATGGTTGGCTGACAGTGAGTGCAGCAACACATGACAATTAGGAGTTGGTACACGACACCCAATCATTCATTGACACTTACACATAGTACACATGGCCCTCACCTTCTTCTTGTGGAGGACATCTGCTCCATACTCATACAGCATGTCAACCAGCTCCTTGTGTCCACAGCGTGCTGCCAAGAGAAGGGCTGTCCAGCCATCCTGAGGAAAGGATGGAAAACTAAACACCAAGTGTATGGTTGCATGGCATTGATGAGAGAGCAACATGCAAAGTAATAAAATTAGTAGAGTATTAATGAGATGCATTGAATATCCATCAGAATCTGTTTAGAGAAATACCACACATGTACAGTACACACAGTGTGCACACTCTTAATGTCCTTCTGCTGTGTATAGGGGACACAATGATGTCCATTGCCACGGGCAACACTGCTTTAGCTATACATTGATTGTACTGCATAACATTGTGGTAATTGTTCATGTAATCACTTGTTGCTGATGGCAAGACATACTGTAATTGTTCAGAATTGGCATGTGCTCTGATGATGTGGGCATTATGGCATATACTCCACACTTGCCTTCGGCCAATTCACACCCAGGATTAGGTGTTGCATAATCATGCCATAATGCCTTTTGCCATGTAATCTACTAAACAGCTTATACACCACAATTTACAGTGGAAGTAAAGGAAACTTGATTCTAACGAAGACAGTGCCTACCGTCCCAGCTACATAGAGATGTGTACAATACTACCTCTGAAACAAGGCACCTCTCTAATGAGGACAGTAGTGACGGTTTCATCTCCAAACGACATTGCTAAGGGAAGTGAAATTCCCACACACCCTATTATAATACAACTCATACAAAATTTAATTGGTTACTGTATACCCTGGCCTTCCATCAACTTGTTGTACAGTTCTACTTGAGTTCCAGTTACATAACTTCCTCAGACACCGATTGTGAGCATATATAGCAAGGGAGCAAATGTATATAGCAGTGGGGTTCAGTACTTTACCCATTCAGTCCTTGATTAATGGTGAACAGTAAACTCCCAAACCCACAAGCAGCATAAATTGTAAAACTGCACCATCCTCAGGCACTTTGCACACCCAGGACTTGGCATAATTATCACATATCGTAATCAAACAGTACATGCCTATGTCATATTCATTCCATATGTAGCTTGTCATGTACGTAGTGTAACATATACCCCCTTATTCAGGACACCATAAAAATCAGGAACCTCTCAAATCAGACCAGAGCCAACTGTCCTGCTAGAATTGCAAACAAAACTACATATCTTTGAAATAAAACTACCTTTGTAATCAGGACAATATAGATAATAGCACCCTAGTAATTGTATTAATTACAGGCCCGTGTGTAGGGTTTTGAAAGGATAGTTACACTCAGGAAGAAATGTGTGAAGGAACCTACCTTCCCTGTCCAAACCAGAATAGAGATGATTACAAATACCCATGCACAGTTCACACACACACACACACACACACACACACACACACACACACACACACACACACACACACACACACACACACACACACACACACACACACACACACACACACACACACACACACGTACATTTGCATACATATTGTGGCACAGTGTGTGTATGTGTACATGTACATTCTAAAATACTCAATTTGCAATTTAAAGTACAAATTATAATAAGTTCTGATATTTTAAGGGGATGTCAAAATTGGGTAGTTTATAATACCACTGGCCTGTGTGCACTGGTGAAACGAAGCCCTTGTAATGCCACAAACCTTGGTTGCCTAAGAGTATTGTGTTAGTGCAGTCAGGGGTAACATGGAGTTGATGTCGCAATGTCTCATGATCATGGATCAAAGGGTGTATTAAGTTGACTTACAGGCAACATGGATTACTAATAGTGCATGTGCCCCAGTCCAATTGCAGACTTCCTAGGGTGAGGGGATCCGTTGCTATGTACAAGCAATCTAAGAAGCCAGGTTGCATTGCATGTCCAAGGCATTGACTTCTAGTTTTCAATGGGTTCAAGCCTCCTGACCAAGCAATGAGGCTCATGCAGTTTTGTGTGCACCATTCAAATCACTTTTGGTATAAGACATTTCTGGCTAAATCTTACAACAGTGCATGAGTGGTGGACATTTTGTGGGTTACATTACACTCAAATAACTGTGCATACACTAAGTGACCTACCCACACAGCTGTCGGAGGACTGACATATGGACTAAACACAATTTTAGTATATTAACGAATAGCAAACGAAACACTCCTCAACAAATGCCCACATGTTCACCCACAAATCCATGCCCATACATCCACACACTGCTTGCACATGCTAATAGTCTTATTGATGTGCACAATGTCAAAACACACTGCACCCTATGGCCTGCTGTAGCTTGTACAAAATACTATACAAAAGCACAATAGTGCAAATTACAAACACCTAAATGACCACACTACAGGCAGCTCATTGCTCAACCTGCTATGCCACACTTCATATTCCATTACATTTTAAGGAAATTATGTACGTATCACAAGAAAAGCTGCTACACAGAATACTAGAAAATGTGGACTCAGACGTCTCGAATGAGGGCAGTGCATATTGTCCCAGCTATGTAGAGATGTGCACAAACTACCTCTGAAATAAGGACACCTCTCAAATAAGGACAGTGCCTACTGTACCAGCTACATAGAGATGAATGCCAATTTACCTCCAAAATAAGAGCACCTCTCTAATGTGGATAGTTGAGTCGTTCCCCTACAAGTGTTCAGACTAGAAGGAACTGTGTCATTGTAGTAGACAGCATACAAATGCTGTACAGTGAGGAAACACCTGTTGAAGGACCACATTGAATCAGTTATGAATAATCACTCAGTGCCTTATGCACAGTGTCCTTTATACA
Source organism: Ianthella basta (assembly GCA_964019415.1). Classification (NCBI taxonomy): domain Eukaryota; kingdom Metazoa; phylum Porifera; class Demospongiae; order Verongiida; family Ianthellidae; genus Ianthella; species Ianthella basta. The sequence continues at coordinate 2,035,387 of OZ025872.1, read as the reverse complement.
GTGTGTGTTCTACTCCCACTGTGGTAGGTTATATAATGGATAAGCACATGCAGGTATATTGAATATAGCATTTAGAATACACTACAGACACTTAGGGACTCAGCATTATATGTGCCATTACATCCTTGTGCCAGTGATGTACAACTATGGGTGAGCACGCTCTATTTCATAGGCACAAGGACTAACTGAGTGCAATTGCCCTGTCTCCCCCCCCCCCCCCCCCCCCCCCAACCCTTCCGATTATGATATAAAATGCACTCATACACACACTACAAAGCAGTAAAGAGTGTATGCATTTTGCCATGAAATGATTTTAAAGTTACCATAGTAAAAGCATGAATGGGAGGAACCACACTAATGCCAGCTTACGCTAGCTAGGCTACAAGAAATCATAGATGGTGGGGTCTGCTACTACTGGAACTACATGACTGTGGCAGACATACATACTAAATGTGCATCACACACGCACACACACACACACACACACACACACACACACACACACCATAGTGTATATATATTGGTAAGCAGCACACAATTTTACTGCATGGTTTATGTGGCTCTAGTATACAAATGTCCACATCTACTGTCCCTGTGCAGTGCATCATGTACGTATGTTCAGAGATCACAAAATGTATCACACATACAATAAACAATGTAGACCAACCTTGGTTTTGGATTCTACATCCAAATGACAGGTCTTCACGAGGTAATCAATCATGGGCAAATGACCCTCTTGAGCTGCCCAGTGTATGGCTGTGTAGCCGTCATCATCTGTATCGAAGAGGTGATCCTTCATCTTTGGGGCAAGGTACTCTGCAGTGTCAACATGGCCACCCACAGCACACAGATGAAAGGCATTGCGTCCATTCTGTAGTATACAAAAGGAATAGGCTCACAACAGATCACCACCTGTACATACACGCAGGGTGCACACCTCAGGATGAAGAAGGAATTAGTAGATAGTAGGTGTGGGCGGTACATGTCACATGGCTGCTGTGACATCTGCCCTATCTCATGAAACATTAAACCAAGCTACAACATACTGCCATTCACTATACACTGCCATCAGTGCCAGGTATGTACAGTATGCATAAAGTATTGAAGGCATGCATAGGTAATATTCAAATAGTTCACAATACAATGCATGCCATAAATGTATTGTGGTACAAAGTGTGACTGGACACATAACTCAAGGACACACACTCAGCATTCAAAGCACATGGAATGCCAATTACATATGCCACGTCTATGGCATGGTTGGCTGACAGTGAGTGCAGCAACACATGACAATTAGGAGTTGGTACACGACACCCAATCATTCATTGACACTTACACATAGTACACATGGCCCTCACCTTCTTCTTGTGGAGGACATCTGCTCCATACTCATACAGCATATCAACCAGCTCCTTGTGTCCATAGCGTGCTGCCAAGATAAGAGCTGTCCAGCCATCCTGAGGAAAGGATGGAAAACTAAACACCAAGTGTATGGTTGCATGGCATTGATGAGAGAGCAACATGCAAAGTAATAAAATTAGTAGAGTATTAATGAGATGCATTGAATATCAATCAGAATCTGTTTAGAGAAATACCACACATGTACACACAGTGTGCACACTCTTAATGTCCTTCTGCTGTGTATAGGGGACACAATGATGTCCATTGCCACGGGCAACACTGCTTTAGCTATACATTGATTGTACTGCATAACATTGTGGTAATTGTTCATGTAATCACTTGTTGCTGATGGCAAGACATACTGTAATTGTTCAGAATTGGCATGTGCTCTGATGATGTGGGCATTATGGCATATACTCTACATTTGCCTTCGGCCAATTCACACACCCAGGATTAGGTGTTGCATTATTATGCCATAATGCATTGTGCCATGTAATCTACTAAACAGTTTATACACCACAATTTACAGTGGAAGTAAAGGAAACTTGATTCTAACGAAGACAGTGCCTACCATCCCAGCTACATAGAGATGTGTACAATACTACCTCTGAAACAAGGCACCTCTCTAATGAGGACAGTAGTGACGGTTTCATCTCCAAACGACATTGCTAAGGGAAGTGAAATTCCCACACACCCTATTATACTACAACTCATACAAAATTTAATTGGTTACTGTATACCCTGGCCTTCCATCAACTTGTTGTACAGTTCTACTTGAGTTCCAGTTACATAACTTCCTCAGACACCGATTGTGAGCATATATAGCATGGGAGCAAATGTATATAGCATGAGTGGGGTTCAGTACTTTACTCATTCAGTCCTTGATTAATGGCGAACAGTAAACTCCCAAACCCACAAGCAGCATAAATTGTAAAACTGCACCATCCTCAGGCACTTTGCACACCCAGGACTTGGCATAATTATCACATATCGTAATGAAGCAGTACATGCCTATGTCATATTCATTCCATATGTAGCTTGTCATGTACGTAGTGTAACATATACCCCCTTATTCAGGACACCATAAAAATCAGGAACCTCTCAAATCAGACCAGAGCCAACTGTCCTGCTAGAATTGCAAACAAAACTACATATCTTTGAAATAAAACTACCTTTGTAATCAGGACAATATAGATAATAGCACCCTAGTAATTGTATTAATTACAGGCCCGTGTGTAGGGTTTTGAAAGGATAGTTACACTCAGGAAGAAATGTTTGAAGGAACCTACCTTCCCTGTCCAAACCAGAATAGAGATGATTACTTGGGCCTACAAATACCCATGCACAGTTCGTACATTTGTGTGACAAAGTGATGTAATATAATGGCATCTATAATAAGTGCATCTCTCTAATCAGGGCATTTGTACCTGACTGTTCCAAGCTGTCCTAAAGGTATCCAAAGTTGAGAGACCTATGATATAGTCAGGGAATATCTAAATGGCATGCTCAAAAGCAGCCAGTTGACCATCTTGTTAGGCCACATTTCACTTTTCATTACATTTGAGAGTTTCATCTAGAACACAAAAGTATGTATGTACATGCTCCTATGAAATGCTTACAACTTGCAACTTGCAACTTACATTGTCCTTTTCCTCAATGTTACTTCCATTTTCCAACAGATAGTTAGCCACCTCTGTGTGGCCTTTCCATGCTGCCAAGATAAGCGGAGTGCCACCATCCTGTACATGCATGAAGTAAAGCAGAAGCAGTGTACATGTGCTGATAACAATACTAATCAAAAGTCACAATGCAAACACAGGAGTTAAATTGGAAATGTAAATAAGTACAAATGAAAGCACTCTGAATTTGAATGCGCTATGTTGGACATAAATTGTGTTGTAATGTGCCCAAGTGCAGTTACCTCATCCTTCACATTTACTGGGCATCCTTGCCCAACTAACTCCTTCACTTTAGCTAGGTCTCCTACTTGGGCTGCATCCAGCAATTCCTTCTCCATCTCCTGTATGGGGTACACACAGTAGCACAGTGACTGCCTGTCTTCACCAAGTGGACCCTCTGAGAGGAACACCACATTACATTGCAATATGAGCCCAGTACATTAGACATATTAGGCACAAATACATTACTAGAACAGACACCCACTGGGTGAGACCACAATGTAGTGGACTGGGCAAATAGTGGAGAGGGTCTAGCATGCTAGAATAGTGAGGTCACACACAGGAAGGTGGGCAGTGCCTGTGGACCTGCCTCTCTACAAACTGTCACTTGTCTGTCAGGTGTGAACTATGAATAATGGTATAGTACACCAATGAATACACTCAACACCTGGCATTCAGCCCAAGGTGGCGTCCCACCTACACACCCACATCCCTACTTGAGTGGCAGCAAGAGTACTCTACCACCCTTTTCACAGGGACCGCTTAACCTGGGTTAGCGCGCTCACATTTGGGGTCAAATCTGAGCCAAATCTGGGTTGAACCGGATAAATCCAGGTTATCATCCGGGTTCTAACCCTGCTTGCGAGGTGGGTTCGATTTATGTCATCAGATCTGAAGACATTGTACTAGCTTACTGGCCACTCATAATCATGCACCACCTCACTCAGCCCAGCATTGTACAGAGTTCTCAATACACAGGGATAGTGATGCACCACCTCACTCAGCACAGCATTGTACAGAGTTCTCAATACACAGGGATAGTGAAGAATACCACTTAGTGACTAACAAACAGTTTGGGTAGACTGGGGATTTCAAGTTTCCAAGCGTCGAATGTGACATCACACTGTACAAAAACTATAAGGTTTACTGTAGATAAGTTGCAAATTTCTGCAAAATGTGAAAGGAGAGACTTAAATCACCTCCATCCTATGACGTGGAGGCCATGTCAGGTTCATCTGTTTATTTAAACTCCAGCTACGAGCCAACTAGCTGCAGAGCACTTAACCTGTCCGTTGTATATAGCTAGACTGCAAGCTATTATACATAGAGATACCAATCCTGCAATGGGTCCAGGACGGAACCTTCCTACTCAAGACTAAGTATAGTGTGTAACTGGCTAGCTAGACTGTCTCTGGTATTGGGAGGCACACGTAAACACAACACACATGTACATGTGCACACACTGACCTTGTTAGGGTGTACAACTCGCTCCTGTGGTTTGTCTACAGTGTGGTCCGAAGGAGACAAGACGTGCTGCTCCCATCCTGAGCTGCTCACAGTGTGACCCGAAGGAGAAGGGACATGTTGCTCCTGGCCTGAGCTACTCAAAGTGCGATCCAAAGGAGAAGGGACATGTTGCTCCTGTCCAGAGCAGCTCACAGTGCGATCCAAAGGAGAAGGGACTTGCTGCTCCTGTCCAGAGCGGCTCACATTGTGATCTGAAGGAGAAGGGACTTGCCGTTTCTGTCCTGACTTGTTCTCGGTCTCATTTTTTGGCTTGTCTGACTTGTTCCCCATCCTGGAGTAGGGTGGCAAATGTGACATCACAATGAACAAAAACTACAAAGCTTAGATAATCATATTTCTCTAAAAAGTGAAAGGAGACATTGCCAGCTCAGATCATACAGAAATCACCTCTATCCTGCTATGACAGGGAAAGCATGATACTTCATTTGTTTGACTTAAAAAATCCAGCCAAAATGGCTGATGGAAGTAATTTGAAATACTGATCAATAGCGAAGATTAAGCCAATTTGATTGGCCATGATTCACCAAAGAAGCAATTAAAGATGTGTGCACTTTCTAGATGCCAGAGTGCATTGGACATTTCCAAATCTTCGTGTCCGGAGACTTCCTATTGTTCAGTCAAATGTACGTGATACTAGGAGTTGTGCTGAGCACACAATTCCTAGTGCACACAGCAGAGTTCTGGTGTGCAAAGCGTTTAGCTAATATCAACTCAGTTTTTAACTTCCTGTCGATTTGAGGGCAACATACGATTTAATATTTCATCTTAGGGGATAATATCGACAGCGCTCGATTGTTTAGCAACGTTGCTCGACATATTCAACGCTTCAACTGACGTCCTTAGCGCCACACCTCCCTTACTGTAAGAGTTAGCTAGCTGCGTCAGGACATCATCGAAGTAGCGATTCGTGCGACTTAACTTGTCGATACCTGTAAATTCTCTGCTACCCTTGTAATGAGTTAACTCAGCGTGTAGGGGATCGTAAAAACTGCCCTTTGCTGTGCTACATTATCAGGAGGGGTTCGCCATTCTTTGTTCGAACGCGCGAGTTACTTCGTTCTATCCCAGTAGGTAGAACAGTAGACGAGTGGACGAGTCACGCGCAATCCCTCAAGCACCCGATGAATTAGTAGTGCACCTACCTGGTCTCTACACACCACACTGCTGAAGACTCTGAGTCTGAGCGGAAGACTCAGGGATCAGACCCCGCAGAGGAAGAACAGGCGCGGTGACTACGGAGTGACTTCTTCGGTATTCCAACAATGCTGACAATGACGTCATGATAAATACTTGCGCGCCACAGACATTTTTTAGAAAAATATGGCCACGCTCGAGTTATTTTATCTAATTGCAAGGCATCGGGCATCGACCGACCAATCATTTACCTGATCAACCAGGCAGACACACTGATAGAGATGGCCAGCAAGGTGTATATACATTGTGTGTGTGTTTTGTGTAGTACCCACACGAGGTGCCTTTACATGTGTCTGTTTTGTGTGTGTGTTGTGTAGTGTCCATGTATACATGTGTATGTGTCATGTATGCACCCATCAGTCCACAGGTGTGACACAACACTCTTCTCTCACCAGCTGTCATCCAAGAGGTGGTTAGGCACTCTGATTCAGTCCCTCACACCTCACACGTTACCTCTCCCCTTTGTAGGATAAACAGAGAGAGATTCTTCTTCATTTCTCATTTACTCATCTTGCTTCCACAGACGTATAACCATTCAAAGTATACTCAAACAGTGTACATGAGTGTGTTTGTGTGTGTGTCCTCTGTGTGGGTGGATGAGGGGATTGGTGTGTTTGTGTTGGGCTCCACTGCTCTTTCCAGACCTTTACCATCATGTTCCTAAAAGAGCAACACACGAAAACAGAAAGGCATTAGAAACATGCCATCTGTAAGATGCTAATGCTATTTTAGCTATTATTAATGTGAGTCTAGCTATACATTTCATTCTGATGCCTCAGCACACAGGAGTGGATGTCAGTGAGTGCATAATGAGATTCATGACAAGCTCTTGGACTGGGAGACTAGGAAGACCACCATGAAGTTCCTAAACCATGAATACGTTTAACTGTAGGGGCTGGAGACCAGATGGTCATGTGAGGCTACTGCTGGTGGGTTACTGTGATGTACATGAGAGTTAGGAGACAGAAGGCTAGGGGGTTGTACAGGCCATAGCTGAGCCTACATCATGCTGAAGAGTTGAAAGGAAATAAAGTCACCTCTCTAATGAGGACAGTGCTTACTGTCCCAACTACGTACATAACTATACATACATGGATATGTGTACAAACTACCAAAATAGAATACCTGTCTAATCAGACCACTCAAGCAGTCCATAACTGTCGTGTCACCATATTTCCACTACACATACACACTCATACTGAAGGGCAGTCTTACACACACGTATTCAAACTTCAGACATCAGGTGTTCTGGTTACAACCTCTGATGATTTGGTGTGCTGGATACTAACCAGTCTGCCAGCCAGGTACTCTCCTTCTCCTTCCATCCTCTTCACTTCACTGCTAACTTCTCTTGGTACACCTCTGTCAGCACTGCATGGGAAAATAGCACTGATTTTGATACACACACACACACACAGGGTGAACAAGCTAGAGTGTGTGTGTGTGTGTGTGTGTGTGTGTGTGTGTGTGTGTGTGTGTGTGTGTGTGTGTGTGTGTGTGTGTGTGTGTGTGTGTGTGTGTGTGTGTGTGCATGAGTGCGTGTGTACCAAACATCATCACCCCTCCTTCCCCGCTTGTGTCACATATCACACTGTCTAGTGCAGTACTTGGACACAACTCATGCATGTGGGTTGTTACTACAGTACAACTCACTCTTCAGGTGGTTCATAGCGCAGCCATGTTTCTCCAGAACTTCACAGGCTTCCGGCAATACCTCTGCAGGTTTGGTCAACAGAGATTGAACAACATGCTCCAACCCCCGCCTTCCTTGACTAGCCTCCTCAAGGCACTCTTCTGCTGTTAGAAGACGCCTAGTAAAGAGCTCATTCAATACTGCAGCGTGAGAATATGTTTAGAAATCACTTGACCACTCACTGCTTCATGCACTGAGCTGTGTATGCATTTTCTCTACACGTATACACATTGACAATGAGACAAGCAAAACTGAGAGAGAGAAGGTGACAGAGGTCACGTGTTAACATCCTCCATGTCCACCATGAACAGTCTGAACAACTAAACACATCCCACCTACACTTGGCCCTTGTCATGGCAGCATGGCCACATCTTGACTGCACAAATGTGCTCAACTCAACTTGTACATTCAAGGTCCCTCCATTAACACAGGCAATGGTAAGTCAGTGAATGATGGTTAGAAAGGATTGTAGTTAGGGTGGACGTGACTGTTGTACAGAGTTCACCACAGTGTAGTCTGACTACCTCACCAACTTCTCAACTTGTGAGCTTCATCAAAGTATTCACGGTAGTCAACCTTGTCCAGTAAGTCGGTTGTTCTGGTCGCAACCTCTGGTGGTTTGGTGCACTGGATACAGACCAACCAACCAGCCAGGTACCCTCCTTCTCCTTTCATCATCTTCAATTCATCCTCAGTCACCAACTTCTCCTGGTACAACTCTGACAGCACTGTGTGAGATAGCAGCACTGATACACAGACTGGGCACACAAAACATTCTCATGCTTAGTGACTATACTAATACCAAAGGTATACAGTATGTGAGTGCATGCATGTACGTGTGCAGTGTGTTACGCACATGTGTGCATGTGTGTGTGTGTGCATATGTGTACACATGCGTAGTCTCGTCCCCAGACCCTTCTGGAGCGTGTGCACGTGGAGAGTCTTGGGACGAGACTAGTGTGTGTGTGTGTGTGTGTGTGTGTGTACGTATGAGAGTGCATGAACATAACTTGACAAAACACGATATAGCAAAACTCACACTTCAGCTCCTCCACATGGCAGCCATGTTTCTCTAAAACTTGATTCATTTCCTGCACTACTTCAGCAGGTTTGAACAATACCACTTTATAAAGATGATCCTCCCACACCCGCCCTCCCTTCCCAGCCACCTCAGAGCACTCTTCTGCTGTTAGGAGGTGTCTAGTGAAGAGCTCATTCAGTACTGCAGGGTGTGAATAGGTTTAGAAATCACTTGACCACTCACTGCTTCATGCAGTGTGCTGTGTACACATGTTCATTACACAGTATACACTCAACAGTTGGACACATGTAAAAGGAACCAGAAAGTAAGACTCTTTCTACCCCTACCCCTGTATTGAAACAGTACGACAATCCTTCTGTCAATAATTTCACAACACTCAGACTATGCTGCAAAAGTGCCTCTTTCCCAAATGCTATTCACAAACATGTGTTCTCATTAACATTGGCTGCGTGTAAACTACGGAATCGTCTGACCACCCACCAACCTCTCAACTGTGTTCCTTCCTCGTTGCATCCAAACTTGTCTAAAAGGTCAGCAGATTTGTCCACCACTTCTGGAAGTTTGGTGAACTGAACAGGAGCAAGTTGGTCAGCCAGGTAGCCTCCTTTACTTTTCATCCTCTCCCATTCATCCTTAGTCACCAACCTTTCTAGGTACAGCTCTGACAGCACTGTGTGGGATATAACGTGAGAACACAACTCCAAGTCGGCCATTGTTCAATGAATAATGCAACTTTATGTACTTCTGTACATTCACAACTGTAGGTCTAAAGTTCATTATTATACAGTAATACAAGGCCACGAACTATATAAATAACATATCAGCTAGTAGAATGGACGGGTGGAGCTGTTTTAATGAGTTCACTATTGACCAGTGTGACAATCTCACCTTTCAGCTTATTTGCTGACTTATTGTGTCCAAACTTGTACAACACATCTGCTGTCCTGGTCATCACTTCCGGAGGTTTGGAGTGCAGTACTTTGTAAACTCTGCTAGCCAGGTACCGTCCTTCTCCTCTCAACATCTCCAAGTCGATTTCAGCTACCAAATTCTTCTGGTACAACTCTGACAGCACTGTGTGGGACAATGGCAGCACTGATACACAGACTGCAGGACACACGAAATGCACATCATGGGAAGATAAATGTATCATACTGCAGTGCTTGAAACTCACTCTGCAGATCCTTCACATGGCAGCCATGTTTCTCCAGCACTTGACTGGCTTCTTGCACTACCTCTGTAGGTTTGGTTGACATGACGTGAGCAATATGGTCCTCCCACTCCCACCTCCACTTCCTAGCCACCTCAGAGCACTCTTCTGCTGTTAGGAGGTGTCTAGTGAAGAGCTCATTCAGTACTGCAGGGTGTGAATAGGTTTAGAAATCACTTGACCACTCACTGCTTCATGCAGTGTGCTGTGTACACATTTAATACACTTTACAAACTCCAAGCCCATGCCCCAACTTAACTTCGTACGTAGCTACATCACTCAGGCCAGTGTCACCAACGTGTGTGCAGGACTCCTCACCTACAACGCGTACACCTTCTGTACACGTACGTCATGCACTTACCATCTGTTGGAGCGAGACACGATGTATTCCCGTCAGTGCAAGGGCAACAGGTACTGTTCCCCATACTTGAGAGACAAAAAGATGGTCGACAATGAATGTCATTATATCAGCTAATGATCAAACGACATGCAGCTCCATGCATTATGAGGTAGCTATAGTCTGGACTATCCGCAGAGATCGATCGAAAGTTACTTTATAATTAGGCCGTGGTTATTGGTCCGGCAGCCAGCTCAGCAAAATTATATAAAATCAACCCAAACTTAACCCTAACCTTAATACTAAATAATTTATGTAATAGTTAAATGCTGACCAAGAGGTGTCTCTGAGATTTAGAGCACGAAGCACGAGGGCGCGAAGCGCCCGAGTGCCGAGTGGTCTAAATCTTCAGAGACACCGATTGGTCAGCATTTAAGTGTTATAGATCCCAACGATTGGGCAAGGAGCGGCAGCGAATCAGTTTAACTACTCGTACTTGTGTCATCACGCGTCTTCCGAAAGTAGTTAGCAATTTCTGACAATGGCCGTGAAAACGTCGTTTGGTTATTGGGTTTGTCATCTCGCAGCAGACGTTCCTAAAGGTCGGCAGTGGATGCGGCGCGTAAGCTAAACGTAAGCTTACTCACTGTCAGCCCCGTCAGCCACAGCATTTCCCTGAGCGGTGTCCTAAGACTGTTCCCAGCTCGTAGCTAACCAGTTCCTTCTTGGCTCTGGTTCGTAGGCCGCTGCCGGATTGTTGCTTTACCCTGTTTGTCGACGAAACAAGTAAGCCGAGCGAACTGTGCATCGTATGTTGTGGAGTTAGCTACTATTGCTTATAGAGATGTTGCAACGCGTCATAGGTGTCACATGACATCTTACTTCCGCATGGCAAAAGGTGTGCGTAAATACATTGACGAAGAGCGAGATTCGACCCGTAGGACATCGCCTCGATGGTACTTTCATGCTGCGCGCCGTTTTGCGCTAACAGAGCGACGAAGGAAGCCAAGGAGAAGGGAATCTGCTTCTATCGACTTCCACAAGACCCCATAAAGAGAGGATTGTGGCTTACGGCGATCAACAGGAAGGACTACAATCCTGGACCGAACACTTACATTTGCAGCGAGCATTTCGTTGGCGGTGAGTGGCAAATCAATAGCCAACTGCCTCTGTATCTGTATATTTATTATTCTAACACGTTGCACATATAATTGTAGGTAAAAGGAGTGATGATCCACAGTCTCCATCCTACTCACCGTCGATATTTGGGCAAACTAGGGATCCTGCTAAGGGGCTTACTGCAATGCAGCAACAGAGGAGATATGAAGCAGTGAAGCGCAGGCAACAACAAAAAGATGAAGCAGAAGTGGTGGAGGAAGGGGAAATCAGTGAAGACACAGTGGAAAAGATGAGTGAAGATGCAATGGAAACAGATCAGCCATTATCCTCTGATATAGTTACGGCTGATGAATCTTTGGAGGACTCCTTTAAATCTCTTGAGCAAGATTACCAGTTAAGGCTTGAGGAGCTGCAAGCTGCAAAGTGTAGTGCTGCATTGGGTAGAGGCTTTCCTGACGAAACTATGCTGAAGGGAGATGACAAAATGTGTTCCTTCTACACGGGCCTTCCTAGTTATACAATTATAATGTCCTTGTTCAGGTACACCACAAGGAGACTTCCAGAGAGTTCAGCAAACAAATTAACCAACTTCCAGTGCTTTCTATTAACACTGATGAAGCTACGACTGAACCTTTCAAACTTCGACTTAGCTTTCAGATTCTGCATTCATGAGACAACAGTAGGCAGGATTATAACCAAGTGGCTGCAGCTTATGGACATTCGAATGACATTATTGATCCAGTGGCCTGACAGGGAAAGGACTAAAGCAACAATGCCATGGTGCTTTAGGTCACACTATGGACTAAGTGTGACATCAATCATCGATTGTTTCGAGATTTTCATCGAGAAGCCAATGGACCTGATGTCCAAGACAGCAACGTGGTCCTCTTACAAGCATTACAATACAGTAAAATACCTGATAAGTATAACTCCACAGGGAACGGTGAACTTCATATCAAAAGGATATGCTGGCAGAGTGTCAGACAAGTACATAACTGAAGACTATAGATCTTGAAGGAGAGGTGGTAGGTGATCTGAAGCTGTGGTGAAACGCTCACAATACTCCTCCGTCAGGCTGAGTATAGCTGGCTTCCTATTCGTGTCCTTGCTAAGGTCACTGAGAAGCTCTGCCAGCTCTTGGTGGGTAGGTGCCTGCTTGGCTACCATTTCCTTCCATTTCGAACTTGAAGTTGACACTTTATTCCTCTGTGAGGCTGTCTTCTCTAGTTCTTCCATGGTAAGGTACGGCACCTGGCTACAAGCCATTGGCATGGATGGAGGTAACCACATGTTAGGCTTGGAGGTGCAGGTGGCATCGCGACGAATCCGAACGGCAGTCTCCAGCCAGTAAAGCATAGCTGCAACGTGGGAGCATGTTTCTGCCAAGCCAGCCATGCACGTGCAGTGGCCACATTTAACTGTACCATTCTTCTGGATGGCTACCCATGGTCTTAGAGGGCTTAAGCTGGCTGCGTACGAATGCTTTACTCTTCCAGTCAAAAGGACAATGTTGCCATACAGCTTCCAGGATGCTTCAAGGACCCATCCATCAATAAAGTACTTGTATGCGTCCAGGCTTTTGTAATTTCTTACTTCTTCTTCCGTCTTAAAACTGGTAGTGAATATCAGATAATGGTACAGGTCGGGATACCTGTGTGTGAGAAATTCAAGAAAGGACAAGTGGTGAACAAGGTGACATGAACAGGGATAATGTTATAGAGTTAATAACACTTGCATACGGGAGCCTACAAGACAGAACAACTAAAGAATCAAGTGCAGGCTGCGTAGCTACGCGTGCATATGCCGTACTCACATGAAATCTGGAAGATCGTCCTCCATCTGCGAAAAGGCGTCCTTCTTCAACCAATATGGGTCTTCGCCATTAAAAAGAGCTATCTTCTGGGTGTACCGCTTCTTGCTTGCACTGTCCAGAGTGAAATAATAGTCGGAGAGCCGCTTTCGATCTGCCATCGCACTGCAAGAGCCGTTTTCTGCACCTCGCGCAGGTATTATCGCACTTCTTTTGCCATGCACGCGTCATGCACGTGATCGCCGTGACGTCACATGCAACATCTCTATACAGCTGCAGTTTCTCTGCTATAGACCACGGGCCCAAGCCACGCCCATGCTCTAAATCGCTATTTAGAGCATAGGCGCGAATGCCGCGCGTGCCACGCCCATGCTCTAAATCGTCATTTAGAGCATAGGCGCGAACGCCGCGCCTTGAATTAGAACACGGCTAGACGAAATAGACCACGGCGCGAAGCAACACCCGGGATGTCTACGACGTTTAGAAACATCGTTTAGACGCACGTTACCATGGCAACGGGATCTATACAGGATATAATATCGCAACCTACGGTGTTGTTTTATACTATTTTGCTTAGCTGGCTGCATGCCGGACCAATAGCCACTTCGTTATGATTAAGACAATTAATACTTGTAGAACCTTCTTTTCAAATGACAAATGCATCTGTGCACTTGCAATGTATATATGAACAAATGGGCGTGTCCCATGCATTATTATAGAAATGAAAATTGCAGGCATTCAACAAATGCATGCAATGGCTGCATAAGGCGAGGATCTGTATAGAGGCCATGCATGCACGCGCAGTGTATGTATAATCATGCTTGTGTTAGCTGTTCTATTATAGAATTGAAAGTCTTTACTTGACAACGTTTAGTCCCATGAGACATTTTGGGTAAAATTAGCTACTTTTAGAACCCGTCTTTAGCAATCAAACAATAATTACACATATCATTGTCTAGAGAAATCGGCAGTCCAATACATCACCATGCACAGAGTGACCACACGGACATGCAGTAATGTAGCTACAAGAGAACCAGTGGTAAAGAAAGTGTCTGTGACATGTTCATAAACTAGAAGGGCTCACCATACACACAAGACACACAACACAATATGGTTCAATTTACTACATAATCAAAAGTGTGCACACATGGTGCACTGCAAGTGGTGAGGGCTGACAGAGAAGGTGTTTAAGTTGTTCCTTTGAGTTCGTTCAGTCGCTGGACGAGACTCCCCAGGTTGAACTTGCTCATGTCCTGTCCTTCCTGTCCACCTGAGGTGCTGCTAGCGGGGAGAAGGTTGACGGGAGCAGGGGTAGAGTTCTCACTACCAGGGGCAGCTGGCTTACGAGCCTGAGGAGAGTATTTGTACAGAGAGGGAAGGTTGGGTGATGAGAAGTGTTGTGACTTTAGCACTTGCATGCAGGGAGCTGCTACTTTAAATACAGTACCTTTTTAGCTGGTTTGCTGCCTGGAGCAACACTGGGATTGTCCTTGGAGGCATCAGTTCCAGCAGGGATGCTCTGTAAAATGAATTGTAACAAGATCCATGGACCCATGTCTTAGATTGTTCATACACCGCTCACCCACCCACCTGCCACATGCACAACACACACACACCACACACACACACACACACACACACACACACCCTCCCCTCCCCCCACCGCCCTCCCTCACCCGAGTCGGTACCATCCCTCTCATTTCAAGCTGCTTCCTCTCCTCCTTGTACTTCTCCATACTGGCCTTCAGTTCATCTGTGATAGAGGAAAGAGCAACGGCTCATTCCTTAGTCAAGTAGTGTAACAGCAGCTGACAATTTCAGCTGTCAATAGGAGGTGGAGGTGGAAGTGTGTCACACTATAAAGGGTGAGTATGTGTACATGTGGAAGGGATGAGAGGGGAGATAAGTGGAGAGGAAGGACTGAGCGATTCTTCCTGAACATTCAAACGTACCAGAGTAGAGCATATTCTGAAACTTCTCAGCCAGTGACTCTGCAGGGAAGGAACAGAATACAAGTACACATGAGAAGAAGTGGAGCACAGATTGACAGAAACACTTTTCCAAGGAGTACGGTAAACAGCTACACTTAAGCATTGTGTCAGTCAATGCCAATACCATTGCATACACATGGATAGGGACACCCCCTTCCCTCACAATACTGGACCAGGTAAAATACGCAACAAGATCAGAGCAAGACTAGAGGCCCAGAAGAGGCTGCTGTCAGTGAAACAGCACTATGACACTATACACACAGACACACCCACACATTAGGTGTATACACATATAATGTCCAACATTGCTAGTGAGTGGACTGTCTGGATCTGTCACACTAACTCTTGTTCTGTGCCTTGCAGCACTGTCGTTCGTACTCCACCGCCTTCAGTCCCCTCTTGACCCAGTTCTGGTAGTGGGGCAGTGTGTTTGAGGCAACAAACGCATGCAAGTCAAAGGAGGGGTGCTTCTCAGTCAAGGCATACAGCTCCCTGAATCCCTGGAGGGGGGAGGGAGGGGAATGAGTAAAATGATTGGAAACTCTTTGCAGAGGAGGCAGAGGGAGTGGCCAATACACCTCTTCAGAGCAATCACGTACAATATTCACATGGTCTCAACACAACTCCACACATCATCTTGGAACCACTGCTCCTTGTGTTATGTTATACTGGATCCTACATACCTCTAACTACTTGTATGTACAGTGTGTCTCAGAGCAGCTTTCTATAGAGAATAATTCACTGTACTACAAACACTACATACGTGTCTACTGCCCTTTCTCACCCCCTCCCCCCCCCCCCTCACCTCTCGCTGTGTCTCCAGGGACCGGTCCCTCGTCTTGTCCAGTGCGTCAGCAAGTGGTGTGGCCACCTCATCAGGGATGTCCACCAACACCAGCTGAGGTGGACGCTTGGGCTGCACTCGGGAGGCTCCCTAATGGGAGGGGGCGGGGACAGATGTAGAGCATACGTAAGCATACAATTACACACACGCACAGACTGAGGGACACGTGTACATACACACACACACACACACACACACACAGACGCACGCTTTTGCGGCAAATCAGTCCAATTTACTCTGACGTGCATACGTAGCACAAAGCAAAAGTGGCAGACAAGATGTCAGAAACAAGTTGTCACAGCCGTTTGTCAGACACACACTGCTCACACAACACATACCAATCACACACACACATGAACACAAACACACAGCACACACAAAACAACACACACCCAAACACACCTCCTTCACACACACAATCTTCACTAGTCTTCTTACCTCTCTGGCCCCCTCTTTAGGTGAGGTCTTGGTCTGTGGTGCTGCACCCTCTCCACTCAGCCTCTTCTTGGCAATGGTCTTGCAGAGGTACTTGTACATGGCACTCTGTCGGCTGTCCTCCACCATGGTCAGGTGGTCCAGGACCTGTGTGTGTGTGTGTGTGTGTGTGTGTGTGTGTGTGTGTGTGTGTGTGTGTGTGTGTGTGTGTACACAAGTGGGCATGTGTGCACATGTGCACAGAAGGGTACAGATTGGGAAGCTGCTGAACACTAATCCAACTCACTGCACACAATTAGAAACACCCAGTGCTCTAAGCAAGCTGAGCACCAAAGGACTCACGCTGTCCCCCATGATGGTGACCAGGTGGAAGAGAATGGTCTTCACAGTGCGAAAGGGTGTGTCATCTTGGACCCGCCCCTCTGCAGTGTGGTCGTTGTAGCCGGTGAAGAAGTGGTGCACATTGAGGAGAAGCTGGTCGACGTTGACTTGAGGAAGGATCTGGGAGAGCTGACGTGTCAGCTTCCAGAGGCACTAGAGAGGAAAGAGGAGACGGACAAGGGACTACACTCACACAGAGGTACTGCTGAAAAGTGTTAAACTACATACACTTGACCATTGCTCGACTGATTTCTGAACATATATGCAAGCATCAAATTTCAGCCAACTACCGTTGAAGCTACTACACACCATGATGCCAGTGTTACACTCATTAGTTGACTATCCACACAAAACGGCTGACCAATTGCTCCATCAGAGAGGTGCCATACTCCTCAGAACATTACACCATAGTGCATGTATCAGGTACTCACCTTCATGGCCATTTCAGTTAGCTTGGAGGGGTTGCCATCCTGTCCAAGAGACTCCAACATCACATGTAGAAGGGAACTAGAAGGAATTGTGAGGAGAGCAAGCAGATCACTTAAAGCATCAGTTGTGTGTCCAATACGAACTCCGACATGAAGTGTGGGGTGGGTGGTGAAGAATGCATACATAGACACTGTGATGAGTTTAACGATACTTCCTTTTTTCTTGACAGCATACAAACATGTAACACACACACACACAAACACAAACACACACACACATATGTGCACACACACACACACACACACACACACACACACACACACACACACACACACACACACACGCATACACACACACACACACACACACACACACACACACACACACATGCACACACACTGACAGATGGACAGACTGACAGACAGCCGGACTTACCCAAACAGTGCATTCTTTTCACCGTTCTCAATCACTTTCAACATGAGAATGTTGAAGGACCTATTGAGTTGAGCCACATCCTCCAACCTCAGCATCCTCTCATCCTGGAGGAGGGTCATCACATCACGCTCTGTCTCCACCAAGGTGTCTTGAGAGGCGGCCGCTGCTAGCTCCGGTTGGCTGAAGGTGTTGAGGAGACAGCTTGTGAGCCGCTTGCCCAGTAACATCACCTGAGGAGAGAGAGGGGGTTGGAGAGGGAGAGTGAAAGGAGTGGAGAGGAGCTTAGGGAACAGTTGAAAGTCAAAACACAGCCACCAGTCCACACCCTGTCCTGCCCTGCCTACCTGTTTCAGACTCTCCGGAGAGTTAGCCTGTTGGAGCTGGGTGTTGAAGTTCATCCTCATCTGCATTAGGATGGCCCTCAGGAGCTGGAGGGGGAGAGGGACAAGGAATGGGGAGGCTTAAGAAATTAGGAAATAATTTTAAATTGTACCTGCTAACCAGTGAAACAATCTTTTCAGCAGGGTGGAAACACTATCTGGGGATCGTGTGTGTGTGTGTGTGTGTGTGTGTGTGTGTGTGTGTGTGTGTGTGTGTGTGTGTGTGTGTGTGTGTTAGTGTGTGTGTGTGTGTGTGTGTGTGTGTACGTGTGTATGTGTGTGTGTGTGTGTGTGTGTGTGTGGCAATGGCCCACCTGATCCACATTTAGTTTGATTGTCGCAGTGTGCTCTGGCTTGGACAGAATCTGATCCATCTGCAGTCCAACAAGATAAGACATGTCATCACAACAACAAGAGCTGCTTTACGTTCGTACTTGACAGACTCAGTGCCACTGATGGGCACTACAACATGTATGTAGTTACTCATACTGTACTGTATGTCCCATATGTATGTAGTTAATCATACTGTACTGTATGTCCCATATGTATGTAGTTACTCATACTGTACTGTATGTCCCATATGTATGTAGTTACTCATACTGTACTGTATGTCCTATATGTATGCAGTTACTCATACTGTACTGTATGTCCCATATGTACATACGTCTATATATGGTGTACATCTACAATATACCACTACTACAACAGTACAACCAGATCCTACAGACTGGTCCTCTTATGGTCTCTGGTCCTCACACCTGTCTAAGAGCTGAGATACAAGCCTGCCCGTCACTGCTGGCAATCTGTGACACAATGAAGCTGATGGCGGCTGAAGTGGTGGCCATTCGACTTGGGGAGAAAGTGAGCGAGGGAGGGGGGTTTGCTAATAACCTGCAAACATTGGAAAGGGGAGACAGCCACAGTGTGATTACAGAGACGTCAGACAAGAGTGATAGGAGAGAGAGACACTGAGGACACATGTAGTACTGGAGTATACTGATGGAAATTGTCTGTGCTTAAATAAACACACACTAGCAAGCATACACAGAATCACACAAGGTACACACAGCACTAAAGTGCACAGACACAGAGATACACAACTAGTTTGGAATTTTCTCACTGAGGCACCTCAAAGCCCTCCTACAGACACACACACAAACAACAAGCACACACGCACGCCATATGCTCACACCCACACAGAAACACCAGGCACACTAACTTTGAAGTTTCATACTGTGGGACCTCATAGTCCTCCAAGAGGTCCTCCTGTTTGACAGCTGGCAGTTTGGCCAACTTGAGGACGGGAGCAGCAGGGTAGCGATACTTGGAGAAGTCCATCTTGAGGGGGCCATCTGGGACAGGGATAGCAGACCGCTTGGGGGGCGAGGCAGTAGGGGGCGGGGCCACTTCAGGCTCTAGCTCCTTGGCAGCAGGGGCAGGAGGCACAGGCGAGGGCTCCTTCGCTACAGTAGCATCAGGGTCTACTGCCAACCTGCAGACAGACAAGGGGCGGGTAGGAGGTACACATGGGCAATCTGTAAAGGTACTGTCATACTAGATGCGTACATGTATGTATTGGAGATGTGTGAACAACTAGGGCTGCTAACATTATAAGCCACTACACACATGTAGCATACCATACCAGGAAATGGTATTTCTTCCATGGGCCCACACAGTGTAGAATACCTCTTATTACAGTACTTTAACATCCACATCACACTTTTGTTTGGATGCCACACCCTTGGCTCCACCCTTCTGTTGCGGTGGGGGTTGGTCGTCTTCTTCCTTCTCCCTTTCCCCCTCCCCCTTGGCATTGGGAGAGGACTGCTTCTCTTGTAAGGTGATTGTGGTGTTGGTCTCAGGAGAAGACTTCTTGGCTGATCTGCGGATCCGCTCTTCGAGCATGGAGAGATCTTTATGAGGGAGCTAGTGGAGGGGAGAGGAGGGTAGAGGAGGGGAGGGGAGGGGAGGGGAGGGAGACAGCAATAAAGAGTGGTGTGTGGGGTGAGTGGGAGGAGGAGGGGAGGTGAAGGGAAGCACAGACTCACCCTTCCCACATGCTTGTAGATTGCATCCCCCATGTTCTCATAGAAGATGACCAGTGTGTTGAGGGCAGCGTTCCGCACAGAGCTGTCCTTCTCTCCAACAAAGGGAGCAATCTGCTGGACAGCCTTCTGAGGTGAGGGCTGACACACCACAAGGCCATTGTTCTGAACCAACACTCCAAGCATCTCCAGACATTCTAGGAGGGACAGGAGGAAGAGGATGGAGTGTGAGACGTATCAAGGGAGAAGCAGGGAGAGTAGTAGAAAGGAAGGCAAAGGCAGGGAGAATAGAGAGGAAGGGAGGTAAGGAGAGATTAGGACAGAAAGAGAAAGGAACAGGCAAAAAGTGAGTGCCAAGGAGGAGTGACTGAGAGTGGAAGGAGAGCACACACACAGTGTCCACTACTTTAAGTTACTCACACCACAAGGTGGTGCAATCAACTTCTCACCAAATCTCTGTCGAGAGTTCTTTGACTTGAGTCCATCTGCCACGTACCCAAACAGTTTGGGTGGAGCATAGAAGCAGCAGATCTGGTCAAACAGAGCACGAACCTCCTTGCGAACTGCATCCTTCGCATCACCACTCTGGAGGGGGAAAAGGGGGAATTCCCCAACAACATTACAGTTTAAACAAGCCAGAAGCACATAAAGACTGCACAACAGAGATGTGATGCCTCCTACAATTGCTAAATTGCTCACTCTCCAATGTGCATACGTACCTTTATGACGAGGAAGGGTAAGAAAGCTGTTGCCTCAAAGTCACTCATCCGGTACTTCTCCTTGATGAGGAGGGCAAAGAGGGAGGAGAGGAACTCAAGGCACTTTAGGTTCACCGTGGTGTTGGTGTCACAGAACCTGGGAGGAGGAGGAGGGGAGAGGCAGAGGGATCAAGGGAGGGTCTACCATATTAGATACACACATGTGAATAGACGTACTGCAGATGAAAGACACTTGTGCATGGTGTGTGTGTGTGTGTGTGTGTGTGTGTGTGTGTGTGTGTGTGTGTGTGTGTGTGTGTGTGTGTGTGTGTGTATCTGTGCACATTTCCCTCACCTCAGAGTCACCCATTTGAGCAGGAGGTCCACACATGCAATGGCCTCTGCCCCATACTGAGCACTACCACTGACACACTGCAGCACAAGAGGGGAGCACCACACTCACTACCATACTATATACTCTATACAATAAATACACACACCACACACCTCTTTGAGTGCGCCCAGTGCAGCGATGTGGTGCTTGAAGTCGTCGTGAAAGAGCTGAGTCAGCAGTGGCCGTGAGACACATGGCTGCATCTGATCTTTGAGCTGTTCTATAAACTCACTCCGTGGAGTGGAAAAGCTCCACTTCAAAACCTACAAATGGGAGTGAAAACGGGTCTAAAACATACATACATACGTACATGTAGTTGCAACATGTGTAACTGCTCACATTAGTCTTGTAAACACTTGTACATACACAGCCACACAAAACTGACCTTGAAGTTCTGTTCATCCTTCTGCCTCTGCTGCATGGTGGGCCCCTTCGTGAGTGGTGGTCCGAAGTCTTCTTCTGCTTCTTTGCCCTTCTTCGATGTTCCCTTATTGCTCACTGCCTTTGTGCCCGCCTTGGCTGTCTTGGCAGTCTTGATCTCTTTAGCAGGAGGAGAATCTGAAACCTCTTTACTCTCTGTCTTCTCCTTTGGTGCTGAGGTGGCCTTAGTTTTAGCTGACTTTGGTGGAGGGAGGGACGCTTTGTGCTTCTCCAACAGTCCGAGGATGGCTTGCTTAGAGGCAGGCTAGAGTGGAACATGATGTGTGGACAGGGGTGAGGTGACGCGTGGAGGAAATGGTCATATCAAGCACACAGCATCAGATTATGGTAGGTGAGCCCTGCACAAAGCTCATAGCACTTCAGATAAAGGTCAGTACCAATCACTAGTCATTGATGACTACAGCAACAATTTCTTACTTAAACTAAGTAACACCTCATGCTCTCACCGTCCCATCCCTCAACCACTGTCACACCCTCACCCCTCACTCTCACACCCTCCCCTCACACACCTTCAGCTTGCCCGCCTGCCGTGCCATTGCCTCATAGCCGACCCAAACCATGACTAGAGGCAGTACCGTCTGGCTGTGTTTCCTCACCTCCCCCGAGCGGTCCTCCAGGCAGGACAGCAATGGGGGAATGAAAGAGGAGAACTCTGAGGGGAGCTTGCCTGCCTCTGGAAGTTTCTCTGCCAGCCATTGGAGGAGCTGGGAGAAATGAAGTACATGGAGGGACAGATGGCAAGTGGAGGTCAAAGCATAAAAATATGTCTTTATAGCATCCTAACTTACATGTACATATGTATACAAGAAATCTTCACACACCCTCACAGAAATACAACATGCGCACACACACACACACACACATGTAGCGTAGCACACAGTATACATATGGGTACCTCTGATCTGAGGTTGGGGTTCTCTGTGGCTAGAGCAGTGCTGATGATCTCTGCCTCCACCAGAGGAGTGAGCCCAATCTGGTCATGCCATGCATTGAGGGCAGTGACTGCAGCAGCTCTCACTTGAGGCTGGCATGGGAGGAGGGTGGGATGGAGTGAAGGGACAGCGGGAGGAGGATGGGATGGAGTGAAGGGGCAGCGGGAGGAGGATGGGATGGAGTGAAGGGACAGCGGGAGGAGGATGGGATGGAGTGAAGGGACAGCGGAAGGAGGATGGGATGGAGTGAAGGGACAGCAGGAGGAGGATGGGATGGAGTGAAGGGACAGCGGGAGGAGGATGGGATGGAGTGAAGGGACAGCGGGAGGAGAATGGGATGGAGTGAAGGGACAGCAGGAGGAGGATGGGATGGAGTGAAGAGACAGTGGGAGGAGGATGGGATGGAGTGAAGGGACAGCGGGAGGAGCATGGGATGGAGTGAAGGGACAGCGGGAGGAGAATGGGATGGAGTGAAGGGACAGCGGGAGGAGGATGGGATGGAGTGAAGGGACAATGGGAGGAGGATGGGATAGAGTGAAGGGACAGCGGGAGGAGGATGGGATGGAGTGAAGGGACAGTGGGAGGAGGATGGGATGGAGTGAAGGGACAGCGGGAGGAGGATGGGATGGAGTGAAGGGACAGTGGGAGGAGGATGGGATAGAGTGAAGGGACAGCGGGAGGAGCACGGGATGGAGTGAAGGGACAGCGGGAGGAGACAGGGTAGGAGAAATACATAATTGGAGAGAAGTGGAGATGAAAAGATGGAGAAGGAGAGGGTGTCAGGGCACAGCATGAATGTACTGTATACACAACACATGTATAATGTGAGTGCAGTGTGTACGTTTGTAGGAATGTGTACACCATGTCTGTGCACAGTTTGTACAGTACAGGTCACAGTTCACAAGTGCTGTGTGTGTGTGTGTGTGCATGCTCGCACCTTTGCATCTGCCAGTGTCCCAAACACTCCAGAAAGAAGTGTCTTAGCATATCGGCCACAACTTGAGCCCATGGCATTGGCCAAGGTGGTTGCAATATTGAGTGTGGTGGTGACCTGGGAGGAGGGGAGGGAGGGAAAGAGAGCATATATTATTGTACAAATGTACAAATGTACATGTACCTCACAGAATTATCCCCCACCATCCAACCAACTCAGTAGTCTGTGCTATAGAAGGGACCCAGGGTTGGCTGCTGAACAGGCCCCACTCCATCCACCCTCACACACATGTATGTGCACAGGTACACGCACATACAATCTCAAAAGCATGCAGTCTAGTCCAGTCATCCCTCAGCCTCAGCTACAACTACACTCTCAGTCCACTGGGTCTCACCAGGTTCTTGTTGGAGTCCCCCAGTCTCCCTTTGAGCGCTCCAGGGAGGTCTCCCAAGGATGGCTCGATGAACTTGGCAGCAGCGAGTATCTCTGTCACCTTCTGCAGTGCCTCGCCCCTCACCTTCCAGTTCTTGTCACTGAGGTCACTCACAAGAGAGGAAGTGATCTGGGGACTGGGGGGGAGGGAAAGGGAGGGGGGGAGGTGGAGGGGGAGGGAGAGGGGAGAGGGAGGGGGAGGGGAGAGGAGGGGGAGGGGAGAGGGAGGAGGAGGGGAGAGGGAGGGAAGCAGAAGGAGGGAAAAGAATGGGGAACGGTTACTGTACATAAGTATACAAGAGCATGCAGGGGATGGGGTTTGGTATACAAGCCTGATACTACGCATAGTGTATTGAATTTGTACACACTGTACACACATGCATACAGTACATACTGTACAGCATACGTATGGATCACTTCCTATAGATTATTACATACAGTAACATGCACATATTATGTACATAGATATTACATTCATGCACTGCCGTTGTTCCATGCTCACCTGATGTCCACTTTGGGCATAAGATCCGCTAGTGACATCTGGGGCTCCTTTCCCCCAGCCCCGCCCACTGCCCTCTTCGCTTCCTCATCGCCTTCCTCATCCTCTGCCTCGTCCTCTTCTGTCCTGCAGTTTGGGCTACGCACTGGAGCAGGTGGAGCCTCATCAGATGCCTAACAGAGGAAACAGAACAGTATCACAAGGAGAGGTGTACCTGTGTGTGTGTGTGTGTGTGTGTGTGTGTGTGTGTGTGTGTGTGTGGAATTCATGTATGCACATCTGTGTGGGGATGAGTGTGAAGCATTATGCACCCTTGAATAAAACATATGGCAGAGACAACTCACTCTTCAGCTCCTCCTTCACCAGGCAGCCATGTTCCTCCAGCACTTGACTGGCTTCCAGCACTACCTTTGCAGGTTTGGTTAAAATGGCTAGAGCAAGATGGGGCTCCCACTGGAAGCGCTCCAGCCTAGCAACCTCAGAGCACTCTTCTTCTGGTAGAAATTGTCCAGTAAAGAACGTGTTCAGCACTGCAAGGTGTGAATAGGATTAGTGAACTTACAGCACTCTTGTCCGGCATCACTCCACTGTAGTGAGGAGGTGATGATTGTGCATTAACAGGCATGCAGTCAAGTTCACAAATGGCACACACATAATACGTACATATGTACCGTATGCATGTACAAAATTTCACGGGACGCTATATTGCGAATCTCATGAGTTAGCGGAAATAAAATGTGAAACACCCTACTGGTGATAGACATTAGGTGCAAGGGCTTCCTCCAGCAAGGGGTAATTGCAAAAAGCATGTCCTACAAAAATTTGCAAGCCCACAGCATATGGCATTGGACAACATTAGAAGCAAGATAGTGTAACAGTATTCGAATGTGACAGTGAGTGTGAACCTTGACTGTTGTCATGACAATGGCTGCTATGGTAACTACATGTGATATTAGGTAGAAGTTGTGCAGAACTAAAAAGAGAACACACAGTAGTGTCAGGAGGATAGGAACAAGATGGACACAGGAATCAGAGTAGAGTACTCCCAAACTCGCCAACCTCTCAACTTCCTCGCTTCCTCTTTATCTCCATGCTGGTCCAGTACTTCAAACCCTTCTGCACTCTTCGCTAGTAAGGACATTATTCGCCATATGTAAGTATTTAGGACTGCACATAAACAGAACACATGATAGTCATTCTTCCAAATCAATGAGAACGTTCTGTATGCTAGTGGCTACAGACTAGGGTGGCGGAAAAGGGGAGTTAGGGGGACTAGGGGGGATGTCTGTCAACCAATCGATTGTCCCACGGCCCTACGCTGATATTTAATGCAGCCTTAAGATTGTTTCCTTACGTTGTGTCCTTCCAGTGTACTTACTAGAGAGCGGAGCCAGTCGCAGTTGTTCCATGTCCGTGCACGTGGTACAAGGACAGGGACAACCTGTCGCTTCGGCCATTTTGCAGCAGCCTCATCCTCATTCCCGCTGCAAAACGGATACGCGAAATCGTTTTAATGTAATTAATCAATGTCTTCTGTACTGAAGTAGTGCAGCGTGCCAAAGACAAAATGTTGGTCCTCTGAGAACTAGAGTCTAAATAGTACATGCACAGCACAAACACAAGCATATATATATTATTTTAATTGCAGACTCGCCTCTTGGGGTAAGAGGAGTGGTGGCGTGCTGAGGAGGATTGGAGGATGTGGAACTGGTGGCATCAGAGATTGGTGTCAATAAAGGGGGCAGGGCAGCTGAAGGAGAAGAGACATACACAAAGTCAGCACATTGAAAGAGCAAGGTGGTTCTAGTACACTGCATAGATGCACATGGAAGAAAATGGGAAGATATATATATGAGCTGTTGTGTCTGTAACAATTTCTGCATTTCTTTACATTACTGGATTAGTAGCACACAATCATATAAACCTCACACTCTGCATGAAATCTCGGCCCACTGCTCTTCAGACATTGGTCATGAATGTGCTCACCTGTCTCTATGTCAGTGGGTTCAGTGGGGAAGCCCGTCGGCCATTTCATCAGGGGGAGGGGTCTCTGGGGATTGCTTAGCAACGTTACCTATTGGCAGGGGAGGGTTCAGTGGTGATGGGGACACAGTCAGTGGCAGAGGAAAGGATGCTACACATGAACAGAACAGGCTGTACATAGCTATCTTGCAGGATGACAAGAATGCATGAAAATTCACAACAAGTAGCCACAGGTGTTGTTTAGCTAGTTGACGAAAGATAGTTATGGACCCTCTGGTAGTGTGAAGGCTAGGACCATCAGAGATGACAGCAAGCAAGACTACGACGTAATTCAAAGATATAAATCCAAGATTACATAGCTACATATGCATGGGAAAGCCCACTACCTGTACTATATATGAAGACAGTGGCTTCATCCACACATACCCACACACCCACTCACACACAGCTTACCAATGCAAAACAAGGTACCTAACAGATCTGGTCATTGCTTTATTTGATTAATAGCCAACATCATGCAAACCTGTGTAATTATTGTGCTTCATAATAATGATGACGATCCAGAAATGACAGACAACAGACAGAAAGAAAAACTATTAAATAATAATTATTACTATTATAAGACAAAGAGAGAAAGACACAGATACATGTGACATTAATTGAACAATCATACTGATCAATTAAATCAAATAAAATCAATCAATTCAATTAAATTCTAAGAATCATGCAACTAGCTCGTATTGAGCAGCAGCAGCAGTCTCTCTCTGCAGTCCCGAGGATGACAGATCTGGTTCTTCCTTTTAAAGTTTAGATCCTGCATATGGTGGATCCAATAAATCTAGACTTGATGTGACTTTCATGCATAGTGATATTAGCTAAATGAACGACAAGCCACACAATTGGTCTAATCTCAATACGTAGCTAGCCAGCTAGACTATCATATGTATGTATGTGAAAATGTATCCCAAAGTTTTGGAAGCAGCTGGAAATGAAAAGACTGTCACTCCATCACTTGACA
The DNA here is from genome assembly GCA_964019415.1 of Ianthella basta. Classification (NCBI taxonomy): domain Eukaryota; kingdom Metazoa; phylum Porifera; class Demospongiae; order Verongiida; family Ianthellidae; genus Ianthella; species Ianthella basta. Next base: position 2,008,104 of record OZ025872.1, on the reverse strand, counting down.
CTGAGATATGTGATTGCTGTTGATGGCCCAGGAGTCATTCCACACAGTATATGGTGCATGGCCATGGGTGCATACGCTGAGCGAAACAGGGAGTGTGCTAACGGAATTCATCTCATCATACGTAGATGTCACAGACATGTATTAGCATCTTGAATGTATAGACACTGATGCTACTGTGCACAGTGGATGAAGACACCCATTAGCACTGCATGAAGACACTGATGCTGCTACACAGTGGATGAAGACAGCCATTAGCCTCATGGATGTAGACACTGATGCTGATTCACAGTGGATGATGACAATAATCAGATCAATAGTACTGCTGCAACAGCAATTTACAGCACAACTGCAGACTCATGCAAGATGAGACAGCAGTCAATCAAACCAAGCTGTGTCAGTGGGACATGCGCGGACATCGACTGCAGTCTCTCATGATGGTGTGCCAGATTGGCACAGATTGCTCCTACTGTTATCATGTATGCACACCCCACAGGCAAGAGTGATCACCTCCTGGATGTTAAAAGGTGGGACTGAAAAGAAGAGAAATCCTATGGATCCAATTCAACTAATAAGCGCCTATAATATATTCTAAAAGGAAGACAACCTAACAAAACAATGGATCCCATTCAGAGAAGCTAAAAGCATGACCATCTCAATCAAGATGGTCATAGGAAGAAATAGACTGTTTTGCAGTCTCCTTGCTGCAAACTGTCAAGTACTGCTGACAGCCTGCTACTGCCAGCATCCCCTTGCATGGAACAACACATTCTCACCCTTCTTGTTGAACCACACTAGTCCCATTCACAAGACAGGAGCTCTCTGCCATTGGGACATTGTCAGTAGCTGACTATTCCTATTAAGCCTCCTTCACAACGACTGGAGGCTTACTGAACCACACTCTGTCAAACACGGGGGGCAGGTGCAACAGCAATTCACAACATAACACCAGTCTCATGCAAGATGAGACAGCAGTCAATCGAACCACGCTGCCAGCAGCACACGCACAGTCAGTGATAGCAGTTTCTCTGGATCTGGGTGCACCTTCAGATGACCAGAGGCTTACATCATTGCCTGTGTGCTGTCTGCATGTCAGCAAAAGTTTGACCAACACTGCGGAGACCACTGACTGTGATCCCGCTGGCATTCACAGACCATCACTGCCACAATCCCTACCCCCTATAATAGCAACTAAAGGTGTGCCTAGAGTTGTATGGTAATCAAAGGGGCAAGAGCCATGCCTCGCTCTCCTCGCATGGACAACACACAGTGTCGGCACACCATCAAATAGCAAACACACGTTCTATGACCATGCTGAGAACATTTGTCATTAAGCGTCCTACCAAGGCTCAGGCTTAAGACTTTCTGAATCTCACTCTCCTTACGACTATACACACATATACCATGATGGTGCCAGATTGGCACAGATTGCTGTCAAGAGTGATGACCTCCTGGATGTTAAAAGGTGGGACTGAAAAGAAGAGAAAACCTATGGATCCAACTACTAAGTGCCTATAATATTCTAAAAGGAAGACAACCTAATGAAACAATGGATCCAATTCAAAGAAGCTAAAAGCGTGACCATCTCAATCAAGATGGTCATAGGAAGAAATAGACAGTTTTGCAGTCTTCTTGCTGCAAACTGTCAAGTACTGCTGACAGCCTGCTACTGCCAGCATCCCCTTGCATGGAACAACACATTCTCACCCCTCCTGTTGAACCACACTAGTCCCATTCACTTAGACAAGAGCTCTCTGCCACTGCAGCATGGTCAGTAGCTAACTATTCCTCAAAGGGACAAGAGCCATGCCTCGCTCTCCTCTCTTTGACAACACACAGCGTCGGCATGCACGCCATCAAATAGCTATCCAATCACTCTCTATGGTGCTGTCTTTAGAGACTTGCAAAGAAGCGCACGCACACACACACACGTCAACAGTACAAGTAGTGCAATGTGCTGTTCTCTGTGCAATGGAATAGGCTATATGTGTAATTGTAGTTAGTCCTAGATCGGGCCAATAGGTTGAGGGTGGGGACATATAATTATTTAATTGTTTAAATTGTGCATTATATTGCTACTTGCACTGCATACAAATGAACAAGTTAAAAGTTACATAATTTTATATTATCCAATTTAAATCCACTAAATTGCTCATAGTTCATAGTTATACCTAGTACTTTGCACTGTGGCCTCTATAGCCTCGTTAACATAATTATATTTAATTGTTTTAATTTGTGCATTATAATGCTACTTGCACTGTATACACTTGCTCATGCTTTGATCTCAGTACTTATCTAGATATATTGTCTTAGGTTTGAAAGTGAATGAGCTGCAGTTCATTGCATGCATGTCTATAATGCTCTCAGCAATCATTTTACATACCATGTCATGAGTATATATCATTCCATTCTTTACATTGGCCAAACTATTCAAAGAGTAACAAACATAATAATTATCATTGCTGACTGTTCACAAATGAACAAGTTAAAGGACTCCTTCAAGCTTGTCAATGGGATTGAAACACTATAATTATAAACAACATGTATAAAGACGTACCATACAAACATGTATAAATGATGACATGCATGTTAGAGCTGTGAAATGTGATCGAGTTTGTCTAAGATGTGTTTCAACATCATCACTTAGTCGGATTCCTGCATGGAAAACAGTGGGGGAATATGAATGAGTGATAAACACACAGCACGCAGTGTGTGTGAGAGAACAGCAAGTGCACATGCAGTGCTGGCAAGAGGGGGGTAAAGAGAGCATGCAGTTTGTCCCAGGCCCCAGTGTGAGGGTTCCCATTATTTGACTACAATCCTTCTCAAGGGGCCAAATTTGAAATAGGCCTGGGCCCAAAAAGCCTCCAGGGATCCATTTGCATAGTTATAAATGCACAAACAGCTTGACAGTGACAGCTAGGAACCTAAAGCTATACAGGCATGTACACCACCTGGAGGTGTGTGAATACAGTGAATACTCTTTACTCATTAAGAATCATGAAACTTTACTGCTCTCGCTCACAATATACATGTAGTTGGAAGTGTATGGAAACAATGAATAGTTATTTAGTGACATGCACGGGGGATGAAAGTTTGCTTGCATGCAGAATGTGTGACAAAGTCATCATCAGTTCAACTTACACCGAAGGAGATGGGTTTGGTGAAGAACGTCCCTTACGCCTGCTCGCCAAGTCTTGAGCAAGAGCTTTGTCAACCGAGAGCTGAACTGCCTCCACTACCGTCTGCCAAGTGCGAGGTAGGGTCCCAGTTCCCTCTTGTTCAGAAGTCCACTTGCTCACCAACTCCAGCATACAGTCCTCTGAGATGCCCAATCTGTCTCGATGAATGCATTCCATCACTTGGTACTCCACACCGAGGAAGGTGCCAAAGTACCGCCATCTTGCATCCAGTCTGTGCTTCAGAGCTGCAATAATGTCTGCACAGGCAAGTGAATGAGAAGAACAGATAAAGACAGATCTGTATTGTACCATTCTGCATAAGCTCAAAGTGTGCTGGACAATATTTTTGCAAATTCACAAATTGGGTAAGATATTGCAAAAATAGTCACAAAATTACTATATTCTGGGTTGATGTGGTACAGCTTTTAATCAAGTGCCAGTCACAAAAATTTGTCCTGAATGGAGACTAAATCAAAATGGCTTGTGCAAAATACAAACATATTATTTCTATTACAGACTCACCTCTGGGGGTAAGCGGAGCGGAAGAGTGCTGAGGAGGATTGGAGGATGTGGAACTGGTGGCATCAAAGACTGGTCTCAATAAAGGGGGCAGGGCAGCTGAAGGAGAGAAGCACGAAAGAGCACGATTGTTTCAGTACACTGCATGGATGCACATGGAAGAGGAAGGAAGAATTGAGCTGTTGTGTCTGTAACAATTTCTGGAGTTTCATCTCCTCTTTATATGCATATGTCTGGTTAATAGCATAAAAATTCTGCTTCACACTCTACATGAAATCGTGGCCCACTGCTCTTCATACATTGGTCATAAATGTGCTCACCTGTCTCTATGTCAGGTTCAGTGGGGTGCCTGTCGGCCATTTCATCAGGGGGAGGGATCACTGGGGATTGCTTAGCAACATTACCAATTGGCAGGGGAGAGTTCAGTGGTGATGGTGATACAGTCAGTGGCAGAGGAAAGGATGCTACACACACGAACAGAACAGGCTATACATAGCTATCTTGCAGGATGACAAGAATGCATGAAAATCACAAAAAGATGCCGCAAGTGTTGTTTGGTTGACGAAAGACAGTTATGTACTCATAAGACCATCACTTTAACTCACCATTCTTCCTTCCATCCAATTGATGGTGACATACTTCCTCATACGCTTTGCATGTGAATATGAGCTCATTCCCCGCCCCAATCAGGCCCAGACACACCCACACCGGTCTTCCTGTCCTCCTCAGCTCTTCCCTGTATGTGACAGCACAGGTAATGGATGGAGGGTATCCCCTGTTGCGTACTGCCATCTTGAGCAGCTTGGAGGTGCCGATCCCACAGCCGTCATATTTCACATCATCAGGATGCAGCTGTGTGCAGTGTCAATAGACACCAGGAATGTACACGTACATACACAAGCTATACATATGGTATGTACACACATGTATGTAGCTACTAATACACGTACATATAGCTACTACTGTATTAATACAATCATGTAAGTAGCTAAGTACTACTGTATTAATAGTACATGTACTGACATTGGCATAAACGGAATTGGCGAGACAAAAGTGTTGTTTGATGCATTGTAAGTATAGCTAGCTGAGGTGTGCTTGCTCACCTCTGAAGAGCCATCAATGACTGCCTGCCAGCCATTCCCACTCTCCTCCTTAAGATTTCCTTTGAGCCCATCTCCTTCCAAAGTGAAGGAAGAAGACTGCTTGCCAACAGTCCAGCCCTTTCTATACTTTTTCAGAATCTGTAGAATCCATAAGAGAAACACAACTGTGCTCAGTGTGCCCTAGACCTATCACAGTGCAAGTACAGTATACTCACATCCAGCCATAGAGGGTATGCGTACGTCACAGCGACATCACATATTGCTTCGTTTCCTTCCTCCTTCTGTAGAGGGATGGCCTGGTAGCGTGACATGGCTCCTTTCTTGAACACCTCGACAAACAGGCTACAATGACCATCAATCTCCAAGTTCCAGCTGTGGTCGCCAAGCTTCCTACCTCCTTCTAACAGTACAAACTGATAACTGTGTTCTCCTTCCTTCAGTGTGTGAGGAGCTATGGCAAAGGTGAGGCCATCCCTGACATGGTCCTTCCCACCATACCAGTGGGGGAGGCAGAGTCTGAGGGGTTGAGTGACACGTTGTCCATCATAGTTGATGTACACTACCATAGTGCCGAGCTGGTAGCCCTCTGGTAGTGCAAACGGACCATCAGGGATGATGGCAGAGCAAACCTCCACCATTTCTGAAGCGCTGATGGCACCCGGTGGTACCTCTAGGAAGATGGTCCCTCCTTCTTCCTCCCCCATGGTGGGCTGAAGACACAGCTTACCTCCTTCTGGGCCAACAGACTGTGACTGGACACCAAATGGGAGCCAGCAGAGGTCCCCCAGAACGAGCTCAGCAACTGAAGGGGAAGAGAGAGGGGACTGTGAAGGCTGAACCTTCTCACACTACTAGAGTGCTATCTCTACTTACCCCTTACTACAGGTGGGACAGGGTCTTTGGGAGGATCAGACCCACCTCCTGCAGGCTGTGAGGGGGTCTATGTACACAGTTGGGGGGGGGAGTACAGGTTGTACCTTGTCGACAAGATACATAAGGGACTGTGGCAATATGGCATTCCACTACTCACCTTTGACACCTGATGGGTGTAACCCTGTTCACTTTCCTTGGAGCTCAACTCCTTCTGGTTCAGGGAGAAGGCTGCACATGCAAGCAACATGTACAGTGTCAACTATACATATAGTGACTGCCTCTTATAGTAGTACAGTGGAACCTGTCTAAGACAGCTACCTTGTGGGCCAGTTGTAACTGATTGTTATAGAGAGGTGGCTGTTTTACAGAGGTAGATTGCAATGCGTCAGTGCTATTTGGGGCCAGGGAAGCTGGCTGATTTAGAGAGGTGGCTGCCTAACACAGTGACCATCTTTGACGTCTCACTTTGCACGTCAAATATGCAGATAACTTACTTTCTTCACCAGTTGGCGGCATTTTCACCTTCTGAAATTGCTTCACCAAGGATGAAGTATGGTATGTGGCGGAGGCTCTTGTTGATGGTCCTCTGTAGCCCGAGGTACTGGTCGCTCGTGACGACCTGCTGTACTCAGCATCACTGCTTGAATATTCCGTTGTCGATCTTCCATACCCGGAATCACTGGATGCCCTTGACAAACTTCTATACTGCAAACCACCAGGTACTGCTGTTGAGCTCCTGAGCTCCGAATCACCTCTCAAGCTATAGTGTCTTCTGTGGTCCTCTGGGCGAAAGCTTGGTGTTTGTTGTGGCTCCTCTGTATGGTAACAGCACAACAACACAGTACATAGCCTCATGTGCAGTTACAATTGCTATTGTCGTTTAGCTACTTGTTATTGTTTTGTTTTTGGCATTGTTGATATTGTTGTTACACACATCATTGATGCGTCTCTGGTACAACTAGACCACCACTGTTTGTGCAGTAAACATCTAATCCAGACAAGATCACATGACTAGTGACATTCTACACAGCTGGGTGACGTCATGTAACTATACACTTTAGATACAAAAGGTGCACACTTTATGTACATATAGTGTGTGTGTGTGTGTGTGTGTGTGTGTGTGTGTGTGTGTGTGTGTGTGTGTGTGTGTGTGTGTGTGTGTGTGTGTGTGTGTGTGAGTGTCTGTGTCCAAATTAAATTGTACACACTCAAAAGCAGTCTATGCAGTTGGTGCATGTAGTTGGCACCATTGTCACAATGGAACACTTGTAACTCACTCTTCTTGCCATGTTCCTCCAGCACTTGACTTACCCCCGACAGTAACACTGCAGGACTGACTGATTTTGCTTGAGCAAGGTAGTCCTTCCTCTGCTTAACCTTCTGTGCTACAGCACCTGAAGGGGTTAACGGTACTGTTAGTGGGTGTCTAGTGAAGAGCTCATTCAGTACTGCAGGCTGTGACTAGGTTCAGAAATCACTCGACCACTCAATGCTTCATGCAATGTGCTGTGTACACATTTCCACTACATAGTGCTCTAAAGTATGTACATGAGAGCACTCCCAACCAGGCAAGCTTGTGGAATGAGAGGCAATGTTATGTCTTTCTCAAAACTTTCTTACGTGTTCTACACACCATCTTGTGCCCATCATTGCACGGGCAATGTACGTTGTACTTTCATTGAACGTGAATGCATACAGTAACGCACACACACACACACACACACACACCCAATTGTATGAATGCTGGAATTCCTTTAGGATACATGCTATGAGCTACTTTCATGAGGCCACGTGACAGAATAGAGTATCCTACATAGTGTAGGTGTATTTGTGTACACAGCAGGGTACTGAAAACATTTCACTTTTCAGGTGGGGAAACGTTGTCAAACTCTGACAGTACCTGCAATTCAGTGGTACATAGCAATGGCCATAATGATGCCACATACAACTACATATGAAATAGTAGTGACATTACTGGATCATTCAGTTACCAAATGCAGCTTCCAATTCACAGCCCAAAGAGTAGTGAACAGTACTGCGTAACAATAACATGCACTAATACAGTGGAACCTGTCTAAGACAGCCACCTGTTGGCCAAGTGTAATTGGTCTTTATAGAGAGGTGGTTGCATTACAGAGGTGGACTGCAATGCTTTAATGCTATGTTAGTGCTATTTGGGGCCAGGGAGACTGGCTGTATTAGAGAGGTGGTGGCTTCATACAGTAACCATCTTAGACAGGTTCAACGGTATTGTTTATACAGTCAAGGCTGGTATAGGGCAAGCTGGCTTAGCTGTTATGCAGAGTTCACTGTTAAGCACAGTCTGACTACCTTACCAACCTCTCAACTTGTCTGCGTCTTCTCTGTATCCAAACTTGTCCAGCACATCAGCTGATTTGGTTGCCACCTGTGGGTGTTTGGTGCACTGGACACTAACAAGCCTGTCAGCCAGTTCTCCACTTTCTCTGTTCATTCTCTCCAAGTCACCCTCAGTCACCAACCCCTCTTGGTACAGCTCTGCAACCACTGCACAGGAGAGTGGCATTGATACACAGACTGAGCACACACAACAAGGCTTCATGACACAATTTATTTTACATTTGTTGTAAGTTAGCGGACATTTGCACACACAAAAAATCCTCAAGCAAGGGACATTTGCAAAATATCCATCCCAAGAAAGTTGTATGGTATGCATGTGTTACAAAAACTCTACAGTGTGTGTGGACACGCATGTACACTCACTCCTGAAGATAGAAGTGTATGATATATAGCTTGATTCAGAAGGCAACACCAACTGTCTACACAAGGCTTATATGCAGAACACACACAAAGTGACAAGAGTGGACTAGTCATACAACGTACATGCACTCAAATGAGAAACATGCTCAGATGTAGCTGGTCTGTTCCTTTCACTGACCCCACACCAGAACACACCTCTGATAGGAGTGGCTACACTGCCGTACCACCACTCTCCTTGATGCTCCTCCAACAGGTCCAGTGTTTGCTGTATCATGCCAGGTGGTTTCAGTACAACAGTCCGAACAAGCCAATCACTCCAGAGGTCTCCTCTCAGCCAAACGCTTCTGCACTCTTCGCTAGTGAGTACATGATTCGCCATATGTAGAATCCTCAGGACTGCACACACAAAATAACACAATAATAATAAATTATAGCTTCCCCATCAGCGAGAACATTCTCCCCACTAAATGGCTATGCTGACAAGGGCGGCGGAAAGGATCGAGGCTAGCTATAGCTAGCAGGGGGCTGTTCAATCGCCCGCTACAAGTCGATTGACCCGCGCGTCCCTTCACTGATACTTCCGTTAAACTGATAAGACACTCTTAAGAATGGTTCCTTACAGTGTTCCCTTCAAGAGTACTTACTAGGGAGCGGAGCGAGACGCAGCCTTTCCTCGTCGGTGCACAATGTACAAGGACAACCTCTTGCATCGGCCATTTCAGAGCGCCAAGTTCTATCCTCACTCTCACTCCAAATTATGAAATGGAAAACGAAATTAAAAGGTAACAGGAGCACACTACATACAGTCAGCGGAATAGGAAAGAATACATAGTCTACTAATACAAACACATACAAAAACAAATAGGGAATAATAGAATGTGAAAACAAAGAGACATGTGCACATGCAATGAACATTGTCCTGTGGTACTTTGAGTTGACATCACATCAGCTAGTCTACTTCCCTGTGTGGGACACAGTGGAGAGATAGGAGAGAATAGAACTGAAGGCAGTGACAACAAGTGTGAAGTGGCTATGTATGTGTGTGTATGTGTGTGTACTTGTGTAGTGAGTACATGGGTGGAGTGACGGTGGGTGAACACAGAAGGTTGCAACTATGTTGTACATGTGATCCATGGAGCAAGTTGTATGCCACGCACGCACACACGCACGCACGCATGCACGCACGCACGCACGCACACACACACACACACACACACACACACACACACACACACAAATGCACACCAACCTACCAAACAGGTCAAGTCTCTCCTTCAAGGACTGAATATGCTGTCGCTCAATCTTTGCATATTCCATTGCCTCAATCAGCACTGCCCAGCTGGGAGGCTGTCGGCCCTGGCCTCCTTTCCATCTGGTCAAACCATCTTGCACAGCTCCTTCATCATCACAGGGATGGCTAGTGATACATGCTGTAATTGCAGCTGAGTCAAGCCCCACTCCTTCCAGAACTGCCCTCACTTTGCCAGCAGCCTTTCTGCACACATACTCTCTGAAAAGTCTGAGGTGGTCTGGGTGGTCTGTAGAGAGAGTAAGGCACTTCACAAACACATTACTCACAACCAACAAAGCTAACCAACTCACCATACACTTCCAGTGACAAGATAGCCTCCTTCACTTCCTGTGAAGAGCCTGCCAGTGTAGAAAAAGCTCCTCCTAGAAACATAAGGGAGACATTACAATCTAAAGCAGAGTTTCAAACACAGCACCAAGTCCAAGAGCTAGCTCCTTAGCACACTAAAGGAGGCAGCTCACCAGTTGAGCTAGTTTGCTTTATCTTGGACTTTGGAATAGCTAGATCAGGCTCAGTGTGAGGACATGGGCCACTTGGAGTCTGTGAAACAGTCTCTGGGAGTGCGAAACAGTATAGAATACAATGAATGACACAGCATGACTTAGTGCACTGGTATTGCAATATGAACTAAATTGAAAAAGTTAATCATTCACCTCCTCCTTGTGAAGTGGTGTCCACCAATTGGAGTATCTGTGAGTCACCATGGTGTGGTCGAAGCTAGATGACAAAAGAAGGATGAAGAGACAAAGATTCAGTCATCATTATAATAGACTAGCACTAGTCCATGAAAGCACAGCCCCACCACTATAGCGACAGTGTAAAGGACAGCTCAGCCTCTACAATCCACAGTAGAGAGAATCACAGTCAAGTATTCTGTGTCTTAGCTTAATTTGTGCACCTTCAAAGAGGGCTCTTCAGAAGTCCTATTTGTGTACATGTGCAGCACATCAGCACACTCACCTCTGCTCCTTCAACTGGACAGAACCATACTTGGTGGCTTTTCAAAGACTCTTGAAAATCAGATGAAATATTACAGACAATGCTGCCCTCACTTTGGACAGCCAAGTGGGTGGGTTGGGTCTCACAGGGGCACGTGAAACCGTAAATGGTAGACGCTATATCAGTGAATTTGGAACCGAGTACTGCTTGGGCGGACGCTTCGATTGCTGCTTCGAATGTAGACCGAACTGCACTGCAGTATTCATGCAGTTCAGCTGAGCTGCATCTTGCATTAATGGAGACCCTGGGGACGATACTGATGAATCCAGAAGATTCAACTACACAAATGTGCAGTTTCTTCCATCGAAACATTACAGTGAAACGTGTGCTCTTTTCTGGGACCACCTTCCAATCCTTCTTGTTGGCTAGCTCTACTGCTAGGCGAGTGAAGATGCCTCGTGGCAGATCTTGGGTTGAGACAAATGAATTCTCATCAAACTCAAATGCCACTAGCAGTGGAGCCACACTGCCTAGTGCAGATTCTTGTGAAACCTTTGAAGGAAGTGCTGCCGGCATGAAGTAATGGGCAGCAGTAGCACCAGGCAGTGATAAGCAGGCTGTTACACCAAGGTGGCACAGGCAGCGTAGTAGCCACACTCGGTCCACCTCCTTGAGGATGCCCAGCTCAATGAAAAGGTCTTCATCCAAGGTGAGGATGCCTGTCTTCTTAAATGTCTTGGCTGCCATGCACTTGGGAATCTCAATGAACTGTATCGCAAGGAGCTTTGACACTTCCTGTAGGAACACGCTGTTGTCTGTGCAGACTGTGTCGGAGACATCAGTGTGATCAATGAAAGTGAAGACTCCAAGGGAGTGAAACAGCTGTAGAAGGCTATGAAATTCATGACTGGGGTCAGCTGAACTGACACACTTTAACTCACGGGCATGCTCCAATAGCTCAGCAAATGGGAAGAACTTCTGAGGAACCTTTCGGGTCACCATTTCAAAGTGAAACCATCCTATGGGTATCTTGGTTTTTAGGGCACCTTTGGAATGGGAAAGAACCACACGGAGATCATCAATGCTGGCCTGGTCTTCTTGATTGCGCTGTGAGGCTTCACCATGCTGCATATTATTCACAAGGAAGAATAGCTGACCATCGGAATTGGGGACTATGTGAGAATAATACGGCTTATTCTCAAGAAGCTCAATTTGCTTGGAAATCTTAGCAGCTGCTGCTGCAGTAATGCCCATCTTCATTAACTGATCTTTGAATGTGCCGACAATAACTGTGCGGAATGTTGGAAATCGGATATTCATCGGTAGTTCACCCGCATTGCTGGATACCTTGTATGCCAAGGTCTGGACACTGGAAAGAGATCGCAGTGTCATTCCCCAAACTGTCTCCGAACTTGCCATTGCTGTCACCTCTGTGGATGCATTTGGTCGGTATGTGATAGGTACTTGCTGATCGAGGTCCAGGGCTGCATTGAAGACGTGCACGTAAGTGCATGGGATGTCCAACAGCAGGGGAAGGACATCTTGAAAGCTTGGTTGACCACCGGTGTCAAGTAAGTGGACGAACCTGGCACCATTCAGTCGCAATTCTTTCTCTAGACCTGCACCGAGGTCACGCATGAGTCTTGAGTGTGCTTCAAGGAATGTAGATTGGCTGGTTGGAAGAGGAGAAGGTATGGGATGGGGCAAGTCTCCTGCTTTGGGACTGACCTTTTCACGAGACGCACGAGAGAGAATTTCACTGGTAATAGCAGATTGATCAATTTTCATCATTGGTGGTTTAGGTTTGGCACGGCGGTCTTCTGGAGGATCCTTTGAAATTGCTGCGGTGACATGGTACTGGCGGCTGAGGCAGGATGACCTGATAGAGCAGGCCATCTTCTCATCAGAGAGTGGCAGCCAGACTGAGGTTCCTTCAACTGCACACTTCTCTGCCGAAATGGAGACAACTTCTGGCTTTGCCATGACAGGTGTGCTGATCTTAACTTCTTTTGGCTTGTTGTGCACCAAGAGGTGCTTCAAGCAGGATTTGCCTGTGGCAGGTGGGCCCATTATAATGTTACGGTTGATAGCGACATCTACAGATCCCTGCTTCTCCACCGCCTCCTCATAGTCAGGTAGCCATGAGGGTGGTTTCTGAGGTGCTGTAATGAACAAGAAGGGACACACAATTTAGACAAATCATTTATCAGTATGCATACATGAGACAAGCAGTTTTAACAACATGCAGGGTACTGTGGTAGGATACAGCTGTTAGCAGGTGATTGGAAATATGTATACACGGACCGTAAACTGCTTTCTTGCACTCTTTCAAGTGTAAGTCATTCCATCCATCAAACACATGGAGCCATGACTGATCAAACACATGTGCATACTGAGTATACAGTGCATGTAATTAACTGGATGGCAATGAATCACATAAAACACAAATCAAATCAATGCTTACCAGAGTCAGCTGTCCTCAGGAGCCTCTTGGCAGTGCCAATGTCACCTTCATTAACAGCTTTGCGTACTCTGTCATCAGCGAGTGCACCTGTAGAAGTCCAAGAGGAGTAACACTTCACTGTTAACTGACAACATTCCAACAACAACACTGGAATGTGCAAGGGTTCAGCTAGCTCTGAGGTGTAGGCCTTCTGAGGTGACAGGTGGCAGGTGTCAACTGCTACCTGTCACCTGTCAGCTGCTATTGAGCATTGGAAGTAAGGACAACTGTAGAGTGTGACCATTCTACTGACTCTCCTAATGACATCGCAGTTAACGCAATCTTCTCAAACTAGAGTGAAATCACATTTCTGAAGTTCATGCACACATACACACAAGTGTATTAGAGATTGGTACACCAAACTACATCAACCAAGAAACACTCATGCTTTGTGGCACATTAATTAGTCACACTTCAGTAAGTTTTCACTCTCTCAAAGACTATATGACAACTGTAATAATTAAGGACGTACAGTCATGCATGTAAATGAGCAGGGTTTTAAATTTGTGTCGTCAGTTGCTGACTCAGGTTATCAAAGGATTTCAGGTAATAGCTAAGCCATGGAACATATACCAGTTGGTGAATGGTAACGTGATCATGTGGGGGTAAGGTCATACACTGTGGCCACATTAATGCCACACCCATTGAATGGAAGCACACTCACCCTTTTCAAGCAAGAGCTTCGCAACATCCACATGGTCTCCCTCCATAGCTAAAACTAGGGGTGTCTTTCCTGCTTCCTTGGTGGCACTCTGCTGCAGGAAACAAAGCAGGAGGTAACAGGACAAGGGGGAATGGAGGGGAATGCTATCATGATCACACAGCACATGATATAAGTGAACAACCAATTACTGGTGCTTGCTAGTAATAGAGAATGCACTGACAGGTGTCCAGCCAAACAACCATTAATGTGACCTACTTGCACTTTCACATACTCATAACATAACCATTGCTCTTCACACAACACACTGTGTATTAGGCACGCACACACACACACACACACACACACACACACACACACACACACACACACACACACACACACACACACACACACACACACACACACACACACACACACACACACACACACACACACACACAGACACACGCGCAAACACACACACACACACACACACAGACATGCGCAAACACACTCTCAGACATACACTGACACATGTCAACACGCACACTCATACTGTACACACACCTTCACTTGACCATTGGGACTGAAATGGAGCTGGTCGATAACCAGCTCCACCACATCCACATGGCCCTTCTTTGCTGCTATATGCAACATGTTGAATCCATCATTGTCCGTACTGTTGATGAGGGAAGGCATCATTGGTGCGAGATGGCGAATGGTATGGCCATACCCACCCAATGCAGCTACGTGCAGAGCATTCCGTCCCATCTACATAAAGGGAATGCATGGCATTTAAATACACGACTGGCATAGGATGGACATACAAAACAGAGCAGAAGACAGTGAAGTAAACTTGTGCCAAGGGAACAAACGAGACATGTGGCTGATCATGAATTGTGGAGATCAATGAAGGCTTATGTTGATACTATTTGGGTTACAGGAGGCTGGTTGCTATAGACAAGTGGTTGTATTATACAGCGACCACTATGGTACAGGTCCACTGTACTACCAGTTACAGATGTCAATACAGTGTAAGTGAGGCACAACAGTGACAGTTGGGGAACTCTCCCATTCTGTAGCTTCTAATCCCTAGCTCTCATCAGTGCCCTCTCTTCACCACATGAACTAATGAGCAGTAGGGGTTGTGGCCAGACTAAGCCACCCTGTGACACCTCAGCCTCACACCTTGGGCAATAACACATGGGATCAATTGTCACTTACATTGTCCACATCCATCAAAGAGTTGTGGTACGTTTCCACTAGAACATCAATAAAGGCATTGCGACCATGGTATGCTGCTCTCAACAGAGGTGTCATGCCCCACTGCAGGAAACACAGCAGAGACAACAACAAGAGTGGAAGGGAATGTAAGGAGAGCATACACCACTGGTCATCACACATAATGTGGCTTTGAGGTGCCTGCAACACATTACGGTACATACTGGACTCAGCACACATGATACCAACATGCTGTTTAACTTTGGGTCCAGAGAAGCCCACTCAATTCAAACCCACTTCACAGCCTACAACATTTAGTCACATGCATGCACTCTCATCACACAACACACAACACACTACGAGTCCCAATGCACATTACAAGACACCTCGTGATATGACACATACACTCACATCGTCACGTGCAGTGGTGTCCCCACTGTATTCGTCAATTAGAACTTTGGCAAATTCAACGCTGCCTTCCTGAGCTGCAGCATGCAGTAGAGAGGATCCCTTCTTGGTAGTGCTGTGAAGAAGTGCCTCCATCTTTGGTGCTAGGTAACGAAGGGTGTCAACATGACCACCAAATGCAGCATAGTGCAGAGCATTGCTTCCGTTCTACATAAAGGAATGGCAAACAACTGAAGACATGATTGCTACAGGAGTGGACACACACTATTCATGTACATGATGGATGTGTCACCTCATGCTTCTTAAAGAACACACAGTCTACTGTACCAGTGGCTATGTACTAGGATAGCATGCAGAGTGGGGAGCATCAGAGTACATTAGGAGAACGCACAATGTATTACAGGTGCAAGGGAACATGCCATGTCTGCTAAAGCTCTATGCCGCAATAACACTCCATGAACGTGACTCACTTTGTCCTGTGCATTCACAGAACAGCCCTTTTCCAGAAATTCCTCTAATTTGTGCACGTCTCCATCTTGTGCTGCGAACAAGAAGCCATACTCTAACCCCTGTACAGGAGACACAATGGTGCTTTTTCATCAAGCACTGATGGAAACACATTCCAATGCAGCAAATAGTGGCATATCAGGAATGACGCCATTTATACATAGATAATAGTCATACAGTGCTGTACATGTTGCATGGGTTTTCACATACAGGATGACTGCAAAGTAAACAGAAGATGTGCCACCTCATTAAAGGGCACCCAGGTCACAGTGCCCATGCACGGCATGTATGAAGTGGCAGCACTAGCGCACATGACAGAGAGGCTACATTACATTAATAAATAAATGTGTGTACTATATCCATCCACTGTACTACGTGGGTGAGAAAGTTCTTCATGAATTGGGTGAAGCGAACTGTGCATACTTTCAAGGTCTGCCTATACATCTAAATGTAATGTAAACTATCCCTGAATGTGCAGTATATACAGTAGAGTGTCCGCGCAGTACCGGTAGGCATCACACATTAATGCACATGAAGTGCTACTGGCCAGTCCATTTGAATCAAAAGTGGTTAATTTGACAGTGAAACCAAATCACAAGAGAATTGCTTACAAGTTGAGAATAGCTTACTGTACTTGTATTTGAGTTCTAGAAAGCAAGTAATGCTAACAGTTAAGAAATGAAACAGCAAATGAGCAGTGATAGCATAAGTAGGACTGGTGTATTTGCTTGTTCAAAACAAATTACTAAGAGTTTTAACTTTGCCTATTAAATAAACTGTAGGTTTGCTAGTTCACTTTGGATAGAGAGCCAAATGACTCATAACACTGATCAGCACATGAAAACAAGCTAATGTCAACAACGTGAACTCACCTTCTGAGGGTCATCTATAACGCAACCGTATTGGTCAATGAGAATCTTCACAAGTTCTGAGTGTCCATTTGCATATGCCACCATCACAGGTGTCAAGCCCAACTGCAAGAAGCAGAGACGGATATACAAGTGAGATGGAGAATGCAAGGCAGATAGATTGCTGAATAATAATAATAATAGCATATATTATTATTAGGACAAAATTTACAGGTTATGAATGAAAATACACCTTCATCACATGTGTATACTTGCCATAATATAGCCCTCAGCTGGCTGAATCTTTGGAGGACAATCACTGGTCTAGAACACACACACACACACACACACGTACATTTGCATACATATTTTATTGCGGTACAGTGTGTGTATGTGTACATGTACATTCTAAAATTTAAAGTACAAATTATAATCAGTTCTGATATTTTAAGGGGATGTCAAAATTGGGTAGTTTACAATACCACTGGCCTGTGTGCACTGGTGAAATGAAGCCCTTGTAATGCCATGAACCTTGGTTACCTAAGAGTATTGTGTTAGTGCAGTCAGGGGTAACATGGAGTTGATGTCACAATGTCTCATGATCATGGATCAAAGGGTGTATTAAATTTACTTACAGGCAACATGGATTACTAATAGTGCATGTGTCCCAGTCCAATTGCAGACTTCCTTGGGTGAGGAAATCCGTACATGCTATGTACAAGCAATCAAAGAAGCCAGGTTGCATTGCATATCCACGGCATTGACTTCTAGTTTTCAATGGGTTCAAGCCTCGATCCTAACCATGCATGCAAAGAGGCTCATGCAGTTTTGCGTGCACCATTCAAATCACATTTGGTATAAGACATTTCTGGCTAAATCTTGCAACAGTGCACGAGTGGTGGACATTCTGTGGGTTACATTATACGTACTCAAATAACTGTGCATACACTAAGTGACCTACCCACACAGCTGTCGGAGGACTGACATATGGACTAAACACCATTTTAGTATAAACGAATAGCAAACGAAGCACTCCTCAACAAATGCCCACATGTTCACCCCCAAATCCATGCCCATACATCCACACACTGTTTGCACATGCTAATACTCTTATTGATGTGCACAATGTCAAAACACACTGCACCCTATGGCCTGCTGTAGCTTGTACAAAATACTATACAAAAGCACAATAGTGCAAATTACAAACACCTAAATGACCACACTATAGGCAGCTCATTGCTCAACCTGCTATGCCACACTTCATATTCCATTACATTTTAAGGAAATTATGCACGTATCACAAGAAAAGCTGCTACACAGAATACTAGAAAATGTGGACTCAGACGTCTCGAATGAGGGCAGTGCATATTGTCCCAGCTATGTAGAGATGTGCACAAACTACCTCTGAAATAAGGACACCTCTCAAATAAGGACAGTGCCTACTGTACCAGCTACATAGAGATGAATGCCAATTTACCTCCAAAATAAGAGCACCTCTCTAATGTGGATAGTTGAGTCGTTCCCCTACAAGTGTTCAGACTAGAAGGAACTGTGTCATTGTAGTAGACAGCATACAAATGCTGTACAGTGAGGAAACACCTGTTGAAGGACCACATTGAATCAGTTATGAATAATCACTCAGTGCCTTATGCACAGTGTCCTTTATACAGTGTGTGTTCTACTCCCACTGTGGTAGGTTATATAATGGATAAGCACATGCAGGCATATTGAATATAGCATTTAGAATACACTACAGACACTTAGGGACTCAGCATTATATGTGCCATTACATCCTTGTGCCAGTGACGTACAACTATGGGTGAGCACGCTCTATTTCAGAGGCACAAGGACTAACTGAGTGCAATTGCCCTGTCTCCCCCCCCCTTCCCCCTCCCCCAACCCTTCCGATTATGATATAAAATGCACTCATACACACACTACAAAGCAGTAAAGAGTGTATGCATTTTGCCATGAAATGATTTTAAAGTTACCATAGTAAAAGCATGAATGGGAGGAACCACACTAATGCCAGCTTATGCTAGCTAGGCTACAAGAAATCATAAGATGGTGGGGTCTGCTACTACTGGAACTACATGACTGTGGCAGACATACATACCAAATGTGCATCACACACGCACACACACACACACACACACACACACACACACACACACACACACACACACACACACACACACACACACACACACACACACACACACACACACACACACACACACACACACACACACCATAGTGTATATATATTGGTAAGCAGCACACAATTTTACTGCATGGTTTATGTGGCTCTAGTATACAAATGTCCACATCTACTGTCCCTGTGCAGTGCATCATGTACGTATGTTCAGAGATCACAAAATGTATCATACATACAATAAACAATGTAGACCAACCTCGGTTTTGGATTCTACATCCAAATGACAGGTCTTCACGAGGTAATCAATCATGGGCAAATGACCCTCTTGAGCTGCATAGTGTATGGCTGTGAAGCCGCCATCATCTGTATCAAAGAGGTGATCCTTCATCTTTGGGGCAAGGTACTCTGCAATGTCAACATGGCCACCCGCAGCACACGCATGAAAGGCATTGCTCCCATCCTGTAGTAAACAAAAGAAATAGGCTCACAACAGATCACCACCTGTACACACATGCAGGGTGCACACCTCAGGATGAAGAAGGAATTAGTAGATAGTAGGTGTGGGCGGTACATGTCACATGGCTGCTGTGACATCTGCCCTATCTCATGAAACATTAAACCAAGCTACAACATACTGCCATTCACTATACACTGCCATCAGTGCCAGGTATGTACAGTATGTATAAAGTACTGAAGGCATGCATAGGTATTATTCAAATAGTTCACAATACAATGCATGCCATAAATGTATTGTGGTACAAAGTGTGACTGGACACATAACTCAAGGACACACACTCAGCATTCAAAGCACATGGAATGCCAATTGCATATGCCACGTCTATGGCATGGTTGGCTGACAGTGAGTGCAGCAACACATAACGATTATGGGCACACACAATGACACCCAACCACTTAGTGACACTTACGTCTACTGTCCCAGCTACATACAGATGTGGAAAAAGAAAGCTACTTCTAAAACAAGGCACCTCTCTAATTAGGGCAGTAGTGATGGTTTCATCTCTAAACGACATTGCTAAGAGAAGAGAAATTCCCACCCACCCTACCCTAGCATCCATATTTTGGCATGTGAATGGGGTGGTAGCAGGCAAGTTGGCATGGTCAAGTGTTACAACCAAGCTACATCCCATATACAGAACACTAGAAAATGTGGACTCAGACCTCTCTAATAAGGACAGTGCCTACTGTCCAAGCTACATCAAGATGTGCACAAAGGTACCTATGAAATAAGGACATCTCTTTAATAAGGACAGTGCTTACTGTCCCAGCTACATAGAGATGAATGCTAATTTACCTCTGTAATAAGGGCACCTCTCTGATGAGGACAGTGCCTACAGTCACAGCTACATATATAAAGATGCATGCAAAACTTTCTCCTATTAAGGACACCAGGCATTTTTATGGACACTTAGGACTCAGCATTTTATATGCCATAGCACCTTTTGTCAGCGACATAACTATGGATAAGCACATTCTATTTCAGAGGCACAAGGACTAACTGAGTACAATTGCCGTGTCCCTCTCCCCCACCAGGTTTTTCTACCGATTAAGAAATAAAGCGCACACACACACACAGTACAAAGCACTAAGAGTGTGCACACTGTTTATCATATACCAAGGAAGAGTTTTGGCCGCGGAATAACATTAATGGTACCTAGTGAACGTATGAATGGGCAGAATCACCTGCAGAACCACACTAATGCCAGCCTATGCTAGCTAGCCTACAAGGAAACATAGATGCTGGGGTCTGCTACTACTGGAAGTACATGATACTTGCATACATACTTGCCAAACGTGTACACACACACACACACACACACACACACACACACACACACACACACACACACACACACACACACACACACACACACACAATTCTACTGCATGGTTTATGTGGCTCTAGTATACAAATGTCCACATCTACTGTCCCTGTGCAGTGCATCATGTACGTATGTTCAGAGATCATAAAATGTATCATACATACAATAAACAATGTAGACCAACCTTGGTTTTGGATTCTACATCCAAATGACAGGTCTTCACGAGGTAATCAATCATGGGCAAATGACCCTCTTGAGCTGCACAGTGTATGGCTGTGTAGCCGCCATCATCTGTATCGAAGAGGTAATCCTTCATCTTTGGGACAAGGTACTCTGCAATGTCAACATGGCCACCCGCAGCACACAGATGAAAGGCATTGCGTCCATCCTGTAGTATACAAAAGGAATAGGCTCACAACAGATCACCACCTGTACACACATGCAGGGTGCACACCTCAGGATGAAGAAGGAATTAGTGGATAGTAGGTGTGGGTGGTACATGTCACATGGCCGCTGTGACATCTGCCCTATCTCATGAAACATTAAACCAAGCTACAACATACTGCCATTCACTATACACTGCCATCAGTGCCAGGTATGTACAGTATGTATAAAGTACTGAAGGCATGCATAGGTAATATTCAAATAGTTCACAAAACAATGCTTGCCATAAATGTAATGTGGTGCAAAGTGTGACTGGACACATAACTCAAGGACACACACTCAGCATTCAAAGCACATGGAATGCCAATTACATATGCCACGTCTATGGCATGGTTGGCTGACAGTGAGTGCAGCAACACATGACGATTAGAAGTTGGCACACGACACCCAACCATTCATTGACACTTACACATAGTACACATGGCCCTCACCTTCTTCTTGTGGAGGACGTCTGCTCCATACTCATAAAGCATGTCAACCAGCTCCTTGTGTCCATAGCGTGCTGCCAAGAGAAGAGCTGTCCAGCCATCCTGAGGAAAGGATGGAAAACTGGACTGAACACCAAGTGTATGGTTGTATGGCATTGATGAGAGAGCAACATGCAAAGTAACAAAATTAGTAGTCTAAGAGTATTAATGAGATGCATTGAATATCAATCAGAATCTGTTTAGAGAAATACCACACATGTACAGTACACACAGTGTGCACACTCTTAATGTCCTTCTGCTGTGTAGAGGGGACACAATGGTGTCCATTGCCACGGACAACACTGCTTTAGCTATACATTGATTGTACTGCATAACATTGTGGTAATTGTTCATGTAATCACTTGTTGCTGATGGCAAGACATACTGTAATTGTTCAGAATTGGCATGTGCTCTGATGATGTGGGCATTATGGCATATACTCCACACTTGCCTTTGGCCAATTCACACCCAGGATTAGGTGTTGCATAATCATGCCATAATGCCTTTTGCCATGTAATCTACTAAACAGCTTATACACCACAATTTACAGTGGAAGTAAAGGAAAATTCATTCTAACGAAGACAGTGCCTACCATCCCAGCTACATAGAGATGTGTACAATACTACCTCTGAAACAAGGCACCTCTCTAATGAGGACAGTAGTGACGGTTTCATCTCCAAACGACATTGCTAAGGGAAGTGAAATTCCCACACACCCTATTATAATACAACTCATACAAAATTTAATTGGTTACTGTATACCCTGGCCTTCCATCAACTTGTTGTACAGTTCTACTTGAGTTCCAGGTACATAACTTCCTCAGACACCGATTGTGAGCATATATAGTATGGGAGCAAATGTATATAGCATGAGTGGGGTTCAGTACTTTACTCATTCAGTCCTTGATTAATGGCGAACAGTAAACTCCCAAACCCACAAGCAGCATAAATTGCAAAACTGCACCATCCTCAGGCACTTTGCACACCCAGGACTTGGCATAATTATCACATATCGTAATCAAACAGTACATGCCTATGTCATATTCATTCCATATGTAGCTTGTCATGTACGTAGTGTAACATATACCCCCTTATTCAGGACACCATAAACATCAGGAACCTCTCAAATCAGACCAGAGCCAACTGTCCTGCTAGAATTGCAAACAAAACTACATATCTTTGAAATAAAACTACCTTTGTAATCAGGACAATATAGATAATAGCACCCTAGTAATTGTACTAATTACAGGCCCGTGTGTAGGGTTTTGAAAGGATAGTTACACTCAGGAAGAAATGTGTGAAGGAACCTACCTTCCCTGTCCAAACCAGAATAGAGATGATTACAAATACCCATGCACAGTTCATACACGCACACACACACACACACACACACACACACACATGCGCGCGCGCGCGCGCGCGCGTACATTTGCATACATATTGTGGCACAGTGTGTGTATGTGTACATGTACATTCTAAAATACTCAATTTGCAATTTAAAGTACAAATTATAATCAGTTCTGATATTTTAAGGGGATGTCAAAATTGGGTAGTTTATAATACCACTGGCCTGTGTGCACTGGTGAAATGAAGCCCTTGTAATGCCATGAACCTTGGTTGCCCAAGAGTATTGTGTTAGTGCAGTCAGGGGTAACATGGAGTTGATGTCACAATGTCTCATGATCATGGATCAAAGGGTGTATTAAATTTACTTACAGGCAACATGGATTACTAATAGTGCATGTGTCCCAGTCCAATTGCAGACTTCCTTGGGTGAGGGGATCCGTTGCTATGTACAAGCAATCTAAGAAGCCAGGTTGCATTGCATGTCCACGGCATTGACTTCTAGTTTTCAATGGGTTCAAGCCTCCTGACCATGCAATGAGGCTCATGCAGTTTTGTGTGCACCATTCAAATCACTTTTGGTATAAGACATTTCTGGCTAAATCTTGCAACAGTGCACGAGTGGTGGACATTCTGTGGGTTACATTATACGTACTCAAATAACTGTGCATACACTAAGTGACCTACCCACACAGCTGTCGGAGGACTGACATATGGACTAAACACAATTTTAGTATATTAACGAATAGCAAACAAAACACTCCTCAACAAATGCCCACATGTACACCCACAAATCCATGCCCATACATCCACACACTGTTTGCACATGCTAATAGTCTTATTGATGTGCACAATGTCAAAACACACTGCACCCTATGGCCTGCTGTAGCTTGTACAAAATACTATACAAAAGCACAATAGTGCAAATTACAAACACCTAAATGACCACACTATAGGCAGCTCATTGCTCAACCTGCTATGGCACACTTCATATTCCATTACATTTTAAGGCAATTATGTACGTATCACAAGAAAAGCTGCTACACAGAACACTAGAAAATGTGGACTCAGACCTCTCTAATGAGGGCAGTGCATACTGTCCCAGCTACATCAAGATGTGCACAAAGGTACCTCTGAAATAAGGAAACCTCTTTAATAAGGACAGTACCTACTGTCCCAGCTACATAGAGATGAATGCTAATTTACCTCTGAAATAAGGGCACCTCTCTAATGAGGACAGTGCCTACAGTCACAGCTATGTATATAAAGCTGTGCGCAAAACTTCCTCCTATTAAGGACACCAGGCATTTTGGCATACACTTAGGACTCAGCATTTTATATGCCATTGCCCCTTTTGTCAGTGACATAACTATGGATAAGCACATTCTATTTCAGAGGCACAAGGACTAACTGAGTACAATTACCGTGTCCCTCTCCCCCACCAGGTTTTCCTTCCAATTAAGAAATAAAGCGCGCGCACAAACAGTACAAAGCACTAAGAGTGTGCACACAGTTTATCATATACCAAGGAAGCGTTTTGGCCGTGGAATAACATTAATGGTACCTAGTGAACGTATGAATGGGCAGAATCACCTGCAGAACCACACTAATGCCAGCCTACGCTAGCTAGCCTACAAGGAAACATAGGTGCTGGGGTCTGCTACTACTGGAACTACATGATACTTGCATACATACTTGCCAAACGCACGCACGCACGCACGCACGCACGCACGCACGCACGCACGCACGCACACACTCACACACCATTGTATTATTAATGGTAAGCAGCACACAATTTTACTGCATGGTTTATGTGGCTCTAGTATACAAATGTCCACATCTACTGTCCCTGTGCAGTGCATCATGTACGTATGTTCAGAGATCACAAAATGTATCATACATACAATAAACAATGTAGACCAACCTCAGCTTTGGATTCTACATCCAAATGACAGGTCTTCACGAGGTAATCAATCATGGGCAAATGACCCTCTTGAGCTGCATAGTGTACGGCTGTGAAGCCGCGATCATCTGTATCAAAGAGGTGATCCTTCATCTTTGGGGCAAGGTACTCTGCAATGTCAACATGGCCACCCGCAGCACACAGATGAAAAGCATTGCGTCCATCCTGTAGTAAACAATAGGAATAGGCTCACAACAGATCACCACCTGTACACACACGCAGGGTGCACACCTCAGGATGAAGAAGGAATTAGTGGATAGTAGGTGTGGGTGGTACATGTCACATGGCTGCTGTGACATCTGCCCTATCTCATGAAACATTAACCCAAGCTACCTAGTCTACCCTCCAAGCTACATACAGATGTGGAAAAAGAAACTACTTCTAAAACAAGGCACCTCTCTAATTAGGGCAGTAGTGATGATTTTACTTCTAAATGACATTGCTAAGAAAAGTGAAATTCCCACCCTATTTGGCATATGAATGGGGTGATAGCAGGCAAGTTGGCATGGTCAAGTGTTACAACCAAGCTACATCCCATATAGGGCAATTTGAGTTTGAGAATTTTGCTACGGGGTTAGCAAAGTCTCTGGGCTGAATGTGCTGAAGGACCACACTAAATTAAATTGCACCCTAGTAATTGTATCAATTACAGGCCCGTGTGTAGGGTTTTGAAAGGATAGTTACACTCAGGAAGAAATGTGTGAAGGAACCTACCTTCCCTGTCCAAACTAGAATAGAGATGATTACTTGGGCCTACAAATACCCATGCACAGTTCGTACATTTGTGTGACAAAGAGATGTAATAAAATGGCATCTATAATAAGTGCATCTCTCTAATCAGGGCACTTGGGACTGTTCCAAGCTGTCCTAAAGGTATCCTAAGTTGAGAGACCTATGATATAGTCAGGGAATATCTAAATGGCATGCTCAAAAGCAGCCAGTTGACCATCTTGTTAGGCCACATTTCACTTTTCATTACATTTGAGAGTTTCATCTGGAACACAAAAGTATGTATGTACATGCTCTTATGAAATGCTTACAACTTGCAACTTGCAACTTACGTTATTCTTTTCCTCAATGTTACTTCCATTTTCCAACAGATAGTTAGCCACCTCTGCATGGCCATTCCATGCTGCCAAGATAAGCGGAGTGAAACCATCCTGTACATGCATGAAGTAAAGGAGAAGCAGTGTACATGTGCTGATAACAATTCTAATCAGAAGTCACAATGCAAGCACAGGAGTTAAATTGGAAATGTTGTACAAATGTACAAAAGTACAAATGAAAACACTCTGAATTTCAATGTGCTATGTTGGACATAAATTGTGTTGTAATGTGCCCAAGTGCAATTACCTCATCCTTCACATTTACTGGGCATCCTTGCCCAACTAACTCCTTCACTTTAGCTAGGTTTCCTACTTGGGCTGCATCCAGCAATTCCTTCTCCATCTCCTGTATGGGGTACACACAGTAACACAGTGACTGCATGCCTTCACCAAGTGGACCCTCTGAGAGGAACACCACATTACATTGCAATATGAGCCCAGTACATTAGAGATATTAGGCACAAATACATTACTAGAACAGACACCCACTGGGTGAGACCACAATGCAGTGGACTAGGCAAATAGTGGAGAGGGTCTAGCATGCTAGAATAGTGAGGTCACACATAGGAAGGTGGGCAGTGCCTGTGGACCTGCCTCTCTACAAACTGTCACTTGTCTGTCAGGTGTGAACTATGAATAATGGTACAGTACACCAATGAATACACTCAACACCTGGCACTCAGCCCAAGGTGGTGTCCACCTACACACCCACATCACGACTTGAGTGACAGCAAGTGTACTCTACCACCCTTTTCACACCGACCGCTTAATCCTGGTTAGCGTGTTCACATTTGGGGTCAAATCGGGGTCGACTCCAGGTCGAACCGGATAAATCCAGGTTATCATCCGGGTTCTAACCCTGCTTGCGAGGTGGGTTTGACTCAAATTTATCTGGGTTAAAAATGGCAACATGTGAGTAGACGTGGCAGACGAATGGTCAAGGCTCTTTTGGGCAGATAGTCGGACGTAACTATCTGCGCAGAGCTACTGGGATTGTATGGAAATGATATTCTTTGTGGTAAGATCGAGGGCGAGCTGGGCGACTCACACATGGGTTGAATGCCCACTTAGAACCCGCGGATTGTGCTTCGTACACATTGCGCTACTGCTGTCAGTCGTCTTCTAGCTTGGTCGGGCATAGGCTCTCCAGCGCAGCGAGAAAAACATTATCAACAATGTGGTGATTGTCTGCCATTTTTTTAAACTCGGGTTTGGTACCCAATCGTGAGGTCGCCATGTGAACACTAATCTGTGTCAATCCCGGGTTCAATCCGGATCACGATTCCGAATTAAGCAGTCCGTGTGAAAGGTTTGTACTAGTCTAGACGCCCTTTCAAAGGTGGTAGGTGACCTTGCTGCAGTATTGTTTCAAGAGTTCCACTTTCTGGTGTATGAGATGCTGCTACCTACTTCTCCACTGGTCCACTAACTGGCCCTTCACAGGTAACCAAGCTGAGGGAGCACCCCATACAGCAGCAGTAGGGTGTTCTCACTACTTGCTAAGGACAAGTCTCAGTGTGGACTGGGCCACAACACCTTCATATTACTGATCAGCTTTAAGTGTCAATGATCTGAAGACGTTGTACTAGTTTACTGGCCACTCTTAATCATGCACCACCTCGCTCAGCACAGCATTGTACCATTGAGTCTGGAGATATCCTATGCTATGTAATAGTTAAATGCTGACCACCTCGCTTAGCACAGAGTTCACAATACACAGGGATAGTGAAGAATACCACTTAGTGACTAGCAAACAGTTTGGGTAGACTGGGGATTTCAAGTTTCCGAGCGTCGAATGTGACATCACACTGTACAAAACTATAAGGTTTACTGTAGATAAGTTGCAGATCACCTCCATCCTATGATGTGGAGGCCATGTCAGGTTCATCTGTTTATTTAAACTCCAGCTACGAGCCAACTAGCTGCAGAGCACTTAACCTGTCCGTTGTATATAGCTATAGACTGCAAGCAATTATACATGGAGATAGCAATCCTGCAATGGGTCCCAGGAAGGAACCTTCCTACTCAAGACTAAGTATAGTGTGTAACTGGCTAGCTAGACTGTCTCTGGTATTGGGAGGCACACGTAAACATAACACACATGTACATGTGCACACACTGACCCTGTTAGGGTGTACAACTCGCTCCTGTGGTTTGTCTACAGTGCGGTCCAAAGGAGACAAGACATGTTGCTCCTGTCCTAAGCTGCTCACAGTGTGACCTGAAGGAGAAGGGACTTGTTGCTCCTGTCCTGAGCTGCTCAAAGTGTGATCCGAAGGAGAAGGGACATGTTGCTCCTGTCCTGAGCTGCTCAAAGTGTGATCCGAAGGAGAAGGGACATGTTGCTCCTGTCCAGAGCTGCTCAAAGTGTAATCCGAAGGAGAAGGGACATGTTGCTCCTGTCCAGAGCGGCTCACAGTGTGATCCGAAGGAGAAGGGACATGCTGTTTTTGTCCTGACTTGTTCTCAGGCTCATTTTTTGGCTTGTCTGACTTGTCCCCCATCCTAGAGTAGGGTGGCAAATGTGATATTGCAATGAACAAAAACTACAAAGCTTAGATAATCATATTTCTCTAAGAAGTGAAAAGAGACATTGCTAGTTCAAATTGTACAGAAATCACCTCTATTCTACTATGTCAGGGAAAGCTTGATGGCTTCATTAGTTTGACTTACAAAATCCAGCCAAAATGGCTGGTGGAAGTAATTTGAAATACTAATCAATAGGGAAGATTAAGTGAATTTGATTGGCCATGATGCACCAAAGGAGCAATTAAAGATGTATGCACGATGTTTCTAGATGTCAGAGTACATTGGACATTTCCACATCTTCGTGTCCGGAGATTTCCTATTGTTCAGTCAAATGTACGTGATACTAGGAGTTGTGCTGAGCACACAATTCCTAGTGCACACAGCAAACAGAGTTCTGGTGTACAAAGCGTTTAGCTAATAGCAACTCAGCTTTCAACTTCGTGTCGATTTGAGGGCAACATACGATTTAATATTTCATTTTAGGGGATAATATCGATAGCGCTCGAATGTTTAGCAACGTTGCTCGACATATTCAACGCTTCAACTGACGCCCTTAGCGCCACACCTCCCTTACTGTAAGAGTTAGCTAGCTACGTCAGGACCTGATCGAAGCAGTGATTCGTGTGACTTAACTTGTCGATACCCGTAAATTCTCTGCTATTCTTGTAATGAGGTTACTCAGCGTGTAGGGGATCGTAAAAACTGCCCTTTGCTGTGCTACATTATCAGGAGGGGCTCGCCATTCTTTGTTCGAACGCGCGAGTTACTTTCGTTCTATCCCAGTAGGTAGAACAGTAGACGAGTGGACGAGTCACGCGCAATCCCTCAAGCACCCGATGAATTAGTAGTGCACCTACCTGGTCTCTACACACCACACAGCTGAAGACTCTGAGTCTGAGCAGAAGACTCAGGGATCAGACCCCGCAGAGGAAGAACAGGCGCGGTGACTACGGAGTGACTTCTTCGGTATTCCAACAATGCTGACAATGACGTCATGATAAATACTTGCGCGCCACAGACATTTTTTAGAAAAATATGGCCACGCTCGAGTTATTTTATCTAATTGCAAGGCATCAGGCATCGACCGACCAATCATTTACCTGATCAACCAGGCAGACACACTGATAGAGATGGCGAGCAAGGTGTATATATATTGTGTGTGTGTTTTGTGTAGTACCCACACGAGGTGCCTTTACATGTGTCTGTTTTGTGTGTGTGTTGTGTAGTGTCCATGTATACATGTGTATGTGTCATGTATGCACCCATCAGTCCACAGGTGTGACACAACACTCTTCTCTCACCAGCTGTCATCCAAGAGGTGGTCAGGCACTCTGATTCAGTCCCTCACACCTCACACGTTACCTCTCCCCTTTGTAAGATAAACAGAGAGAGATTCTTCTTCATTTCTCCTTTACTCATCTTGCTTCCACAGACGTATAATAACCATTCAAAGTATACTCAAACAGTGTACATGAGTGTGTTTGTGTGTGTGTCCCCTCTGTGTGGGTGGATGAGGGGATTGGTGTGTTTGTGTTGGGCTCCACTGCTCTTTCCAGACCTTCACCATCATGTTCCTAGAAGAGCAAAAATAGGAGGAGGTAAAGTCAATGTTGTCCCCAATAGCTCTGAGGTGTTTGGTGCTGATGGAAGAGGTCCACCTCAGACAACACACTGCAACACCTCACACACTACCTACCAACCATACCTATCACTGTACATACACTGCGCGCGCACACACACACACACACAATGTTGCACACTAAACTATACAATACTATACAATTAACTACACAATTAATCACATGTACTGAGCACACACAATATACAAAGACATAACATGCAAGAACACACACACACACACACACACACACACACACACACACACACACACACACACACACACACACACACACACACAGGCACACACAGTCGTTCACACACAACCATCCCTCCCACAACCATTGGAAACATGCCATCTGTAAGATGCTAAATTGGGATTGCACAATGAGATTCATTACAAGCTCAGAGAGGTCCACCACTAAGTCCCTAAACCATGAATAAGAATAACTGTAGGGGTTGGAGGTCATGTGAGCTTATGGTAGCATTCCACTGCTGGTGGGTTACTGTGAGGACAGTACCTACTGTCCCAGCTACATAGAGATGTGTACAAAACTACCTCTGAAATAAGGGCACCTCTCTAATGAGGACAGCACCTACTGTCCCAGCTGCATAGAGATGTGTACAAAACTACCTCTGAAATAAGGACACCTCTCTAATTAGGACAGTGCCTACTGTCCCAAATATATACATACATGGACATGTATGCAACATGTAAACAATTAGCCACCTCCTACACAGATACAACACATGCACACACACAATCCATCAGAATGAACTCAATTCCAGTCCACAGTCTCTCCAACCAATCAACGAATACTCCACTGACAACAAAGGCAAAAAGTGTTGGTAGCATGTCTTTGACAGCACATCAACTCTGATCCATTCAAACAAAGGCAATTATCATTCGGTTGTACTGTCATAGAGATGTGTACAAAACTACAGTACCTCTGAAATGAGGGCACCGCTCTAATGAGGACAGTGCCAACTGTCCCAACTACATACATGGACATGTGTACAAAACTACCAAACAAGAACACCTGTCTAATCAGACCGTTCAAGGCAGTCCATAACTGTAGTGTCACCATATTTCCGCTACACATACACACTCATACTGAACGGCAGTCCCACATACACACACACACACACCTCTGGTGGCAGCTTCTCCTTCACCTTCCTTCAGAGGGTCTGCTGTTGAAATTTGTTCAGACATCAGTGTCTATAGCCAGCTCACAGTACTCATCAGACTGGACACATTGTCATGGCTACACTGGTCACATGATCACAGTAAAGAAAAGAGTGATTGATGATATACAGTGATAGGGCAGAACTGTATGGACATGTGTGTATGGCTTTAGTACACACACACACACACACGCACGCACACACATGCGCGCGCGCACACGCACACACACACACACACACACACACACACATGCACACACACACACACACACACACCAACGCAGATAGAGGCCACATATCCATATATATGTAGCACACAACTATAATGGTACAGACATTTACACACAGAAACACTTATAAACTCATCCAAGCCCACACATGCACACAGCCATACATTACAGGGTGTCCAACTGCAGACAAGCGTCCCAACCAAAGGTATGCCCAGATAGCACTTCAAATGGGCACTCCTTTGGGAGGAGCACCTGTTTCGGGCTAGTGGCCCTCTTCAGTGCAGTGCTGACACAATCCAACAAAACTAGTTATCCTCACTTGAGAATACCTCCCAACTTGAACAAGATGTCATCGCACAAGTGCACAAAGAACCCAACAGATAGTCAGCACCGGCACTCATGATTTATTAGAGGGGGAACCAGTTTGGCTGCGTTTTGGCTCCACGAAGGGTATCATTAAAGGGTAGCTATATTTGGTATGCCAACCCAACACGCTCACACACGCTCACACACATGCAGTACAAGATACCTCTAGTTCTTTGTCAGTATCACTCGTCCGTCAAACACTCACACACACAAAGTATGTAACAGCAACATCAGTGTCACCATCGTCATCACAACGATCACCATCGTCAATAATGTTGTCATTGTCATGATCAACATCAATTGTAATCGTCAGTGTCACAATCATCACTGCCATCATCACCATCAACACCACAACACACAGGACTACAGCACACACTCACATACATACTGAGTTTGCACATTTTGAGGCCTCGTAAGAAAGAACAAACAACTTGTGTTGATAATTGAGAGACAGTAGAACAAAATGATCCTCTTGTTTTGTTAGAGGCCAGGCCACAAGTGAGTGCACTGACTTGTCCTTTGTGCTGTGTGTGCTGGGACAGAGTAGGACTCTACAACTGACAACCACGACTGAGGGCCTTCTGGTCTGTTGTACAAGTTCACCTCACATACAGCTGTGGGGTGGGTTGTACAGATGTGTGGGGTGTAGTGCTAACAGCTAGACTCCATAGTGACAAAGATGACACACTAGCCCCAGGTGGGGGTACATCTTTGGGCTATATCACACAAGGGAGCACTCTTTACAGACACATGAGACGAAAGTGTGTGTGTGTGTGTGTGTGTGTGTGTGTGTGTGTGTGTGTGTGTGTGTGTGTGTGTGTGTGTGTGTGTGTGTGTGTGTGTGTGTGTGTGTGTGTGTGTGTGTGTGTGTGTGTGTGTGTGTGTGTACAACTTAGTACACACAAACATTACAAAATAACAAAGGTAAGGAGAGTGGGAGAGCACAGACAGGGTCAGGACAACTGTCCCAAACAGAACATGGCTGTAACAGGCTTTGAATACACTTGATAGACACCACTCAATTCACAAGAGGTTACAAACAAACTTCAAAGAGTCCACTCTTAGATAATGTTTACCAAACACTTGACCACATTTGTCACCTCTGTGCAGAGCTGAGGTCAAAGGCACTGCCTCCTATCCACCATGCACACTGTGACAAGAGTCTTTGCACAGGCAAGTAAAGAAGGGTGAGGGGACATGCTGAGAGACAAGGATCATGACAGGCTTTAGCTCCACTCAAAGAGGTTCTGATGGAAGCTCTTCTGTGTGAAAACTATGACAATACACGAGTGGTAGCCACTTTCAGTGAGTCAGTAACTTCTTTAAAGTGCTCTCGGAGAACTGCATTCCAACTTAACCCATGTCATGGCACATTCTGTAATGTACATATGTCACAACTGTTCAAAGCGGGGGACTTTTGTAACCTAGGATACGGGAAGGTGTTTGTAAGAGTTGCAACATCTCCCATTGGTCTACTCTGAGGTAATGAGGAACAGCAGGTTTGGAAGGTATGTAAGATTGTGCAACCATTGTAATCTGATTGGTGCATGTGACTGTTGAGTGAGGACATCACGTCCATCATGTCTACTGTAGAGCTGTTACTTGTATACAGGCAAGGAATTTTAGTACACAGTAAAATGTATAAACCGACTACACTCACATGCAAACCCACTGACAGGTGGCAGCTTCTCCTTCACTGTGCTGCATATTACTCTCAAGGAAGAATAGCTGACCATCGGACAAATTGGGGACAATGTGAGAATAATATGACTTTTTCCCTAGCAGCTCGATTTGTTTGGAAATCTTAGCATCTACTGCTGCGGTAATGCCCATCTTCATTAAACTATCATTAAATGTGCCAACCAGATTTGTGTGGAACTTCAGAAATAAAAGACACTTGCAAGCATAGAGTGAGCCCGAGACAGGTGACTTCGTACAGAGGACAGCAGCGACCAAAAGAACACACAATGAAGGTAGGTGAGCAATATACGTAGGTGGTTGACAGTGGGAAATTACTATACACAGAAAGTCACCACTGCATGAGCAAACCTGGTGTATTAGTATCAAACATACACAAGTTTTAGGATGCAAACTCAAGAGAAAGAATGCCAGTTAACAGCCACCATCCTCAACATGAATGTTGTGAGCAATTATCTCAGAGAGGCCCTATACATGAATGTTCCACCATTGTTGTATACACTACTTGGCAGTGTGGTCACTGTCTTTACTATACAACTGCACCAAACCTCCATATGAAAGGGACAGATAAACAGGTTTTGTGGAGATCCTCTGAGCGGCACAGATTATTATCTAGAACAAACAAACACACTAACATCGGTGCATTATAGTAAGACTCACTGAAGGCTTGGCAGAAGGAAGGTATGTATAGGGAGGACTGACTCACATGTTACACTGAGTACCCTATAGAGTAGTCTGACTACGTATAGGGAGGACTGACTCACATGTTACATTGAGTACCCTATAGAGTAGTAAATAGGCAATGTGCTAGGGGACACCACGTATTAAATGGGCAGTGTGCTAGGGGGACATCACGTATTAAATGGGCAGTGTCCTAGGGGGAAACCACGTATTACTGTAAATGGGCAGTGTGCTAGGGGGACACCACGCATTAAATGGGCAGTGTGCTAGGGGAACACCACGAATTAAATGGGCAGTGTTCTAGGGGGACACCACGTATGAAATGGGCAGTGTGCTAGGGGGACACCACGTATTAAATGGGGAGTGTGCTAGGGGGACACTACGTATTAAATGGGCAGCGTACTAGAGGGACACCGTGTGTTAAATGGGCAATTTGCTAGGGGGACACCACGTATTAAATGGGGAGTGTGCTAGGGGGACACTACGTACTAAATGGGCAGTGTGCTAGGGGTACACTACGTATTAAATGGGCAGTGTACTAGGGGGACACCACGTATTAAATGGGGAGTTTGCTAGGGGGACACTACGTATTAAATGGGCAGTGTACTAGGGGGACACCACGTATTAAATGGGCAGTTTGCTAGGGGGACACCACGTATTAAATGGGGAGTGTGCTAGGGGGACACCACGTATTAAATGGGCAGTGCCATAGGGGGACACTACGTATTAAATGGGCAGTGTCCTAGGGGGACACCACGTAATAAATGGGCAGTGTCCTAGGGGGACACTACGTATTAAATGGGCAGTGTACTAGGGGGACACCGCGTATTAAATGGGCAGTGTACTAGGGGGACACCACGTATTAAATGGGCAGTGTCCTAGGGGGACACTACGTATTAAATGGGCAGTGTACTAGGGGGACACCACGTATTAAATGGGGAGTTTGCTACGGGGACACTACGTATTAAATTGGCAGTGTACTTGGGGGACACAACGTATTAAATGGGCAGTTTGCTAGGGGGACACTACGTATTAAATGGGGAGTGTGCTAGGGGGACACCACGTATTAAATGGGCAGTGTACTAGGGGGACACCACGTATTAAATGGGCAGTGTCCTAGGGGGACACCACGTATTAAATGGGCAGTGTCCAAGCGGGACACTACGTATTAAATGGGCAGTGGACTAGGGGGACACCGCGTATTAAATGGGGAGTGTGCTAGGAGGACACTATGTATTAAATGGGCAGTGTGCTAGGGGGACACCACGTATTAAATGGGCAGTGTCCTAGGGGGACACTACGTATTAAATGGGCAGTGTACTAGGGGGACACCACGTATTAAATGGGGAGTTTGCTACGGGGACAGTACGTATTAAATTGGCAGTGTACTTGGGGGACACAACGTATTAAATGGGCAGTTTGCTAGGGGGACACTACGTATTAAATGGGGAGTGTGCTAGGGGGACACCAAGTATTAAATGGGCAGTGTCCTAGGGGGACACCACGTATTAAATGAGCAGTGTCCTAGGGGGACACCACGTATTAAATGGGCAGTGTCCAAGCGGGACACTACGTATTAAATGGGGAGTGTGCTAGGGGGACACCACGTATTAAATGGGCAGTGTACTAGGGGGACACCACGTATTAAATGGGCAGTGTCCTAGGGGGACAGCACGTATTAAATGGGCAGTTTGCTAGGGGGACACCACGTATTAAATGGGCAGTGTGCTAGGGAGAAACCACGTATTAAATGGGGAGTGTTCTAGGGGGACACCACGTATTAAATGGGCAGTGTGCTAGGGGTACACTACGTAATAAATGGGCAGTGTTCTAGGGGGACACTACGTATTAAATGGGCAATGCACTAGGGGGACACCATGCATTAAATGGGGAGTGTGCTAGGTGGACACCATGTATTAAATGGGCAGTGTACTAGAGGGACACCACGTATTAAATGGGCAGTGTGCTAGGTGGACACCACGTATTAAATGGGCAGTGTCCTAGGGGGACAGCACGTATTAAATGGGCAGTTTGCTAGGGGGACACCACGTATTAAATGAGCAGTGTGCTAGGGGGACACCACGTATTAAATGGGCAGTGTACTAGGGGGACACCACGTATTAAATGGGCAGTTTGCTAGGGGGACACTACGTATTAAATGGGGAGTGTGCTAGGGGGACACCACGTATTAAATGGGGAGTGTGCTAGGGGGACACCACGTATTAAATGGGCAGTGTGCTAGGGGGACACTACGTATTAAATGGGCAGTGTTCTAGGGGGACACTACGTATCAAATGGGCAGCGTACTAGAGGGACACCACGTATTAAATGGGCAGTGTACTAGGGGGACACCATGTATTAAATGGGCAGTTTGCTAGGGGGACACCACGTATTAAATGGGCAGTGTGCTAGGGGGACACCACGTATTAAATGGGCAGTGTACTAGGGGGACACCACGTATTAAATGGGCACTTTGCTAGGGGGACAACACATATTAAATGGGCAGTGTTCTAGGGGGACACCATGTATTAAATGGGCAGTGTCCTAGGGGGACACTACGTATTAAATGGGCAGTGTACTAGGGGGACACCACGTATTAAATGGGGAGTTTGCTACGGGGACACTACGTATTAAATTGGCAGTGTACTTGGGGGACACAACGTATTAAATGGGCAGTTTGCTAGGGGGACACTACGTATTAAATGGGGAGTGTGCTAGGGGGACACCACGTATTAAATGGGCAGTGTGCTAGGGGGACACCACGTATTAAATGGGCAGTGTCCTAGGGGGACACCACGTATTAAATGGGCAGTGTCCAAGCGGGACACTACGTATTAAATGGGGAGTGTGCTAGGGGGACACCACGTATTAAATGGGCAGTGTACTAGGGGGACACCATGTATTAAATGGAGAGTGTGCTAGGTGGACACCACGTATTAAATGGGCAGTGTCCTAGGGGGACAGCACGTATTAAATGGGCAGTTTGCTAGGGGGACACCACGTATTAAATGGGCAGTGTGCTAGGGGGACACCACGTATTAAATGGGCAGTGTGCTAGGGGGACACTACGTATTAAATGGGCAGTGTTCTAGGGGGACACTACGTATTAATTGGGCAATGTACTAGGGGGACACCATGCATTAAATGGGGAGTGTGCTAGGTGGACACCACGTATTAAATGGGCAGTGTACTAGAGGGACACCACGTATTAAATGGGCAGTGTGCTAGGTGGACACCACGTATTAAATGGGCAGTGTCCTAGGGGGACAGCACGTATTAAATGGGCAGTTTGCTAGGGGGACACCACGTATTAAAAGGGCAGTGTGCTAGGGGGACACCACGTATTAAATGGGCAGTGTACTAGGGGGACACCACGTATTAAATGGGCAGTTTGCTAGGGGGACACTACGTATTAAATGGGCAGTGTTCTAGGGGGACACTACGTATTAAATGGGCAATGTACTAGGGGGACACCATGTATTAAATGGGGAGAGAGCTAGAGGGACACCACGTATTAAATGGGCAGTGTGCTAGGGGGACACTACGTATTAAATGGGCAGTGTTCTAGGGGGACACTAGGTATCAAATGGGCAGCGTACTAGAGGGACACCACGTATTAAATGGGCAGTGTACTAGGGGGACACCATGTATTAAATGGGCAGTTTGCTAGGGGGACACCACGTATTAAATGGGGAGTGTGCTAGGGGGACACCACGTATTAAATGGGCAGTGTCCTAGGGGGACACTACGTAATAAATGGGCAGTGTCCTAGGGGGACACCACGTAATAAATGGGCAGTGTCCTAGGGGGACACTACGTATTAAATGGGCAGTGTTCTAGGGGGACAATAGGTATCAAATGGGCAGCGTACTAGAGGGACACCACGTATTAAATGGGCAGTGTACTAGGGGGACACCACGTATTAAATGGGCAGTTTGCTAGGGGGACACCACGTATTAAATGGGGAGTGTGCTAGGGGGACACCACGTATTAAATGGGCAGTGTCCTAGGGGGACACTACGTAATAAATGGGCAGTGTCCTAGGGGGACACCACGTAATAAATGGGCAGTGTCCTAGGGGGACACTACGTATGAAATGGGCAGTGTGCTAGGGGTACACTACGTATTAAATGGGCAGTGTACTAGGGGGACACCGCATATTAAATGGGCAATTTGCTAGGGGGACACCACGTATTAAATGGGGAGTGTACTAGGGGGACACTATGTATTAAATGGGCAGTGTGCTAGGGGGACACCACGTATTAAATGGGCAGTGTACTAGGGGGACACCACGTATTAAATGGGCAGCGTACTAGGGGGACACCACGTATTAAATGGGCAGTGTCCTAGGGGGAAACTACGTATTAAATGGGCAGTGTACCAGGGGGACACCACGTATTAAATGGGGAGTTTGCTAGGGGGATACCACGTATTAAATGGGCAGTGTACTAGGGGGACACCACGTATTAAATTGGCAGTGTACTTGGGGGACACAACGTATTAAATGGGCAGTTTGCTAGGGGGACACTACGTATTAAATGGGGAGTGTGCTAGGGGGACACCACGTATTAAATGGGCAGTGTCCTAGGGGGACACCACGTATTAAATGGGCAGTGTCCTAGGGGGACACCACGTATTAAATGGGCAGTGTCCAAGCGGGACACTACGTATTAAATGGGGAGTGTGCTAGGGGGACACCACGTATTAAATGGGCAGTGTCCTAGGAGGACACCACGTATTAAATGGGCAGTGTCCTAGGGGGACACCACGTATTAAATGGGCAGTGTCCAAGCAGGACACTACGTATTAAATGGGGAGTGTACTAGGGGGACACCACGTATTAAATGGGCAGTGTGCTAGGGGGACACTACGTATTAAATGGGCAGTGTTCTAGGGGGACACTACGTATTAAATGGGCAATGTACTAGGGGGACACCATGCATTAAATGGGGAGTGTGCTAGGTGGACATCACGTATTAAATGGGCAGTGTACTAGAGGGACACCACGTATTAAATGGGCAGTGTGCTAGGTGGACACCACGTATTAAATGGGCAGTGTCCTAGGGGGACAGCACGTATTAAATGGGCAGTTTGCTAGGGGGACACCACGTATTAAATGGGCAGTGTGCTAGGGGGACACTACGTATTAAATGGGCAGTGTACTAGGGGGACACCACGTATTAAATGGGGAGTTTGCTACGGGACACTACGTATTAAATGGGCAGTGTTCTAGGGGGACACTACGTATTAAATGGGCAATGTACTAGGGGGACACCATGTATTAAATGGGGAGAGAGCTAGGGGGACACCACGTATTAAATGGGCAGTGTGCTAGGGGGACACTACGTATTAAATGGGCAGTGTTCTAGGGGGACACTAGGTATCAAATGGGCAGCGTACTAGAGGGACACCACGTATTAAATGGGCAGTGTACTAGGGGGACACCATGTATTAAATGGGCAGTTTGCTAGGGAGACACCACGTATTAAATGGGCAGTGTGCTAGGGGGACACCACGTATTAAATGGGCAGTGTACTAGGGGGACACCACGTATTAAATGAGCAGTTTGCTAGGGGGACACTACGTATTAAATGGGCAGTGTTCTAGGGGGACACTAAGTATTAAATGGGCAATGTACTAGGGGGACACCATGTATTAAATGGGGAGTGTGCTAGGGGGACACCACGTATTAAATGGGCAATTTGCTAGGGGGACACCACGTATTAAATGGGCAGTGTACTAGGGGGACACCACGTATTAAATGGGCAGTGTGCTAGGGGTACACTACGTATTAATGGGCAGTGTACTAGGGGGACACTACGTATTAAATGGGGAGTTTTCTAGGGGGACACTACGTATTAAATGGGCAGTGTACTAGGGGGACACCACGTATTAAATGGGCAGTTTGCTAGGGGGACACCACGTATTAAATGGGGAGTGTGCTAGGGGGACACCACGTATTAAATGGGCAGTGTCCTAGGGGGACACTACGTAATAAATGGGCAGTGTCCTAGGGGGACACCACGTATTAAATGGGCAGTGTCCTAGGGAGACACTACGTATGAAATGGGCAGTGTGCTAGGGGTACACTACGTATTAAATGGGCAGTGTACTAGGGGGACACCGCGTATTAAATGGGCAATTTGCTAGGGGGACACCACGTATTAAATGGGGAGTGTACTAGGGGGACACTATGTATTAAATGGGCAGTGTGCTAGGGGGACACCACGTATTAAATGGGCAGTGTACTAGGGGGACACCACGTATTAAATGGGCAGCGTACTAGGGGGACACCACGTATTAAATGGGCAGTGTCCTAGGGGGAAACTACGTATTAAATGGGCAGTGTACCAGGGGGACACCACGTATTAAATGGGGAGTTTGCTAGGGGGATACCACGTATTAAATGGGCAGTGTACTAGGGGGACACCACGTATTAAATTGGCAGTGTACTTGGGGGACACAACGTATTAAATGGGCAGTTTGCTAGGGGGACACTACGTATTAAATGGGGAGTGTGCTAGGGGGACACCACGTATTAAATGGGCAGTGTCCTAGGGGGACACCACGTATTAAATGGGCAGTGTCCTAGGGGGACACCACGTATTAAATGGGCAGTGTCCAAGCGGGACACTACGTATTAAATGGGGAGTGTGCTAGGGGGACACCACGTATTAAATGGGCAGTGTCCTAGGAGGACACCACGTATTAAATGGGCAGTGTCCTAGGGGGACACCACGTATTAAATGGGCAGTGTCCAAGCAGGACACTACGTATTAAATGGGGAGTGTACTAGGGGGACACCACGTATTAAATGGGCAGTGTGCTAGGGGGACACTACGTATTAAATGGGCAGTGTTCTAGGGGGACACTACGTATTAAATGGGCAATGTACTAGGGGGACACCATGCATTAAATGGGGAGTGTGCTAGGTGGACATCACGTATTAAATGGGCAGTGTACTAGAGGGACACCACGTATTAAATGGGCAGTGTGCTAGGTGGACACCATGTATTAAATGGGCAGTGTCCTAGGGGGACAGCACGTATTAAATGGGCAGTTTGCTAGGGGGACACCACGTATTAAATGGGCAGTGTGCTAGGGGGACACTACGTATTAAATGGGCAGTGTACTAGGGGGACACCACGTATTAAATGGGGAGTTTGCTACGGGGACACTACGTATTAAATGGGCAGTGTTCTAGGGGGACACTACGTATTAAATGGGCAATGTACTAGGGGGACACCATGTATTAAATGGGGAGCGTGCTAGGGGGACACCACGTATTAAATGGGCAGTGTGCTAGGGGGACACTACGTATTAAATGGGCAGTGTTCTAGGGGGACACTAGGTATCAAATGGGCAGCGTACTAGAGGGACACCACGTATTAAATGGGCAGTGTACTAGGGGGACACCATGTATTAAATGGGCAGTTTGCTAGGGGGACACCAAGTATTAAATGGGCAGTGTGCTAGGGGAACACCACGTATTAAATGGGCAGTGTACTAGGGGGACACCACGTATTAAATGGGCAGTTTGCTAGGGGGACACTACGTATTAAATGGGCAGTGTTCTAGGGGGACACTACGTATTAAATGGGCAATGTACTAGGGGGACACCATGTATTAAATGGGGAGTGTGCTAGGGGGACACCACGTATTAAATGGTCAATTTGCTAGGGGGACACCACGTATTAAATGGGCAGTGTACTAGGGGGACACCACGTATTAAATGGGCAGTGTGCTAGGGGTACACTACGTATTAAATGGGCAGTGTACTAGGGGGACACCACGTATTAAATGGAAAGTTTGCTAGGGGGACACTACGTATTAAATGGGCAGTGTACTAGGGGGACACCACGTATTAAATGGGCAGTTTGCTAGGGGGACACCACGTATTAAATGGGGAGTGTGCTAGGGGGACACCACGTATTAAATGGGCAGTGTCCTAGGGGGACACTACGTAATAAATGGGCAGTGTCCTAGGGGGACACCACGTAATAAATGGGCAGTGTCCTAGGGGGACACTACGTATGAAATGGGCAGTGTGCTAGGGGTACACTACGTATTAAATGGGCAGTGTACTAGGCGGACACCGCGTATTAAATGAGCAATTTGCTAGGGGGACACCACGTATTAAATGGGGAGTGTA
The DNA here is from genome assembly GCA_964019415.1 of Ianthella basta. Taxonomy (NCBI): domain Eukaryota; kingdom Metazoa; phylum Porifera; class Demospongiae; order Verongiida; family Ianthellidae; genus Ianthella; species Ianthella basta. Next base: position 1,965,530 of record OZ025872.1, on the reverse strand, counting down.
CTAGGGGGACACTATGTATTAAATGGGCAGTGTGCTAGGGGGACACCACGTATTAAATGGGCAGTGTACTAGGGGGACACCACGTATTAAATGGGCAGCGTACTAGGGGGACACTACGTATTAAATGGGCAATGTACTAGGGGGACACCATGCAATAAATGGGGAGTGTGCTAGGTGGACATCACGTATTAAATGGGCAGTGTACTAGAGGGACACCACGTATTAAATGGGCAGTGTGCTAGGTGGACACCACGTATTAAATGGGCAGTGTCCTAGGGGGACAGCACGTATTAAATGGGCAGTTTGCTAGGGGGACACCACGTATTAAATGGGCAGTGTGCTAGGGGGACACTACGTATTAAATGGGCAGTGTACTAGGGGGACACCACGTATTAAATGGGGAGTTTGCTACGGGGACACTACGTATTAAATGGGCAGTGTTCTAGGGGGACACTACGTATTAAATGGGCAATGTACTAGGGGGACACCATGTATTAAATGGGGAGTGTGCTAGGGGGACACCACGTATTAAATGGGCAGTGTGCTAGGGGGACACTACGTATTAAATGGGCAGTGTTCTAGGGGGACACTAGGTATCAAATGGGCAGCGTACTAGAGGGACACCACGTATTAAATGGGCAGTGTACTAGGGGTACACCATGTATTAAATGGGAAGTTTGCTAGGGGGACACCAAGTATTAAATGGGCAGTATGCTAGGGGAACACCACGTATTAAATGGGCAGTGTACTAGGGGGACACCACGTATTAAATGGGCAGTTTGCTAGGGGGACACTACGTATTAAATGGGCAGTGTTCTAGGGGGACACTACGTATTAAATGGGCAATGTACTAGGGGGACACCATGTATTAAATGGGGAGTGTGCTAGGGGGACACCACGTATTAAATGGGCAATTTGCTAGGGGGACACCACGTATTAAATGGGCAGTGTACTAGGGGGACACCACGTATTAAATGGGCAGTGTGCTAGGGGTACACTACGTATTAAATGGGCAGTGTACTAGGGGGACACCACGTATTAAATGGAAAGTTTGCTAGGGGGACACTACGTATTAAATGGGCAGTGTACTAGGGGGACACCACGTATTAAATGGGCAGTTTGCTAGGGGGACACCACGTATTAAATGGGGAGTGTGCTAGGGGGACACCACGTATTAAATGGGCAGTGTCCTAGGGGGGACACTACGTAATAAATGGGCAGTGTCCTAGGGGGACACCACGTAATAAATGGGCAGTGTCCTAGGGGGACACTACGTATGAAATGGGCAGTGTGCTAGGGGTACACTACGTATTAAATGGGCAGTGTACTAGGCGGACACCGCGTATTAAATGAGCAATTTGCTAGGGGGACACCACGTATTAAATGGGGAGTGTACTAGGGGGACACTATGTATTAAATGGGCAGTGTGATAGGGGGACACCACGTATTAAATGGGCAGTGTACTAGGGGGACACCACGTATTAAATGGGCAGCGTACTAGGGGGACACTACGTATTAAATGGGCAATGTACTAGGGGGACACCATGCATTAAATGGGGAGTGTGCTAGGTGGACATCACGTATTAAATGGGCAGTGTACTAGAGGGACACCACGTATTAAATGGGCAGTGTGCTAGGTGGACACCACGTATTAAATGGGCAGTGTCCTAGGGGGACAGCACGTATTAAATGGGCAGTTTGCTAGGGGGACACCACGTATTAAATGGGCAGTGTGCTAGGGGGACACTACGTATTAAATGGGCAGTGTACTAGGGGGACACCACGTATTAAATGGGGAGTTTGCTACGGGGACACTACGTATTAAATGGGCAGTGTTCTAGGGGGACACTACGTATTAAATGGGCAATGCACTAGGGGGACACCATGTATTAAATGGGGAGTGTGCTAGGGGGACACCACGTATTAAATGGGCAGTGTGCTAGGGGGACACTACGTATTAAATGAGCAGTGTTCTAGGAGGACACTAGGTATCAAATGGGCAGCGTACTAGAGGGACACCACGTATTAAATGGGCAGTGTACTAGGGGTACACCATGTATTAAATGGGAAGTTTGCTAGGGGGACACCAAGTATTAAATGGGCAGTGTGCTAGGGGAACACCACGTATTAAATGGGCAGTGTACTAGGGGGACACCACGTATTAAATGGGCAGTTTGCTAGGGGGACACTACGTATTAAATGGGCAGTGTTCTAGGGGGACACTACGTATTAAATGGGCAATGTACCAGGGGGACACCATGTATTAAATGGGGAGTGTGCTAGGGGGACACCACGTATTAAATGGGCAATTTGCTAGGGGGACACCACGTATTAAATGGGCAGTGTACTAGGGGGACACCACGTATTAAATGGGCAGTGTGCTAGGGGCACACTACGTATTAAATGGGCAGTGTACTAGGGGGACACCACGTATTAAATGGAAAGTTTGCTAGGGGGACACTACGTATTAAATGGGCAGTGTACTAGGGGGACACCACGTATTAAATGGGCAGTTTGCTAGGGGGACACCACGTATTAAATGGGGAGTGTGCTAGGGGGACACCACGTATTAAATGGGCAGTGTCCTAGGGGGACACTACGTAATAAATGGGCAGTGTCCTAGGGGGACACCACGTAATAAATGGGCAGTGTCCTAGGGGGGCACTACGTATGAAATGGGCAGTGTGCTAGGGGTACACTACGTATTAAATGGGCAGTGTACTAGGCGGACACCGCGTATTAAATGAGCAATTTGCTAGGGGGACACCACGTATTAAATGGGGAGTGTACTAGGGGGACACTATGTATTAAATGGGCAGTGTGCTAGGGGGACACCACGTATTAAATGGGCAGTGTACTAGGGGGACACCACGTATTAAATGGGCAGCGTACTAGGGGGACACCACGTATTAAATGGGCAGTGTTATAGGGGGACACTACGTATTAAATGGGCAGTGTACTAGGGGGACACCACGTTTTAAATGGGGAGTTTGCTAGGGGGACACTACGTATTAAATTGGCAGTGTACTTGGGGGACACAACGTATTAAATGGGCAGTTTGCTAGGGGGACACTACGTATTAAATGGGGAGTGTGCTAGGGGGACACCACGTATTAAATGGGCAGTGTCCTAGGGGGACACCACGTATTAAATGGGCAGTGTCCTAGGGGGACACCACGTATTAAATGGGCAGTGTCCAAGCGGGACACTACGTATTAAATGGGGAGTGTGCTAGGGGGACACCACGTATTAAATGGGCAGTGTACTAGGGGGACACCATGTATTAAATGGAGAGTGTGCTAGGTGGACACCACGTATTAAATGGGCAGTGTCCTAGGGGGACAGCACGTATTAAATGGGCAGTTTGCTAGGGGGACACCACGTATTAAATGGGCAGTGTGCTAGGGGGACACCACGTATTAAATGGAAAGTGTACTAGAGGGACACCACGTATTAAATGGGCAATGTACTAGGGGGACACCATGTATTAAATGGGCAGTGTGCTAGGGGGACACCACGTATTAAATGGGCAGTGTGCTAGGGGGACACTACGTATTAAATGGGCAGTGTTCTAGGGGGACACTACGTATTAAATGGGCAGTGTGCTAGGGGGACACTACGTATTAAATGGGCAGTGTTCTAGGGGGACACTACATATTAAATGGGCAATGTACTAGGGGGACACTACGTATTAAATGGGCAGTGTTCTAGGGGGACACTACGTATTAAATGGGCAATGTACTAGGGGGACACCACGTTTTAAATGGGGAGTGTACTAGAGGGACACCACGTATTAAATGGGCAATGTACTAGGGGGACACCATGTATTAAATGGGCAGTGTACTAGGGGGACACGACGTATTAAATGGGCAGTGTGCTAGGGGGACACTACGTATTAAATGGGCAGTGTTCTAGGGGGACACTACGTATTAAATGGGCAATGTACTAGGGGGACACCATGTATTAAATGGGGAGTGTGCTAGGGGGACACCACGTATTAAATGGGCAGTGTGCTAGGGGGACACTACGTATTAAATGGGCAGTGTTCTAGGGGAACACTACGTATCAAATGGGCAGCGTACAAGAGGGACACCGTGTATTAAATGGGCAATTTGCTAGGGGGAAAACCACGTATTAAATGGGGAGTGTGCTAGGGGGACACTACGTATTAAATGGGCAGTGTGCTAGGGGTACACTACGTATTAAATGGGCAGTGTACTAGGGGGACACCACGTATTAAATGGGCAGTTTGCTAGGGGGACACCACGTATTAAATGGGGAGTGTGCTAGGGGGACACCATGTATTAAATGGGCAGTGTCCTAGGGGGACACTACGTAATAAATGGGCAGTGTCCTAGGGGGACACCACGTAATAAATGGGCAGTGTCCTAGGGGGACACTACGTATGAAATGGGCAGTGTGCTAGGGGTACACTACGTATTAAATGGGCAGTGTACTAGGGGGACACCGCGTATTAAATGGGCAATTTGCTAGGGGGACACCACGTATTAAATGGGGAGTGTACTAGGGGGACACTACGTATTAAATGGGCAGTGGACTAGGGGGACACCGCGTATTAAATGGGGAGTGTGCTAGGGGGACATTATGTATTAAATGGGCAGTGTGCTAGGGGGACACCACGTATTAAATTGGCAGTGTACTAGGGGGACACCGCGTATTAAATGGGGAGTGTGCTAGGGGGACATTATGTATTAAATGGGCAGTGTGCTAGGGGGACATTATGTATTAAATGGGCAGTGTGCTAGGGGGACACCACGTATTAAATGGGCAGTGTACTAGGGGGACACCGCGTATTAAATGGGGAGTGTGCTAGGGGGACATTATGTATTAAATGGGCAGTGTGCTAGGGGGACACCACGTATTAAATGGGCAGCGTACTAGGGGGACACCACGTATTAAATGGGCAGTGTCCTAGGGGGACACTACGTATTAAATGGGCAGTGTACTAGGTGGACACAACGTATTAAATGGGGAGTTTGCTAGGGGGACACTACGTATTAAATTGGCAGTGTACTTGGGGGACACCATGTATTAAATGGGCAGTTTGCTAGGGGGACACTACGTATTAAATGGGGAGTGTGCTAGGGGGACACCACGTATTAAATGGGCAGTGTCCTAGGGGGACACCACGTATTAAATGGGCAGTGTCCTAGGGGGACACCACGTATTAAATGGGCAGTGTCCAAGCGGGACACTACGTATTAAATGGGAGTGTCCTAGGGGGACACCACTTATTAAATGGGGAGTGTGCTAGGGGGACACCACGTATTAAATGGGCAGTGTCCTAGGGGGACACTACGTAATAAATGGGCAGTGTCCTAGGGGGACACCACGTAATAAATCGGCAGTGTCCTAGGGGGACACTACGTATGAAATGGGCAGTGTGCTAGGGGTACACTACGTATTAAATGGGCAGTGTACTACGGGGACACCACGTATTAAATGGGGAGTGTACTAGGGGGACACTACGTATTAAATGGGCAGTGGACTAGGGGGACACCGCGTATTAAATGGGGAGTGTGCTAGGGGGACATTATGCATTAAATGGGCAGTGTGCTAGGGGGACACCACGTATTAAATGGGCAGTGTAGTAGGGGGACACCGCGTATTAAATGGGGAGTGTGCTAGGGGGACATTATGTATTAAATGGGCAGTGTGCTAGGGGGACATTATGTATTAAATGGGCAGTGTGCCAGGGGGACACCACGTATTAAATGGGCAGTGTACTAGGGGGACACCGCGTATTAAATGGGGAGTTTGCTAGGGGGACATTATGTATTAAATGGGCAGTGTGCTAGGGGGACACCACGTATTAAATGGGCAGCGTACTAGGGGGACACCACGTATTAAATGGGCAGTGTCCTAGGGGGACACTACGTATGAAATGGGCAGTGTACTAGGTGGACACTACGTTTTAAATGGGGAGTTTGCTAGGGGGACACTACGTATTAAATTGGCAGTGTACTTGGGGGACACAACGTATTAAATGGGCAGTTTGCTAGGGGGACACTACGTATTAAATGGGGAGTGTGCTAGGGGGACACCACGTATTAAATGGGCAGTGTCCTAGGGGGACACCACGTATTAAATGGGCAGTGTCCTAGGGGGACACCACGTATTAAATGGGCAGTGTCCAAGCGGGACACTACGTATTAAATGGGAGTGTGCTAGGGGGACACCACGTATTAAATGGGGAGTGTGCTAGGGGGACACCACGTATTAAATGGGCAGTGTCCTAGGGGGACACTACGTAATAAATGGGCAGTGTCCTAGGGGGACACCACGTAATAAATCGGCAGTGTCCTAGGGGGACACTACGTATGAAATGGGCAGTGTGCTAGGGGTACACTACGTATTAAATGGGCAGTGTACTAGGGGGACACCGCGTATTAAATGGGCAATTTGCTAGGGGGACACCACGTATCAAATTAGGAGTGTACTAGGGGGACACTACGTATTAAATGGGCAGTGGACTAGGGGGACACCGCGTATTAAATGGGGAGTGTGCTAGGGGGACATTATGCATTAAATGGGCAGTGTGCTAGGGTGACACCACGTATTAAATGGGCAGTGTAGTAGGGGGACACCGCGTATTAAATGGGGAGTGTGTTAGGGGGACATTATGTATTAAATGGGCAGTGCGCTAGGGGGACATTATGTATTAAATGGGCAGTGTGCTAGGGGGACACCACGTATTAAATGGGCAGTGTACTAGGGGGACACCGCGTATTAAATGGGGAGTTTGCTAGGGGGACATTATGTATTAAATGGGCAGTGTGCTAGGGGGACACCACGTATTAAATGGGCAGCGTACTAGGGGGACACCACGTATTAAATGGGCAGTGTCCTAGGGGGACACTACGTATTAAATGGGCAGTGTACTAGGTGGACACTACGTATTAAATTGGCAGTGTCCAAGCGGGACACTACGTATTAAATGGGAGTGTGCTAGGGGGACACTACGTATTAAATGGGGAGTGTGCTAGGGGGACACCACGTATAAAATGGGCAGTGTCCTAGGGGGACACCACGTATTAAATGGGCAGTATGCTAGGGGGACACTACGTATTAAATGGGCAGTGTTCTAGGGGGACACTACGTATTAAATGGGCAATGTACTAGGGAGACACCATGTATTAATTGGGGAGTGTGCTAGGTGGACACCACGTATTAAATAGGCAGTGTACTAGAGGGACACCACGTATTAAATGGGCAGTGTGCTAGGTGGACACCACGTATTAAATGGGCAGTGTACTAGGGGGACAGCACGTATTAAATGGGCAGTTTGCTAGGGGGACACCACGTATTAAATGGGCAGTGTGCTAGGGGGACACCACGTATTAAATGGGCAGTGTACTAGAGGGACACCACGTATTAAATGGGCAGTGTGCTAGGGGGACACTATGTATTAAATGGGCAGTGTTCTAGGGGGACACTACGTATTAAATGGGCAATGTACTAGGGGGACACCATGTAATAAATGGGCAGTGTTCTAGGGGGACACTACGTATCAAATGGGCAATGTACTAGGGGGACACCATGTATTAAATGGGGAGTGCGCTAGAGGGACACCACGTATTAAATGGGCAGTGTGCTAGGGGGACACCACGTATTAAATGGGCAGCGTGCTAGAGGGACACCACGTATTAAATGGGTAGTGTCCTAGGGGGACACCACGTATTAAATGGGCAGTGTGCTAGGGGGACACCACGTATTAAATGGGGAGTTTGCTAGGGGGACACTACGTATTAAATGGGCATTGTGCTAGGGGGACACTACGTATTAAATGGGCAGTGTACTAGGGGGACACCGCGTATTAAAGGGGCAGTGTCCTAGGGGGACACCACGTATTAAATGGGCAGTGTACCAGGGGGACACCACGTATTAAATGGGGAGTGTGCTAGGGAGACACCACGTACTAAATGGGCAGTGTCCTAGGGGGACACCACGTATTAAATGGGCAGTGTACTAGGGGGACACTACGTATTAAATGAGCAGTGTCCTAGGGGGACACCACGTACTAAATGGGCAGTGTCCTAGGGGGACACCACGTATTAAATGGGCAGTTTGCTAGGGGGACACCACGTATTAAATGGCGAGTGTGCTAGGGGGACACCACGTATTAAATGGGCAGTGTTCTAGGTGGACACGACGTATTAAATGGGCAGTGTGCTAGGGGTACATCACATATTAAATAGACAGTGTGCTAGGGGGACACCACGTATTAAATGAGCAGTATACTAGGGGGACACCACGTATTAAATGGACAGTGTACTAGGTGGACACTACGTATGAAATGGGCAGTGTACTAGGGGGACACCACGTATTAAATGGGCAGTGTGCTAGGGGGACACCACGTATTAAATGGGCAGTGTTCTAGGGGGACACCACGTATTAAATGGGTAGTGTCCTAGGGGGACACCATGTATTAAATGGGCAGTGTTATAGGTGGACACCACGTATTAAATGGGTAGTGTCCTAGGGGGACACCACGTATTAAATGGGCAGTGTCCTAGGGGGACACCACGTATTAAATAGACAGTGTACTAGGGGGACACTACGTATTAAATGGGAAGTGTACTAGGGGGACACCACGTATTAAATAGGCAGTGTTCTAGGGAGACACCACGTACTAAATGGGCAGTGTCCTAGGGGGACACCACGTATTAAATGGGCAGTGTACTAGGGGACACCACGTATTAAATGAGCAGTGTCCTAGGGGGACACCACGTACTAAATGGGCAGTGTACTAGGGGGACACCACGTATTAAATGGGCAGTGTACTAGGGGGACACCACGTATTAAATGGGTAGTTTGCTAGGGGGACACTACGTATTAAATGGGCAGTGTACTAGGGGGACACCACGTATTAAATGGGCAGTTTGCTAGGGGGACACTACGTATTAAATGGGGAGTGTGCTAGGGGGACACTATGTATTAAATGGGCAGTGTCCTAGGGGGACACCACGTATTAAATGGGCAGTTTCCTAGTGGGACACCACGTATTAAATGGGGAGTGTGCTAGGGGGACACCACGTATTAAATGGGCAGTGTACTAGGGGGACACCACGTATTAAATGGGGAGTGTGCTAGGTGGACACCACGTATTATATGGGCAGTGTCCTAGGGGGACACCACGTATTAAATGGGCAGTGTTCTAGGGGGACACCACGTATTAAATGGGCAGTTTGCTAGGGGGACACCACGTATTAAATGGGCAGTGTTCTAGGGGGACACCACGTAATAAATAGGCAGTGTACTAGGGGGACACCACGTATTAAATGGGCAGTGTGCTAGGGGGACACCACGTATTAAATGGGCAGTGTACTAGGGGGACACCGCCTATTAAATGGGCAATTTGCTAGGGGGACACCACGTATTAAATGGGGAGTGTGCTAGGGGGACACTACGTATTAAATGGGGAGTGTGCTAGGGGGACACTACGTATTAAATTGGCAGTGTACTAGGGGGACACCGCGTATTAAATGGGTAGTTTGCTAAAGGGACACCACGTATTAAATGGGGAGTGTGCTAGGGGAACACCATGTATTAAATGGGCAGTGTCCTAGGGGGACACCACATATTAAATGGGCAGTGTACTAGGTGGACACCACGTATTAAAAGGGAAGTTTGCTAGGGGGACACCACGTATTAAATGGGCAGTTTGCTAGGCGGACACCACGTATTAAATGGGCAGTGTCCTAGGTGGACACCACGTATTAAATGGGCAGTGTCCTAGGTGGACACTACGTATTAAATGGGCAGTGTACTTGGGGAACACCACGTATTAAATGGGCAGTTTGCTAGGGAGACACCAAGTATTAAATGGGCAGTGTCCTAGGAGGACACCACGTATTAAATGGGGAGTGTCCTAGGTGGACACCACGTATTAAATGGGCAGTGTCCTAGAAGGACACCACAATTAAATGGGCAGTGTACTAGGGGGACACCACGTATTAAATGGGGAGTGTCCTAGGGGGACACCACGTAGTAATTGGGCAGTGTACTAGGGGGACACTACGTATTAAATGGGCAGTGTGCTAGGGGGACATCGCGTATTAAATGGGGAGTGTGCTAGGGGGACACTACGTATTAAATGGGCAGTGTGCTAGGGGGACACCACGTAGTAAATGGGCAGTGTACTAGGGGGACACTACGTATTAAATGGGCAGTGTGCTAGGGGGACACAGCGTATTAAATGGGGAGTGTGCCAGGGGGACACTACGTATTAAATGGGCAGTGTCCTAGGGGGACACCACGTATTAAATGGGGAGTGTGCTAGGGGGACACCAAGTATTAAATGGGCAGTGTCCTAGGGGGACACCACGTATTAAATGAGCAGAGTACTAGGTGGACAACAGTATTAAAAGGGAAGTTTGCTAGGGGGACACCACGTATTAAATGGGCAGTTTGCTAGGCGGACACCACGTATTAAATGGGCAGTGTCCTAGGTGGACACCACGTATTAAATAGGCAGTGTCCTAGTGGGGACACCGCATATTAAATGGGGAGTGTGCTAGGGGGACACTACGTATTAAATGGGCAGTGTACTAGGGGGACACTGCGTCTTAAATGGGCAATTTGCTAGGGGGACACCACGCTATAAATGGGGAGTGTACTAGGGGGACACTACGTATTAAATGGGCAGTGTACTAGGGGGACACCACGTATTAAATGGGGAGTTTGCTAGGGGGACACTACGTATTAAATGGGCAGTGTACTAATGGGACACCACGTATTAAATGGGCAGTTTGCTAGGGCGACACTACGTATTAAATGGGGAGTGTGCTAGTGGGACACCATGTATTAAATGGGCAGTGTCCTAGGGTGACACCACGTATTAAATGGGCAGTGTCCTAGGGGGACACCACGTATTAAATGGGCAGTGTGCTAGGGGGACACCTCGTATTAAATGGGCAGTGTACTAGGGGGACACCACATATTAAATGGGGAGTGTGCTAGGGGGACACCACGCATTAAATGGGCAGTGTGCTAGGGGGACACCACATATTAAATGGGCAGTGTACTAGGGAGACACCACGTATTAAATGGCAGTGTGCTAGGGGGACACCACGTATTAAATGGGCAGTGTACTAGGGGGACACCGTGTTTTAAATGGGCAATTTGCTAGGGGGACACCACGTATTAAATGGGGAGTTTGCTAGGGAGACACTACGTATTAAATGGAGAGTTTGCTAGGGGGACACTACGTATGAAATGGGCAGTGTACTAGGGGGACACCGCGTATTAAATGGGCAGTTTGCTAGGGGGACACCACGTATTAAATGGGGAGTGTGCTAGGGGGACACCAAGTATTAAATGGGCAGTGTCCTAGGGGGACACCACGTATTAAATGGGCAGTGTACTAGGTGGACACCATGTATTAAAAGGGCAGTTTGCTAGGGGGACACCACGTATTAAATGGGCAGTTTCCTAGGCGGACACCACGTATTAAATGGGCAGTGTCCTAGGTGGACACTACGTATTAAATGGGCAGTGTCCTAGGTGGACACTACGTATTAAATGGGCAGTGTACTAGGGGGACACCACGTATTAAATGGGCAGTTTGCTAGGGGGACACTACGTATTAAATGGGGAGTGTACTAGGGGGACACCACGTATTAAATGGGCAGTGCACTAGGGGGACACCACGTATTAAATGGGCAGTGTCCTAGCGGGACACCACGTATTAAATGGGGAGTGTGCTAGGGGGACACCACGTATTAAATGGGCAGTTTACTAGGGGGACACCACGTACTAAATGGGCAGTGTGCTAGGGGGACACCACGTATTAAATGGGCAGTGTCCTAGGGGGACACCACGTATTAAATGGGGAGTGTGCTAGATGGACACCACGTATTAAATGGGCAGTGTCCTAGGGGGACACCACGTATTAAATGGGCAGTGTGCTAGGGGGACACCACGTATTAAATGGGCAGTTTGCTAGGGGGACACCACGTATTAAATGGGCAGTGTACTAGGTGGACACCACGTATTAAATGGGTAGTGTATTAGGGGGACAGCACGTATTAAATGGGCAGTGTGCTCGGGGGACACCACGTATTAAATGGGCAGTGTTCTAGGGGGACACCACGTATTAAATGGGCAGTGTGCTAGGGGGACACTACGTATGAAATGGGCAGTGTGCTAGGGGGACGCCGCGTATTAAATGGGCACTTTGCTAGGGGGACACCACGTATTAAATGGGGAGTGTGCTAGGGGGACACCACGTATTAAATGGGCAGTGTACTAGGGGGACACCGCGTATTAAATGGGCAATTTGCTAGGGGGACACCACGTATTAAATGGGGAGTGTGCTAGGGGGACACCACGTATTAAATGGGCAGTGTCCTAGGGGGACACTACGTATTAAATGGGCAGTGTACTAGGTGGACACCACGTATTAAATGGGCAGTGTCCTAGGTGGACACTACGTATTAAATGGGCAGTGTACTTGGGGGACACCACGTATTAAATGGGCAGTTTGCTAGGGTGACACCAAGTGTTAAATGGGGAGTGTGCTAGGGGGACACCACGTATTAAATGGGCAGTGTCCTAGGGGGACACCACGTATTAAATGGGCAGTGTCCTAGGGTGACACCACGTATTAAATGGGCAGTGTCCTAGGGGGACACCACGTATTAAATGGGCAGTGTGCTAAGAGGACACCACGTATTAAATGGGCAGTGTACTAGGGGGACACCACGTATTAAATGGGCAGTGTACTAGGGGACACCACGTATTAAATGGGCAGTGTGCTAGGGGGACACTACGTATGAAATGGGCAGTGTGCTAGGGGGACACCACGTATTAAATGGGGAGTGTGCTAGGGGGACAATACGTATTAAATGGGCAGTGTACTAGGGGGACACCGCGTATTAAATGGGCAATTTGCTAGGGGGACACCACGTATTAAATGGGGAGTGTGCTAGGGGGACACTACGTATTAAATGGGCAGTGTCCTAGGGGGACACTACGTATTAAATCGGCAGTGTACTAGGGGGACACCTCGTATTAAATGGGGAGTTTGCTAGGGGGACACTACGTATTAAATGGGCAGTGTACTAGGGGGACACCGCGTCTTAAATGGGCAATTTGCTAGGGGGACACCACGTTATAAATGGGAAGTGCACTAGGGGGACACTACGTACTAAATGGGCAGTGTGCTAGGGGGACACTACGTATTAAATGGGCAGTGTACTAGGGGGACACTACGTATTAACTGGGCAGTGTGCTAGGGGGACACTACGTATTAAATGGGCAGTGTACTAGGGGGACACCGCGTATTAAATGGGGAGTGTGCTAGGGGGACACCGCATCTTAAATGGGCAATTTGCTAGGGGGACACCACGTTATAAATGGGAAGTGCACTAGGGGGACACTACGTACTAAATGGGCAGTGTGCTAGGGGGACACTACGTATTAAATGGGCAGTGTACTGGGGGGACACCACGTATTAAATGGGGAGTTTGCTAGGGGGACACTACGTATTAAATGGGCAGTGTACTAGGGGGACACCACGTATTTAATGGGCAGTTTGCTAGGGGGACACTACGTATTAAATGGGGAGTGTACTAGGGGGACACCACGTATTAAATGGGCAGTGCACTAGGGGGACACCACGTATTAAATGGGCAGTGTCCTAGCGGGACACCACGTATTAAATGGGGAGTGTGCTAGGGGGACACCACGTATTAAATGGGCAGTTTACTAGGGGGACACCACGTACTAAATGGGCAGTGTGCTAGGGGGACACCACGTATTAAATGGGCAGTGTCCTAGGAGGACACCACGTATTAAATGGGGAGTGTGCTAGATGGACACCACGTATTAAATGGGCAGTGTCCTAGGGGGACACCACGTATTAAATGGGCAGTGTGCTAGGGGGACACCACGTATTAAATGGGCAGTTTGCTAGGGGGACACCACGTATTAAATGGGCAGTGTAATAGGTGGACACCACGTATTAAATGGGTAGTGTATTAGGGGGACACCACGTATTAAATGGGCAGTGTGCTCGGGGGACACCACGTATTAAATGGGCAGTGTTCTAGGGGGACACCACGTATTAAATGGGCAGTGTGCTAGGGGGACACTACGTATGAAATGGGCAGTGTGCTAGGGGGACGCCGCGTATTAAATGGGCACTTTGTTAGGGGGACACCACGTATTAAATGGGGAGTGTGCTAGGGGGACACCACGTATTAAATGGGCAGTGTACTAGGGGGACACCGCGTATTAAATGGGCAATTTGCTAGGGGGACACCACGTATTAAATGGGGAGTGTGCTAGGGGGACACTACGTATTAAATGGGCAGTGTCCTAGGGGGACACTACGTATTAAATGGGCAGTGTACTAGGTGGACACCACGTATTAAATGGGCAGTGTCCTAGGTGGACACTACGTATTAAATGGGCAGTGTACTTGGGGGACACCACGTATTAAATGGGCAGTTTGCTAGGGTGACACCAAGTGTTAAATGGGGAGTGTGCTAGGGGGACACCACGTATAAAATGGGCAGTGTCCTAGGGGGACACCACGTATTAAATGGGCAGTGTTCTAGGGTGACACCACGTATTAAATGGGCAGTGTCCTAGGGGGACACCACGTATTAAATGGGGAGTGTGCTAAGAGGACACCACGTATTAAATGGGCAGTGTACTAGGGGGACACCACGTATTAAATGGGCAGTGTACTAGGGGACACCACGTATTAAATGGGCAGTGTGCTAGGGGGACACTACGTATGAAATGGGCAGTGTGCTAGGGGGACACCACGTATTAAATGGGGAGTGTGCTAGGGGGACAATACGTATTAAATGGGCAGTGTACTAGGGGGACACCGCGTATTAAATGGGCAGTTTGCTAGGGGGACACCACGTATTTAATGGGCAGTTTGCTAGGGTGACACCAAGTGTTAAATGGGGAGTGTGCTAGGGGGACACCACGTATTAAATGGGCAGTGTGCTAGGGGGACACCACGTATTAAATGGGGAGTGTTCTAGGGGGACACTACGTATTAAATGGGCAGTGTACTTGGGGGACACCACGTATTAAATGGGCAGTTTGCTAGGGTGACACCAAGTGTTAAATGGGGAGTGTGCTAGGGGGACACCACGTATTAAATGGGCAGTGTCCTAGGGGGACACCACGTATTAAATGGGCAGTGTCCTATGGTGACACCACGTATTAAATGGGCAGTGTAATAGGTGGACACCACGTATTAAATGGGTAGTGTATTAGGGGGACACCACGTATTAAATGGGCAGTGTGCTCGGGGGACACCACGTATTAAATGGGCAGTGTTCTAGGGGGACACCACGTATTAAATGGGCAGTGTGCTAGGGGGACACTACGTATGAAATGGGCAGTGTGCTAGGGGGACGCCGCGTATTAAATGGGCACTTTGCTAGGGGGACACCACGTATTAAATGGGGAGTGTGCTAGGGGGACACCACGTATTAAATGGGCAGTGTACTAGGGGGACACCGCGTATTAAATGGGCAATTTGCTAGGGGGACACCACGTATTAAATGAGCAGTGTATTAGGTGGACACCACGTATTAAATGGGTAGTGTGCTAGGGGGACACTACGTATTAAATGGGCAGTGTACTTGGGGGACACCACGTATTAAATGGGCAGTTTACTAGGGGGACACCAAGTATTAAATGGGCAGTGTCCTAGGGGGACACCACGTATTAAATGGGGAGTGTCCTAGGTGGACACCACGTATTAAATGGGCAGTGTCCTAGGGGGACACCATGTATTAAATGGGCAGTGTACTAGGGAGACACCACGTATTAAATGGGCAGTGTACTAGGGGGACACCACGTATTAAATGGGCAGTGTCCTAGGGGGACACCACGTATTAAACGGGCAGTGTACTAGTGGGACACCACGTATTAAATGGGCAGTGTACTAGGGGGACACCACGTATTAAATAGGCAGTTTACTAGGGGGACACTACGTATTAAATGGGCAGTGTCCTAGGGGGACACCACGTATTAAATGGGGAGTGTGCTAGGGGGACACCACGTATTAAATGGGCAGTGTGCTAGGGGGAAACTACGTATTAAATGGGCAGTGTACTAGGGGGACACCACGTATTAAATGGGCAGTGTACTAGGGGGACACTACGTATTAAATGGGGAGTGTACTAGGGGGACACCACGTATTAAATGGGGAGTGTGCTAGGGGGACATCACGTATTAAATGGGCAGTTTTCTAGGGGGACACCACTTATTAAATGGGCAGTGTCGTAGGGGAGGACACCACGTATTAAATGGGCAGTGTCGTAGGGGAGGACACCACGTATTAAATGGGCAGTGTCGTAGGGGAGGACACCACGTATTAAATGGGCAGTGTCCTAGGGGAGGACACCACGTATTAAATGGGCAGTGTCGTAGGGGAGGACACCACGTATTAAATGGGCAGTGTCCTAGGGGAGGACACCACGTATTAAATGGGCAGTGTCCTAGCGGGGACACTATGTATTAAATGGGCAGTGTACTAGGGGGACACTACGTATTAAATGGGCAGTGTACTAGGGGGACACCACGTATTAAATGGAGAGTGTACTAGGGGGACACCACATATTAAATGGGTAGTGTACTAGGGGGACACCACGTATTAAATGGGCAGTGTGCTAGTGGGGACACTACGTATTAAATGGGCAGTGTCTTAGTAGGGACACCACGTATTAAATGGGCAGTGTCCTAGGGGAGGACACCACGTATTAAATGGGTAGTGTACTAGGGGGACACCATGTATTAAATGGGCAGTGTCCTAGGGGGACACCATGTATTAAATGGGCAGTGTGCTAGGGGGACACCACGTATTAAATGGAGAGTGTGCTAGGGGGACACCACGTATTAAATGGGGAGTGTCCTAGGGGGACACCACTTATTAAATGGGCAGTTTGCTAGGGGGACACCACGTAGTAAAGGGGCAGTGTCCTAGGGGGACACCACGTATTAAATGGGCAGTGTCCTAGGGGGACACCACGTATTAAAGGGGCAGTGTCCTAGGGGGACACCACTTATTAAATGGGCAGTGTCCTAGGGGGACACCACGTATTAAATGGGCAGTGTCCTAGGTGGACACCACGTATTAAATGGGTAGTGTGCTAGGGGGACACCGTGTATTAAATGGGCAGTGTACTAGGGGGACACCACGTATTAAATGGGCAGTGTACTAGGGGGACACTACGTATTAAATGGGCAGTTTGCTAGGGGGACACCACGTATTAAATGGGCAGTGTCCTAGTGGGACACCACTTATTAAATGGGCAGTGTACTAGGGGGACACCACGTATTAAATGGGCAGTGTCCTAGGGGGACACCACGTATTAAATGGGCAGTGTACTAGTGGGGACACCACGTATTAAATGGGCAGTTTGCTAGGGGGACACCACGTATTAAAGGGGCAGTGTACTAGGGGGACATCACGTATTAAATGGGCAGTGTGCTAGGAGGACACCACTTATTAAATGGGCAGTGTCCTAGGGGGACATCACGTATTAAATGGGCAGTTTGTTAGGGGGACACCACGTATTAAAGGGGCAGTGTCCTAGGGGGACATCACGTATTAAATGGGCAGTGTGCTAGGGGGACACCACTTATTAAATGGGCAGTGTCCTAGGGGGACACCACGTATTAAATGGGCAGTGTACTAGGGGGACACTACGTATTAAATGGTAGTGTCCTAGGGGGACACCACGTATTAAATGGTAGTGTCCTAGGGGGACATCACGTATTAAATGGACAGTGTACTAGGGGGACACCACGTATTAAATTGGCAGTGTTCTAGGGGGACACCACGTATTAAATGGTAGTGTCCTAGGGGGACACCACGTATTAAATGGTAGTGTCCTAGGGGGACATCACGTATTAAATGGACAGTGTACTAGGGGGACACCACGTATTAAATTGGCAGTGTACTAGGTGGACACCACGTATTAAATGGACAGTGTACTAGGGGGACACCACGTATTAAATGGGCAGTGTACTAGGTGGACACCACGTATTAAATGGACAGTGTACTAGGGGGACACCACGTATTAAATTGGCAGTGTACTAGGTGGACACCACGTATTAAATGGACAGTGTACTAGGGGGACACCACGTATTAAATTGGCAGTGTCCTAGGGGGACACCACGTATTTAATGGTAGTGTCCTAGGGGGACACCACGTATTAAATGGTAGTGTCCTAGGGGGACATCACGTATTAAATGGACAGTGTCCTAGGGGAGGACACCACGTATTAAATGGGTAGTGTACTAGGGGGACACCATGTATTAAATGGGCAGTGTCCTAGGGGGACACCATGTATTAAATGGGCAGTGTGCTAGGGGGACACCACGTATTAAATGGAGAGTGTGCTAGGGGGACACCACGTATTAAATGGTAGTGTCCTAGGGGGACACCACGTATTAAATGGTAGTGTCCTAGGGGGACATCACGTATTAAATGGACAGTGTACTAGGGGGACACCACGTATTAAATTGGCAGTGTACTAGGTGGACACCACGTATTAAATGGACAGTGTACTAGGGGGACACCACGTATTAAATTGGCAGTGTCCTAGGGGGACACCACGTATTTAATGGTAGTGTCCTAGGGGGACACCACGTATTAAATGGTAGTGTCCTAGGGGGACATCACGTATTAAATGGACAGTGTCCTAGGGGAGGACACCACGTATTAAATGGGTAGTGTACTAGGGGGACACCATGTATTAAATGGGCAGTGTCCTAGGGGGACACCATGTATTAAATGGGCAGTGTGCTAGGGGGACACCACGTATTAAATGGAGAGTGTGCTAGGGGGACACCATGTATTAAATGGGCAGTGTCCTAGGGGGACACCACTTATTAAATGGGCAGTTTGCTAGGGGGACACCACGTATTAAAGGGGCAGTGTCCTAGGGGGACACCACGTATTAAATGGGCAGTGTCCTAGGGGGACACCACGTATTAAAGGGGCAGTGTCCTAGGGGGACACCACGTATTAAATGAGCAGTGTCCTAGGGGGACACCACGTATTAAATGGGCAGTGTCCTAGGTGGACACCACGTATTAAATGGGTAGTGTGCTAGGGGGACACCGTGTATTAAATGGGCAGTGTACTAGGGGGACACCACGTATTAAATGGGCAGTGTACTAGGGGGACACTACGTATTAAATGGGCAGTTTGCTAGGGGGACACCACGTATTAAATGGGCAGTGTCCTAGGGTGACACCACTTATTAAATGGGCAGTGTACTAGGGGGACACCACGTATTAAATGGGCAGTGTCCTAGGGGGACACCACGTATTAAATGGGCAGTGTACTAGTGGGGACACCACGTATTAAATGGGCAGTTTGCTAGGGGGACACCACGTATTAAAGGGGCAGTGTACTAGGGGGACATCACGTATTAAATGGGCAGTGTGCTAGGGGGACACCACTTATTAAATGGGCAGTGTCCTAGGGGGACATCACGTATTAAATGGGCAGTTTGCTAGGGGGACACCACGTATTAAAGGGGCAGTGTACTAGGGGGACATCACGTATTAAATGGGCAGTGTGCTAGGGGGACACCACTTATTAAATGGGCAGTGTCCTAGGGGGACACCACGTATTAAATGGGCAGTGTACTAGGGGGACACTACGTATTAAATGGTAGTGTCCTAGGGGGACACCACGTATTAAATGGTAGTGTCCTAGGGGGACATCACGTATTAAATGGACAGTGTACTAGGGGGACACCACGTATTAAATTGGCAGTGTCCTAGG
Source organism: Ianthella basta (assembly GCA_964019415.1). Taxonomy (NCBI): domain Eukaryota; kingdom Metazoa; phylum Porifera; class Demospongiae; order Verongiida; family Ianthellidae; genus Ianthella; species Ianthella basta. Next base: position 1,945,732 of record OZ025872.1, on the reverse strand, counting down.
GGGACACCACGTATTAAATGGTAGTGTCCTAGGGGGACACCACGTATTAAATGGTAGTGTCCTAGGGGGACATCACGTATTAAATGGACAGTGTACTAGGGGGACACCACGTATTAAATTGGCAGTGTACTAGGTGGACACCACGTATTAAATGGACAGTGTCCTAGGGGGACACCACTTATTAAATGGGCAGTTTGCTAGGGGGACACCACGTATTAAAGGGGCAGTGTCCTAGGGGGACACCACGTATTAAATGGGCAGTGTCCTAGGGGGACACCACGTATTAAAGGGGCAGTGTCCTAGGGGGACACCACGTATTAAATGGGCAGTTTGCTAGGGGGACACCACGTATTAAAGGGGCAGTGTACTAGGGGGACATCACGTATTAAATGGGCAGTGTGCTAGGGGGACACCACTTATTAAATGGGCAGTGTCCTAGGGGGACACCACGTATTAAATGGGCAGTGTACTAGGGGGACACTACGTATTAAATGGTAGTGTCCTAGGGGGACACCACGTATTAAATGGTAGTGTCCTAGGGGGACATCACGTATTAAATGGACAGTGTACTAGGGGGACACCACGTATTAAATTGGCAGTGTCCTAGGGGACACCACGTATTAAATGGTAGTGTCCTAGGGGGACACCACGTATTAAATGGTAGTGTCCTAGGGGGACATCACGTATTAAATGGACAGTGTACTAGGGGGACACCACGTATTAAATTGGCAGTGTACTAGGTGGACACCACGTATTAAATGGACAGTGTACTAGGGGGACACCACGTATTAAATGGGCAGTGTACTAGGTGGACACCACGTATTAAATGGACAGTGTACTAGGGGGACACCACGTATTAAATTGGCAGTGTACTAGGTGGACACCACGTATTAAATGGACAGTGTACTAGGGGGACACCACGTATTAAATTGGCAGTGTCCTAGGGGGACACCACGTATTAAATGGTAGTGTCCTAGGGGGACACCACGTATTAAATGGTAGTGTCCTAGGGGGACATCACGTATTAAATGGACAGTGTACTAGGGGGACACCACGTATTAAATTGGCAGTGTACTAGGTGGACACCACGTATTAAATGGACAGTGTACTAGGGGGACACCACGTATTAAATGGGCAGTGTACTAGGTGGACACCACGTATTAAATGGACAGTGTACTAGGGGGACACCACGTATTAAATTGGCAGTGTACTAGGTGGACACCACGTATTAAATGGTTGTGCTGAACCACAGCTGTGGGGTGGGTTGTACAAATGTGTGAGGTGTAGTGCTAACAGCTAGACTCCATAGTGACAAAGATGACACACTAGCCCCAGGTGGTGGTACATCTTTGGGCTATATCACACAAGGGAGCACTCTTTACAGACACATGAGACGGAAGTGTGTGTGTGTGTGTGTGTGTGTGTGTGTGTGTGTGTGTGTGTGTGTGTGTGTGTGTGTGTGTGTGTGTGTGTGTGTGTGTGTGTGTGTGTGTGTGTGTGTGTGTGTGTGTGTGTGTGTGCGTGTACAACTTAGTACACACAAAAGTTGCAAAATAACAAAGGTAAGGAGAGTGGGAGAGCACAGACAGGGTCAGGACAACTGACCCAAACAGAACATGGCTGTAACAGGCTATGAATACACTTGATAGACACCACTCAATTCACAAGAGGTTACAAACAAACTTCAAAGAGTCCACTCTTAGATAAAGTTTACCAAACACTTGACCACATTTGTCACCTCTGTGCAGAGCTGAGGTCAAAGGCACTGCCTCCTATCCACCATGCACACTGTGACAAGAGTCTTTGTGCAGGTTAGTAAAGAAGGATGAGGGGACATGCTGAGAGAGACAAGGATCATGACAGGCTTTAGCTCCACTCAAAGAGGTTCTGATGGAAGCTCTTCTGTGTGAAAACTATGACAATACACGAGTGGTAGCCACTTTCAGTGAGTCAGTAACTTCTTTAAAGTGCTCTCGGAGAACTGCATTTCAACTTCACCCATGTCATGGCACATTCTGTAATGTATGCATGTCACAACTGTTCAAAGCGGGGGACTTTTGTAACCTAGGATACGGGAAGGTGTTTGTAAGAGTTGCAACATCTCCCATTGGTCTACTCTGAGGTAGTGAGGAACAGCAGGTTTGGAAGGTACGTAAGATTGTGCAACCATTGTAATCTGATTGGTGCATGTGACTGTTGAGTGAGGACATCACGTCCATCATGTCTACTGTAGAGCTGTTACTTGTATACACTATACAGGCAAGGGATTTTAGTACACAGTAAAATGTATAAACCGACTACACTCACACACAAACCTACTTTCAGCTACCAGCCAACACCCACACACACACACACACACACACAAACACACACACACACACACACACAACTCACCATCCTTGTTTATTCAATCTGCTGACACTTCTCATTCATCTCAGCAATCTGTAGAGGATACCCACTGATGGCAGCCTGGATGGTCGCATTTGGCAGCCAGCCAATGCAGATGAACAGGTGCTCCTTCCAGTTGAACTTGAAGGGCAGTGTAATGAGGAAGACAACAAGGAGATGAACCGACACACCGCTAAACACAGCTGCTAAAGCTTGACCTGCAGGGAGGGGAGTGAGGATGTGTCATCACTCTGTAAGCTGTAAGCACACACACCACACACACACACACACACACACACACACACACACACACACACACACCTGCATACACGCACGCACACACACATGCATACACGCACACACACACACGCGTGCACGCACACGCGCACGCACGCACATGCACACACACACCACACACACACACACACACACACACACACAAACACACTATTCACTCACTGGCCGCAAAGTTCACTTCCGCTCCGATGAGTCCAAACAGCAGAGGCTCAATAAACTGCCAAAGGATGAAGAAGGTCCTGTCAATGATGTGCTTGGTGCAGAGTCCCCTCTTCCAGCTGATGCTAGCCACAAAGGCGACAGTGAGGATGGAGAGTGCTCCTGCCCCAATGAACCCAGGGTTGTTGTAGAATACCATTCTCTTTGCTCCAAAGAAGGCAAAAAGTGCCAGACTGATGAGAAGTACGAGTCTGTTTCTGACAATGGAGCCTTTTTCTGAGGAGAGGGTGAGGAGATGGTGAGGAGAGATGGACGGAGGAGATTAGGAGGAACAGGAGAAAAGGGGGAGAGAAGATGATTGGTTGATTCAGCTGTGCTTATGAATTAGCTCTCACTAAATTAGCACCACATTCTTGTGAACCAGTGACACACTGCACATTGACAGGGACAACACAGATCACACATTGAGCACTTTATTGTCCTAAGAAAAGCAACTGCTTCAAATACTATGTCACGCTGTGCATGTGTGTGTTTGTGTGTAATCTTCACCAGTCTTTTACCTCTCTGGCGCCCTCTTTAGGTGAGGTCTTGGTCTGTGGTGCTGCTCCCTCTCCACTCAGCCTCTTCTTGGCAATGGTCTTGCAGAGGTACTTGTACATGGCACTCTGTCGGCTGTCCTCCACCATGGTCAGGTGGTCCAGGACCTGTGTGTGTGTGTGTGTGTGTGTGTGTGTGTGTGTGTGTGTGTGTGTGTGTGTGTGTGTGTGTGTGTGTGTGTGTGTGTGTGTGTGTGTGTGTGTGTGTGTGTGTGTGTGTGTGTGTGTGTGTGTGTGTGTGTGTGTGTGTGTGTGTGTGTGTATACGAAAGTGGGCATGTGTGCCCATGTGCACAGAAGGGTACAGATTGGGAAGCTGCTGAACACTAATCCAACACACTACACACAATTAGAAACACCCAGTGCTCTAACTAAGCAAGCTGAGCACCAAAGGATTCACGCTGTCCCCCATGATGGTGACCAGGTGGAAGAGGATGGTCTTCACAGTGCGAAAGGGTGTGTCATCTTGGACCCACCCCTCTGCAGTGCGGTCGTTGTAGCCGGTGAAGAAGTGGTGCACATTGAGGAGAAGCTGGTCAACGTTGACTTGAGGAAGGATCTGGGAGAGCTGACGTGTCAGCTTCCAGAGGCACTAGAGAGGAAAGAGGAGACGGACAAGGAAGTACACTCACACAGAGGTACTGCTGAAAAGTGTTAAACTAAATACACTTGACCATTGCTTGACTGATTTCTGAACATAATTATATGCAAGCATCAAATTTCAGCCAACTACCGTTGAAGCTACTACACACCATGATGCCAGTACTACACTCATTAGTTGACTATCCACACAAAACTGTTGACCAATTGGTCCATCAGAGAGGTGCCATACTCCTCAGAACATTACACCATAGTGCATGTATCAGGTACTCACCTTCATGGCCATTTCAGTTAGCTTGGAGGGGTTGCCGTCCTGTCCAAGAGACTCCAACATCACATGTAGAAGGGAACTAGAAGGAAGTGTGAGGAGAGCAAGTAGATCACTTAAAGCATCAGGTGTGTGCCCAATACAAACTCTGACATGAAGTGTGGGGTGGGTGGAGAGGAATGCATACATACACACTGTGATGAGTTTAACAATACTTCCTTTTTTCTTGATACCATACAAACATGCAAGAACACACACACACACACACACACACACACACACACACACACACACACACACACACACACACACACACACACACACACACACACACACACACACACACACACACTGACAGACGGACAGACTGACAGACAGCCGGACTTACCAAAACAGTGCATTCTTTTCACCGTTCTCAATCACTTTCAACATGAGAAAGTTGAAGGACCTATTGAGTTGAGCCACATCCTCCAACCTCAGCATCCTCTCATCCTGGAGGAGGGTCATCACATCACGCTCTGTCTCCACCAAGGTGTCTTGAGAGGCGACAGCTGCTAGCTCCGGTTGACTGAAGGTGTTGAGGAGACAGCTTGTGAGCTGCTTGCCCAGTAACATCACCTGAGGAGAGAGGGGGTTGGAGAGGGGGAGAGAAAGGAGTGGAGAGGAGCTTAGGGAATAGTCAAAAGTCAAAACACAGCCAGTCCACACCCTGTCCTGCCCTGCGCCTACCTGTTTCAGACTCTCCGGAGAGTTAGCCTGCTGGAGCTGGGTGTTGAAGTTCATCCTCATCTGCATTAGGATGGCCCTCAGGATCTGGAGGGAGAGGGACAAGGAATGAGGAGGCCTTAAGAAATTAGAAAATAATTTAAAATTGCACTGCTAACCAGTGAGATAATCTTTCCAGCAGGGTGGAAGCACTATCTGGGGATCGTGCGTGTGTGCGTGTGTGTGTGTGTGTGTGTGTGTGTGTGTGTATGTGCATGTGTGTGTGCGCGTGTGTAATGTGTACGTGTGTGTGTGTGTGTGCATGTGTGTGTGCGCGTGTGTAATGTGTACGTGTGTGTGTGTGTGTGTGTGTGTGTGTGTGTGTGTGTATGTGGCAATGGCCCACCTGATCTACATTTAGTTTGATTGTCGCAGTGTGCTCTGGCTTGGACAGAATCTGATCCATCTGCAGCCCAACAAGATAAGACATGTCATCACAACAAGAGCTGCTTTACATTCGTACTTGGCAGACTCAGTGCCACTGATGGGCACTACCACATGTATGTAGTTACTCACACTGTACTGTATGTCCCATATGTATGTAGTTACTCACACTGTACTGTATGTCCCATATGTATGTAGTTACTCATACTGTACTGTATGTCCCATATGTATGTAGTTACTCATACTGTACTGTATGTCCCATATGTATGTAGTTACTCACACTGTACTGTATGTCCCATATGTATGTAGTTACTCACACTGTACTGTATGTCCCATATGTATGTAGTTACTCATACTGTACTGTATGTCCCATATGTATGTAGTTACTCATACTGTACTGTATGTCCCATATGTATGTAGTTACTCATACTGTACTGTATGTCCCATATGTATGTAGTTACTCATACTGTACTGTATGTCCCATATGTATGTAGTTACTCATACTGTACTGTATGTCCCAAATGTACGTACGTCTATATATGGTGTACATCTACAATACACCACTACTACAACAGTACAACCAGATCCTACAGACTGGTTCTCTTATGATACAGTGGAGCTTTGTGAAGGGCTCCTCTCTACAAAGGGCACAGCACCTCTGTAAACAGTGCAGAGAGGCCAGTCCCAATGGTGACACCTACCCACACTGTATGTGGCTTAAGTGCAGAGTCACAGTACACCGTACAGTGTTGGTGTGTGTTAGGTAGTTGTAGCCAGGGCAGCCGGCTGATGTGTACAATAGTGCTACAGTTAGGTGGCTGCATTACAGAGTGACCATTAGAGACAGGTTCCAACACAGGAATAGTTGGCTATTGCTTTGCAGTAGTACCCTTGAGCATTCCTTCCCACCTGTCTAAGGGCTGAGATACAAGCCTGCCCGTCACTGCTGGCAATCTGTGACACAATGAAGCTGATGGCGGCTGAAGTGGTGGCCATTCGACTTGGGGAGAAGGTGAGCGAGGGAGGGGGGGTTGCTAGTAACCTGCACACATTGGAAAGGGGAGACAGCCACAGTGTGATTACAGGGAAGACAGACAAGAGTGATAGGAGAGAGAGACACACTGAGGACACATGTAGTACTGGAGTATACTGATGGAAACTGTGTATACAGTACTTAAATATACACACACAAGCAAGCATACACAAAATCACACAAGGTACACACAGTACTAAAGTGCACAGACAGAGATATACAACTAGGTTTGAAATTTCACACTGAAGCACCTCAAAGCCCTCCTACACACACACACACACACACACACACACACACACACACACACACACACACACACACACATACACATACACACACACACACACACACACACACACACACACACACGCACACACACACACACACACACACACAAACAACACGCATGCCCGCACGTCATATGTTCACATGCGCACGCACACTAAAACACCAGGCACACTAACTTTGAAGTTTCATACTGTGGGACCTCATAGTCCTCCAAGAGGTCCTCCTGTTTGACAGCTGGCAGTTTGGCCAACTTGAGGACGGGAGCAGCAGGGTAGCGATACTTGGAGAAGTCCATCTTGAGGGGACCGTCTGGGACAGGGATAGCAGCAGATCGCTTGGGAGGCGAGGTAGTAGGGGGTGGGGCCACTTCAGGCTCTGGCTCCTCGGCAGCAGGGGCAGGAGGCACAGGTGAGGGCTCCTTCGCTACAGTAGCATCAGGGTCTACTGCCAACCTGCAGACAGACAAGGGGCGGGTAGGAGGTACACATGGGCAATCTGTAAAGGCACTGTCATACTAGATGCATACATGTATGTATTAATTGGAGATGCATGAACAACTAGGGCTGCTAACAGTATAAGCCACTACACACATGTAGCATACTATACCAGGAAATGGTACTTCTTCCATGGGCCCACACAGTGTAGAATACCTCTTATTACAGTACATTAACATCCACATCACACCTTTGGCAAAAGGTGAGTGACAAGGAGGAGGAGTGACTGAGAGTGGAAGGAGTGCACACACACACAGTGTCCACTACTTTAAGTTACTCACACCACAAGGTGGTGCAGTGCAAATTTGACAAGTTCTCACCAAATCTCTGTCGAGAGTTCTTTGACTTGAGTCCATCTGCCACGTACCCAAACAGTTTGGGTGGAGCATAGAAGCAGCAGATCTGGTCAAACAGAGCACGAACCTCCTTGTGAACTGCATCCTTCGCATCACCACTCTGGAGGGGGAAAGGGGGAATTCCCCAACAACATTACAGTTTAAACAAGCCAGAAGCACATAAAGACTGCACAACAGAGATGTGATGCCTCCTACAATTGCTAAATTGCTCACTCTCCAGTGTGCATACGTACCTTTATGACGAGGAAGGGTAAGAAAGCTGTTGCCTCAAAGTCACTCATCCGGTACTTCTCCTTGATGAGGAGGGCAAAGAGGGAGGAGAGGAACTCGAGGCACTTTAGGTTCACCGTGGTGTTGGTGTCACAGAACCTGGGAGGGGAGGAGGGGAGAGGGAGAGGGATCAAGGGAGGGTCTACCATATTAGACTCATACACGTGGGAATAGACATACTGCAGATGAAAGACACTTGTGCATGGTGTGTGTGCATGTGTGTGTGTGTGTGTGTGTGTGTGTGTGTGTGCGTGCGTGTGTGTGTGTGTGTGTGTGTGTATCTGTGCACATCCCCTCACCTCAGAGTCACCCATTTGAGCAGGAGGTCCACACATGCAATGGCCTCTGCCCCATACTGAGCACTACCACTGACACACTGCAGCACAAGAGGGGAGCACCACACTCACTACCAGGGACACACTAAAGTACTCACATGCATACAGTGTTTCCTTATACATGTATGTACATGTAACTGGAGCAATGTGGAGCAGTAGTCCACCAAGTTGAACACAACATATACTGTACAAAGTATTCCAGTGTTACCACAACTACACAATTGAGGCAGCAAACAGCTATCAACAGTAGTTACGTACTTCAGCCCAGCCAGTATTGTGCCAAGTGGTGGTCTACTGTATCAACTGTCCTCTCAGCTACTAACAAGTTGTGTGCGTGTCTATGTACAGTGTATGTATGTACGTATGTATATACAGGAGTGTGTGTGTATATGACGTCCTGTTCTACACTCTATACAATAAATACACACACCACGCACCTCTTTGAGTGTGCCCAGAGCAGCGATGTGGTGCTTGAAGTCGTCGTGAAAGAGCTGAGTCAGCAGTGGCCGTGAGACACATGGCTGCATCTGATCTTTGAGCTGTTCAATAAACTCACTCCGTGGAGTGGAAAAGCTCCACTTCAAAATCTGCAAATGGGAGTGAAAACGGGTCTAAAGCATACATACATACGTACATGTAGTTGCAACATGTGTAACTGCTCACATTAGTCTTGTAAACACTTGTACATACACAGCCACACAAAACTGACCTTGAAGTTCTGTTCATCCTTCTGCCTCTGCTGCATGGTGGGCCCCTTCGTGAGTGGTGGTCCGAAGTCTTCTTCTGCTTCTTTGCCCTTCTTCGATGTTCCCTTCTTGCTCACTGCCTTTGTGCCCGCCTTGGCTGTCTTGGCAGTCTTGGTCTCTTTAGCAGGAGGAGAATCTGAAACCTCTTTACTCTCTGTCTTCTCCTTTGGTGCTGAGGTGGCCTTAGTTTTAGCTGACTTTGGTGGAGGGAGGGATGCTTTGTGCTTCTCCAACAGTCCCAGGATGGCTTGCTTAGAGGCAGGCTAGAGTGGAACATGATGTGTGGACAGGGGAGAGGTGAGGGGGGAGGAAATGGTCATATCAAACACGCAGCGTCAGATTATGGTAGGTGAGCCCTGCACAAAGCTCATAGCACTTCAGATAAAGGTCAGTACCAATCACTAGACATTGATTATTACAGCAACAATTTCTTACTTAAACCAAGCGACACCTCACGCTATCACCCTCCCATACCTCAACCACTGTCAGTGCTGCCCCTACACCCTCACCCCTCACTCTCCCCCTCCCCTCACACACCTTCAGCTTGCCCGCCTGTCGTGCCATTGCCTCATAGCTGACCCGAACCATGACTAGAGGCAGTACTGTCTGGCTGTGTTTCCTCACCTCCCCCGAGCGGTCCTCCAGGCAGGACAGCAACGGGGGAATGATGGAGGAGAACTCTGAAGGGAGCTTGCCTGCCTCTGGGAGCTTCTCTGCCAGCCATTGGAGGAGCTAGGAGAAAGGAGGTACATGGAGGGCAGATGGCAAGTGGAGGTCAAAGCATAAAAATATGTCTTTATAGCATCCTAACTTACATGTACATATGTATACCAGAAATCTTCACACACCCTCACAGAAATACAACTTGCGCACACACACACACACACATGTAGTGTAGCACACAGTATACATATGGGTACCTCTGATCTGAGGTTGGGGTTCTCTGTGACTAGAGCAGTGCTGATGATCTCTGCCTCCACCAGAGGAGTGAGCCCAATCTGGTCATGCCATGCATTGAGGGCAGTGACTGCAGCAGCTCTCACTTGAGGCTGGCATGGGAGGAGGATGGGATGGAGTGAAGGGACAGCAGGAGGAGGATGGGATGGAGTGAAGGGACAGCAGGAGGAGGATGGGATGGAGTGAAGGGACAGCGGGAGGAGGATGGGATGGAGTGAAGGGACAGCGGGAGGAGGATGGGATGGAGTGAAGGGACAGCGGGAGGAGGATGGGATGGAGTGAAGGGACAGTGGGAGGAGGATGGGATTGAGTGAAGGGACAGCGGGAGGAGGATGGGATGGAGTGAAGGGACAGCGGGAGGAGCATGGGATGGAGTGAAGGGACAGCGGGAGGAGACAGGGTAGGAGAAATACATAATTGGAGAGAAGTGGAGATGAAAAGATGGAGAAGGAGAGGGTGTCAGGGCACAGCATGAATGTACTGTATACACAACACATGTATAATGTGAGTGCACTGTGTACGTTTGTAGGAATGTGTACACCATGTCTGTGCACAGTTTGTACAGTACAGGTCACAGTTCACAAGTGCTGTGTGTGTGTGTGTGTGTGTGTGTGAGTGTGTGTGCGCATGCTCGCACCTTTGCATCTGCCAGTGTCCCAAACACTCCAGGAAGAAGTGTCTTAGCATATCGGCCACAACTTGAGCCCATGGCATTGGCCAAGGTGGTTGCAATATTGAGGGTGGTGGTGACCTGGGAGGAGGGGAGGGAGGGAAAGAGAGCATATATTATTGTACAAATGTACAAATGTACATGTACCTCACAGAATTATCCCCCACCATCCAACCAACTCAGTAGTCTGTGCTATAGAAGGGACCCAGGGTTGGCTGCTGAACAGGCCCCACTCCATCCACCCTCACACACATGTATGTGCACAGGTACACGCACATACAATCTCAAAAGCATGCAGTCTAGTCCAGTCGTCCCTCAGCCTCAGCTACAACTACAGTTTACTGGGTCTCACCAGGTTCTTGTTGGAGTCCCCCAGTCTCCCTTTGAGCGCTCCAGGGAGGTCTCCCAAGGATGGCTCAATGAACTTAGCAGCAGCGAGTATCTCTGTCACCTTCTGCAGTGCCTCACCCCTCACCTTCCAGTTCTTGTCACTGAGGTCACTCACAAGAGAGGAAGTGATCTGGGGACTGGGGGGGGGGGGGGGGGGGGAGGGGGAGGGAGAGGGGAGAGGGAGGGGAGAGGAGGGGGAGGGGAGAGGGAGGAGGAGGGGAGAGGGAGGGGAGAGAGGGAGGGGAGGTGGAGGGAAGCAGGAGGGAAAAGAATGGGGAACGGTTACTGTACATAAGTATACAAGAGCATGCAGGGGATGGGGGTTTGGTATACAAGCCTGATACTATGCACAGTGTATTGAATTTGCACATACTGTACACACATGCATACAGTACATACTACTGTAGAGCATACGTATGGATCACTTCCTATAGATTTTTCATACAGTAACATGCACATATTATGTACATAGATATTACATACATGCACTGCTGTTGTTCCACGCTCACCTGATGTCCACTTTGGGCATAAGATCTGCTAGTGACATCTGGGGCTCCTTTCTCCCAGCCCCGCCCACTGCCCCCTCCGCTTCCTCATCGCCTTCCTCATCCTCTGCCTTGTCCTCTTCTGTCCTGCAGTTTGGGCCACGCACTGGAGCAGGTGGAGCCTCATCAGATGCCTAACAGAGGAAACAGAACAGTGTCACAAGGAGAGGTGTGCCTGTGTGTGTGTTGTGTGTGTGTGTGGTGTGTGTGTGGTGTGTGAAAGAATGCCACACAGACATCGTTGTTGACTGTGACTTGGAACAGTGCAGATGTGGAGATAGCCTGCAACACACACACACACACACACACGCACACACACACACACACACACACACACACACACACACACACACACACACACGGTCTACATATATAAGGTGGGTTGAGCCCCCAACAACACAGTTTAAGATGAGATGACATTTGTGCAGTGTGTGTGTGTGTGTGTGTGTGTGTGTGTGTGTGTGTGTGTGTGTGTGTGTATGTGTTTGAATTCATGTATGCACATCTGTGTGGGGATGAGTGTGAAGCATTATGCACCCTTGAATAAAACATATGGCAGAGACAACTCACTCTTCAGCTCCTCCTTCACCAGGCAGCCATGTTCCTCCAGCACTTGACTGGCTTCCAGCACTACCTTTGCAGGTTTGGTTAAAATGGCTAGAGCAAGATGGGGCTCCCACTGGAAGCGCTCCAGCCTAGCAACCTCAGAGCACTCTTCTTCTGGTAGAAATTGTCCAGTAAAGAACGTGTTCAGCACTGCAAGGTGTGAATAGGATTAGTGAACTGACAGCACTCTTGTCCAGCATCACTCCACTGTAGTGAGGAGGTGATGATTGTGCATTAACAGGCATGCAGTCAAGTTTACAAATGGCACACACATAATACGTACATATGTACTGTATGCGTATACAAAATTTCACGGGATGCTATATTGCGAATCTCATGAGTTAGCGGAAATAAAATGTGAAACACCCTACTGGTGCTAGACATTAGGTGCAAGGGCTTCCTCCGGCAAGGGGTAATTGCAAAAAGCATGTCCTACAAAAATTTGCAAGCCCACAGCATATGGCATTGGACAACATTAGAAGCAAGATAGTGTAACAGTATTCGAATGTGACAGTGAGTGTGAACCTTGACTGTTGTCATGACAATGGCTGCTATGGTAACTACATGTGATATTAGGTAGAAGTTGTGCAGAACTAAAGAGAACACACAGTAGTGTCAGGAGGATAGGAACAAGATGGACACAGGAATCAGAGTAGAGTACTCCCAAACTCGCCAACCTCTCAACTTCCTCGCTTCCTCTTTATCTCCATGCTGGTCCAGTACTTCAAACCCTTCTGCACTCTTCGCTAGTAAGGACATTATTCGCCATATGTAAGTATTTAGGACTGCACATAAACAGAACACATGATAGTCATTCTTCCAAATCAATGAGAACGTTCTGTATGCTAGTGGCTACAGACTAGGGTGGCGGAAAAGGGGAGTTAGGGGGACTAGGGGGGATGTCTGTCAACCAATCGATTGTCCCACGGCCCTACGCTGATATTTAATGCAGCCTTAAGATTGTTTCCTTACGTTGTGTCCTTCCAGTGTACTTACTAGAGAGCGGAGCCAGTCGCAGTTGTTCCATGTCCGTGCACGTGGTACAAGGACAGGGACAACCTGTCGCTTCGGCCATTTTGCAGCAGCCTCATCCTCATTCCCGCTGCAAAACGGATACGCGAAATCGTTTTAATGTAATTAATCAATGTCTTCTGTACTGAAGTAGTGCAGCGTGCCAAAGACAAAATGTTGGTCCTCTGAGAACTAGAGTCTAAATAGTACATGCACAGCACAAACACAAGCATATATATTATTTTAATTGCAGACTCGCCTCTTGGGGTAAGAGGAGTGGTGGCGTGCTGAGGAGGATTGGAGGATGTGGAACTGGTGGCATCAGAGATTGGTGTCAATAAAGGGGGCAGGGCAGCTGAAGGAGAAGAGACATACACAAAGTCAGCACATTGAAAGAGCAAGGTGGTTCTAGTACACTGCATAGATGCACATGGAAGAAAATGGGAAGATATATATATGAGCTGTTGTGTCTGTAACAATTTCTGCATTTCTTTACATTACTGGATTAGTAGCACACAATCATATAAACCTCACACTCTGCATGAAATCTCGGCCCACTGCTCTTCAGACATTGGTCATGAATGTGCTCACCTGTCTCTATGTCAGTGGGTTCAGTGGGGAAGCCCGTCGGCCATTTCATCAGGGGGAGGGGTCTCTGGGGATTGCTTAGCAACGTTACCTATTGGCAGGGGAGGGTTCAGTGGTGATGGTGACACAGTCAGTGGCAGAGGAAAGGATGCTACACATAAACAGAACAGGCTGTACATAGCTATCTTGCAGGATGACAAGAATGCATGAAAATTCACAACAAGTAGCCACAGGTGTTGTTTAGCTAGTTGACGAAAGATAGTTATGGACCCTCTGGTAGTGTGAAGGCTAGGACCATCAGAGATGACAGCAAGCAAGACTACGACGTCATTCAAAGATATAAATCCAAGATTACATAGCTACATATGCATGGGAAAGCCCACTACCTGTACTATATATGAAGACAGTGGCTTCATCCACACATACCCACACGCCCACTCACACACAGCTTACCAATGCAAAACAAGGTACCTAACAGATCTGGGCATTGCTTTATTTGATTAATAGCCAACATCATGCAAACCTGTGTAATTATTGTGCTTCATAATAATGATGACGATCCAGAAATGACAGACAACAGACAGAAAGAAAAACTATTAAATAATAATTATTACTATTATAAGACAAAGAGAGAAAGACACAGATACATATGACATTAATTGAACAATCATACTGATCAATTAAATCAAATAAAATCAATCAATTCAATTAAATTCTAAGAATCATGCAACTAGCTCGTATTGAGCAGCAGCAGCAGTCTCTCTCTGCAGTCCCGAGGATGACAGATCTGGTTCTTCCTTTTAAAGTTTAGATCCTGCATATGGTGGATCCAATAAATCTAGACTTGATGTGACTTTCATGCATAGTGATATTAGCTAAATGAACGACAAGCCACACAATTGGTCTAATCTCAATACGTAGCTAGCCAGCTAGACTATCATATGTATGTATGTGAAAATGTATCCCAAAGTTTTGGAAGCAGCTGGAAATGAAAAGACTGTCACTCCATCACTTGACACTGAGATATGTGATTGCTGTTGATGGCCCAGGAGTCATTCCACACAGTATATGGTGCATGGCCATGGGTGCATACGCTGAGCGAAACAGGGAGTGTGCTAACGGAATTCATCTCATCATACGTAGATGTCACAGACATGTATTAGCATCTTGAATGTATAGACACTGATGCTACTGTGCAGTGGATGAAGACACCCATTAGCACTGCATGAAGACACTGATGCTGCTACACAGTGGATGAAGACAGCCATTAGCCTCATGGATGTAGACACTGATGCTGATTCACAGTGGATGATGACAATAATCAGATCAATAGTACTGCTGCAACAGCAATTTACAGCACAACTGCAGACTCATGCAAGATGAGACAGCAGTCAATCAAACCAAGCTGTGTCAGTGGGACATGCGCGGACATCGACTGCAGTCTCTCATGATGGTGTGCCAGATTGGCACAGATTGCTCCTACTGTTATCATGTATGCACACCCCACAGGCAAGAGTGATCACCTCCTGGATGTTAAAAGGTGGGACTGAAAAGAAGAGAAATCCTATGGATCCAATTCAACTAATAAGCGCCTATAATATATTCTAAAAGGAAGACAACCTAACAAAACAATGGATCCCATTCAGAGAAGCTAAAAGCATGACCATCTCAATCAAGATGGTCATAGGAAGAAATAGACTGTTTTGCAGTCTCCTTGCTGCAAACTGTCAAGTACTGCTGACAGCCTGCTACTGCCAGCATCCCCTTGCATGGAACAACACATTCTCACCCTTCTTGTTGAACCACACTAGTCCCATTCACAAGACAGGAGCTCTCTGCCATTGGGACATTGTCAGTAGCTGACTATTCCTATTAAGCCTCCTTCACAACGACTGGAGGCTTACTGAACCACACTCTGTCAAACACGGGGGGCAGGTGCAACAGCAATTCACAACATAACACCAGTCTCATGCAAGATGAGACAGCAGTCAATCGAACCACGCTGCCAGCAGCACACGCACAGTCAGTGCGTGTGGAGGGAGGAGGATGGGATGGAGTGAAGGGACAGCAGGAGGAGGATGGGATGGAGTGAAGGGACAGCGGGAGGAGGATGGGATGGAGTGAAGGGACAGCAGGAGGAGGATGGGATGGAGTGATAAGACAGCGGGAGGAGGATGGGATGGAGTGAAAGGACAGCAAGAGGAGGATGGGATGGAGTGAAGGGACAGCAGGAGGAGGATGGGATGGAGTGAAGGGACAGCGGGAGAAGGATGGGATGGAGTGAAGGGACAGCAGGAGGAGGATGGGATGGAGTGAAGGGACAGCGGGAGGAGGATGGGATGGAGTGAAGGGACAGCGGGAGGAGGATGGGATGGAGTGAAGGGACAGCGGGAGGAGGATGGGATGGAGTGAAGGGACAGCGGGAGGAGGATGGGATGGAGTGAAGGGACAGCGGGAGAAGGATGGGATGGAGTGAAGGGACAGCAGGAGGAGGATGGGATGGAGTGAAGGGACAGCGGGAGGAGGATGGGATGGAGTGAAGGGACAGCGGGAGGAGGATGGGATGGAGTGAAGGGACAGCGGGAGGAGGATGGGATGGAGTGAAGGGACAGCGGGAGGAGGATGGGATGGAGTGAAGGGACAGCGGGAGGAGGATGGGATAGAGTGAAGGGACAGCAGGAGGAGGATGGGATGGAGTGAAAGGACAGCAGGAGGAGGATGGGATGGAGTGAAGGGACAGCAGGAGGAGGATGGGATGGAGTGAAGGGACAGCAGGAGGAGGATGGGATGGAGTGAAGGGACAGTGGGAGGAGGATGGGATGGAGTGAAGGGACAGCGGGAGGAGCATGGGATGGAGTGAAGGGACAGCGGGAGGAGGATGGGATGGAGTGAAGGGACAGCGGGAGGAGGATGGGATGGAGTGAAGGGACAGCGGGAGGAGGATGGGATAGAGTGAAGGGACAGCGGGAGGAGGATGGGATGGAGTGAAGGGACAGCGGGAGGAGGATGGGATGGAGTGAAGGGACAGCGGGAGGAGGATGGGATGGAGTGAAGGGACAGCGGGAGGAGGATGGGATGGAGTGAAGGGACAGTGGGAGGAGGATGGGATAGAGTGAAGGGACAGCGGGAGGAGCATGGGATGGAGTGAAGGGACGGCGGGAGGAGACAGGGTAGGAAAAATACATAATTGGAGAGAAGTGGAGATGAAAAGATGGAGAAGGAGAGGGTGTCAGGGCACAGCATGAATGTACTGTATACACAACACATGTATAATGTGAGTGCAGTGTGTACATTTGTAGGAATGTGTACACCATGTCTGTGCACAGTTTGTACAGTACAGGTCACAGTTCACAAGTGCTGTGTGTGTGTGTGTGTGTGCATGCTCGCACCTTTGCATCTGCCAGTGTCCCAAACACTCCAGGAAGAAGTGTCTTAGCATATCGGCCACAACTTGAGCCCATGGCATTGGCCAAGGTGGTTGCAATATTGAGGGTGGTGGTGACCTGGGAGGAGGGGAGGGAGGGAAAGAGAGCATATATTATTGTACAAATGTACAAATGTACATGTACCTCACAGAATTATCCCCCACCATCCAACCAACTCAGTAGTCTGTGCTATAGAAGGGACCCAGGGTTGGCTGCTGAACAGGCCCCACTCCATCCACCCTCACATACATGTATGTGCACAGGTACACGCACATACAATCTCAAAAGCATGCAGTCTAGTCCAGTCGTCCCTCAGCCTCAGCTACAACTACAGTTTACTGGGTCTCACCAGGTTCTTGTTGGAGTCCCCCAGTCTCCCTTTGAGAGCTCCAGGGAGGTCTCCCAAGGATGGCTCAATGAACTTAGCAGCAGCGAGTATCTCTGTCACCTTCTGCAGTGCCTCGCCTCTCACCTTCCAGTTCTTGTCACTGAGGTCACTCACAAGAGAGGAAGTGATCTGGGGACTGGGGCGGAGGGGAGGGGAAGGGAAAGGGAGGGGGGGAGGGAAAGGGAGGGGGGAGGTGGAGGGGGAGGGAGAGGGGAGAGGGAGGGGGAGGGGAGAGGAGGGGGAGGGGAGAGGGAGGGGGAGGGGAGAGGGAGGAGGAGGGGAGAGGGAGGGGAGGGGGAGGGGAGGGGGAGGGGGAGAGAGGGAGTGGAGGTGGAGGGAAGCAGGAGGGAAAAGAATGGGGAACGGTTACTGTACATAAGTATACAAGAGCATGCAGGGGATGGGGGTTTGGTATACAAGCCTGATACTATGCACAGTGTATTGAATTTGTACACACTGTACACACATGCATACAGTACATACTGTAGAGCATACGTATGGATCACTTCCTATAGATTATTACATACAGTAACATGCACATATTATGTACATAGATATTACATACATGCACTGCCGTTGTTCCATGCTCACCTGATGTCCACTTTGGGCATAAGATCCACTAGTGACATCTGGGGCTCCTTTCCCCCAGCCCCGCCCACTGCCCCCTCCGCTTCCTCATCGTCTTCCTCATCCTCTGCCTCGTCCTCTTCTGTCCTGCAGTTTGGGCCACGCACTGGAGCAGGTGGAGCCTCATCAGATGCCTAACAGAGGAAACAGAACAGTGTCACAAGGAGAGGTGTGCCTGTGTGTGTGTTGTGTGTGTGGTGTGTGTGTGGTGTGTGAAAGAATGCCACACAGACATCGTTGTTGACTGTGTGACTTGGAACAGTGCAGATGTGGAGATAGCCTGCGGGAATGAGTGTGAAGCATCATGCACCCTTGAATAAAACATATGGCAGAGACAACTCACTCTTCAGCTCCTCCTTCACCAGGCAGCCATGTTCCTCCAGCACTTGACTAGCTTCCAGCACTGTACCTTTGCAGGTTTGGTTAAAATGGCTTGAGCAAGATGGGGCTCCTACTGGAATCGCTCCAACCTAGCAACCTCAGGAGCACTCTTCTTCTGGTAGAAATTGTCCAGTAAAGAACTTGTTCAGCACTGCAAGGTGTGAATAGGATTAGCGAACTGACAGTACTCTTGTCCAGCATCACTCCACTGTAGTGAGGAGGTGCTGATTGTGCATTAACAGACATGCAGTCAAGTTTACAAATGGCACACATAATACGTACATATGTACCATATGCGTGTACAAAACACCACGGGACGCTATTTTGTGAATTTCATGAGTCAGCGGAAATAAAATGTGAAACACCCAACTGGTGATAGACATTAGGGGGTGCAAGGGCTTCGCAAAAATCCTCCGGCAAATAGGAATTGCAAAAAGCAAGTCCTACAAAAATTTGTACACCCACAGCAAATGGTGTAGGACAACATTAGAAGCAAGACAGTGTAACGGTATTCAAATGTGACAGTGAGTGTGAACCTTGACTGCCGCCATGACAACAAGCTCCTCCTTAGTCACCAACTCCTCCTGGCACAGCTAGAAGTTGTGTAGAACTAAAAAGAGAACACACAGTGGTGTCAGGATGATATAGGAACAAGATGGACACAGGAATCAGAGTAGGGTACAAATGGTGACTGCAGTTAACGCACACTCTTTGCAGCCTTCTGGTAGTGATATATCGCAAACAAGCACACTCAAACAGGAATACTACTGCTGCTACTTTCACTGCAGTTCGAGCTACCGTAGCACAGAAGCCTTAAGCTTGTATAGCTCAAAGTAGTACTGACGTTGTGTGGAAGGGTCTCCCTATACCAGCAATAGGAACAGAGGATACTGCAAGTGCTTGATATTAGGGGGACCTCTAAGTGTGACAAAGCCACAAGACAAATACCTAACTAGCAGAGCCGACTGGCTCAGCTGTTACACCAAGTTTGTGACTGCATTCACACTGTACAACATCACCAACCTCTTAACTTCCTTGCTGCCACAAGGCACCACACTTGTGCAGAATGTCAATTGCTCTAGATGCCACTTCTGATGGTTTGGTGCACTCTGGCAGACAGGTCTCCTCCTCCAATCATCCTCTGCAATTCCTCCTCAGTCACCAACTCCTCTTGGCACAGCTTTGCCACTGCTGTGTGGGATAGCAGTTGATGCGGACTACACTCACGACCAACACACAACATCGCTACATGTTGCTAGTGCCAAAGGTTAAGAGTGTGTGCTGGAAACACACAAGTGCAGATTGATGAGTTTAGTATGCTGAGGCATACTGACACTCAAGACAAGGTGTGCTAAAGCTGACAGCATAGTGGAACATGAGAGGACACTGTTTGTGCTAGTGTGCGAATTACACTATAATAAATCAAGTCGTCAGAGAAGAATTTCCAAAACACACCCTCCACTTCTGCACTTGGCAGCCAATCCTAAACTCTGGAGGCATTGGAACTGGCCCTTTCCTTGAAAACCTGACTAATCTAGCCATAGGGGTGGAAGAGATATTGGGTCCATGCTACACCTAGAGCAATGTACGTTCATCAACGACAATGACTGTAGCAGTGGATGAAGACACAATAGACCCTCACCCATCCTATAACCACATGAGAGATACAAGAGTACTTGAGCGAACCTTAGATTGGCTGAGCAGCCCTGATGTACCACACATCCTTCGTGTACCCCTCCAATGCATCTAGCGCCTGCTGCGCTACACCAGGTGACTTCATAGCTACAATCAGTGCTAGCTCGTCAAACCACCAGCGCCCGCCTCTTCGACTCTTCTGCACTCCTCTTCAGTGATGAAGTGCTTATAATTCTCCAAATGAAGAAGCGTCAGTACTGCACACACACGCACAATGTACAAGGACAACCTCTTGCTTCGGCCATTTTCGGAGCACCCAAGTTCTATCCTCATTCCCGCTCCAAATTATGAAATGGAAAAATGAAAGTTTTTATAGGTGCACACACGCGTATATATAGTCTACTAATACAAACACATACAAAAATAAATAGCTAGCTAGGGAATAATAGAAAACAAAGAGACATGTGCACATGGAATGAAAAATGTCCTGTGGTACTTTGAGGTCACCAAGAGAAAGCTGAGGTGGTCTTCACATCAGCTAGTCTGCTTCCCTGTGTGGGACACAGTGGAGAGATAGGAGAGAATAGAACTGAAGGCAATGACAACAAGTGTGAAAGGGGCATGTATATGTGTATGTGTGTGTACTTGTGTAGTGAGTACATGGGTGGAGTGATGGTGGGTAAACACAGGAGGTTGCAACTATGTTGTACATGTGACCCATGGAGCACGTTGCATGCCACACACATACATGCACACACGCACGCGTATGACATACATGTAAGTATAAGCAAACACACACAGAGTATGCACACATTGTGACATGTGTATGGTTGCATGTACATACACACTCACACACATGTGCATGACGTGTTACCTTTCTCAAGCAGACACTTCATATCTCTTCCTAATGAATTCATCTTTCTGTTGCCCTGCACGTTAATGAGCATTTCACAAACTTCTAGCAAAGCTTCTTCATCACATGTTCGAAGCAGATGGTCATGGAGGAACTCATTTTGCTGCTTAGCACCAGGAGTCCTTGTTATCATTGCCAGGTCACCATCTGAAATGATATTTGCATGTTTCAGTCCATACATCACTGCATTTGTGTCCATAACTTTAATGAACCGTTCACGATACTGGGTGAGAACTTGTTCAGCTGCACAGAAACAGAACAATTGTAATCATACACAAATTACAAATCTCCTGTTCATTGCACGACTATACCCTCTACTGGCTCTGAGCATGCAGGATGACTTGGTGTGTGTTGAAAAGGGTAAGAGCTGAATGCTAGCTGTAGTCCATGTAATGCCATAGATATTGTACACATCCTACCATCAGTATTAACCAATACAGTGCTCACATAGCCACAGTGTGTGGCATGGCATGGGGAATGTGCCATGGATCTAAACCATGTGTAATGTGTAGGTGAATAGTTTGTAAATCTGCTACATCATTGTTCACAAACTGTTTGCATACATTGAACAATGTGGCAATGAGCCTCTTCTTCTAAACGTGTAATGTATTGAAGATGAGTGCATTACACAGTCTGCATTTGGTATGTGGCCACTGTCACAGCTAAGCACACACACGCACACACACACACACACACACACACACACACACACACACACACACACACACGCATGCGCACGCACACACACACACACGCACACACACACACACGCACACACGCGCGCGCGCACACACGCACACACACACACACACATACACACCACCCAGCACAATGAAAGGTGCTCGTACCAGTTAAGTTAGCTCCCACTTCAATTGGTGCAGGTCCACTGGGAAAATTGGGGCTGCTTTGAGTCTTTAAATCTGTGAAGTGATACACAAATGAAGAACTACGCTATGAATAAAAAGTGCCAAACTATTATAGAAATGAGTATGCATATATAAATAGTGTGCCTGTGTGTGTTAGTGACTCTGATACTGAAAATGGTGTGGCTGTATAGTGTAAAGAGGAGGGAAGGAAGAGTTCCTTGAACCAACGTAGTGTCCCCACAGCCATATGTGCAGTGTGCAGCATGGCAGCAATGTGAACAAGGCATGCATACTACATAGAATATTAAAAGTAACACATTGGGTCCCCACAGTGCTAACACTATGTTTCTATACAAGCCATGTACAGTATAATGTATTGGGAGAGTGCACTTGACACAGTCCTTATCAGGTAACTACTGTCACAGCTGAGGTGCATGGCTGTCATCTTCTGTACTAGGGAAACACTTGTTTACCGGCTACCCCTTGGGTTCCTTACCAGGTGAGCTAGCTCCAACTTTCTCAACTTGAGCACTGATTTGTTGAGGGCCACTGGGAGGAGAGGAGCTGCTATGCCTCTCTGAAACTGCAAAAGACAGTACGTACACAGTGCAATGAGGAAGGCTATAAGGTTATACAAAAGTACATAACTGTGTACAATGACAGTTACAGTGTTGGGGGCTCTATAATTTATGAGGGTTTAGAAGCAAGGTAGAGCTGACAGCAGGTACATAAGTAAAGAACACCACCTGAGCTGTTTGGTCGAGTAAAATAAAATTGCTCACCTCTTCCTCGTGAAGTGGTGTCCAGCAACTGGAGTATTTCTGGATCAGATGGGTGTGGTTGGAGCTAGAGGGTGAAGGAGAGAGACAACGACTGAGCTCCATATAGTAGAATAGCAATAGTCCATTAAAAGCACAACTGCACTTCGTCCAAATGCTTGCACTGACAACTTAAGTGCCAGACTAGTCATGGGTGAGTGGTTTGGAGCTAGTGTTGGGATCACTGATAAGAGCAGCACTCACCTCTACTCCTTCAACAGGATGGAACCACACTTGATGAGCTTTCAAGTACTCATGGCGTTTTGATGACAAACTACAGACAATGGTACGCCCACGTGGGGTAGCCAGGTGGGTGGGGGGTCCACAGGGACACGCAAAGCCATAAATGGTAGCTGATTTATCGGTAAACTTAGAACCAAATACTGCTCGAGCAGATGCTCGGATTGCTGCTTCAATTGTCAATCGAACGTCTCTGCAGTATTCATGCAGCTCAGCTGCATTGCATTTTGTATGAACGGAGACCCTGGGAATGATTGTGATGTATCCAGGTGACTCTGCTACAGAAATGTCCAGCTCCTGCCATTGAAACTGAATGGCCAAACGAGTGCTCTTCTCTGGAATCACTTGCCAATCTTCCTTCTTGGCTAGCTGCACTGCTAGGCGAGTGAAGATGCCTCGTGGAAGATCCTGGGTAGATTTAAAAGCATCCTCTTCAAATGAAAACGCCACTAGCAATGGAGCCACGCTGCCTGATGCTGACTCTAGTGAGCCTGCCGACGAAAGAGCTGCCGGCATGAAATACTTGGCAGTAGTAGTAGCACCAGGTGGTGTTAAGCAGGCTGTTACACCAAGGTGGCACAGGCAGCGTAGTAGCCACACTCGGTCCACCTCCTTGAGGATGCCCAGCTCGTTGAATAGACCTTCATCCAAGGTAAGGATGCCTGTCTCCTTAAATGT
The DNA here is from genome assembly GCA_964019415.1 of Ianthella basta. Lineage (NCBI taxonomy): Eukaryota > Metazoa > Porifera > Demospongiae > Verongiida > Ianthellidae > Ianthella > Ianthella basta. The sequence continues at coordinate 1,922,016 of OZ025872.1, read as the reverse complement.
CTTGGCTGCCATGCACTTTGGAATCTCAATGAACTGTATCGCAAGGAGCTTTGACACTTCCTGTAGGAACACGCTGTTGTCTGTGCAGACTGTGTCGGAGACATCAGTGTGATCAATGAAAGTGAAGACTCCAAGGGAGTGAAATAGCTGCAGAAGACTACGGAATTCATGACTAGGGTCAGCTGAACTGACACACTTTAACTCACGGGCATGCTCCAATAGCTCAGCAAATGGGAAGAACTTCTGAGGAATCTTTCGGGTCACCATTTCAAAGTGAAACCATCCTATGGGTATCTTGGTTTTCAGGGCACCTTTGGAATGGGAAAGGACCACACGGAGATCATCAATGCTGGCCTGATCTTCTTGAGTGCGCTGTGAGGCTTCACCAGGCTGCATATTATTCACAAGGAAGAATAAGTGACCATCAGAATTGGGGAGTATGCTGGAAAAATACGGCCTTTTCACGAGTGATTTGATACGCTTGGAAATCTTAGCAGCTGCTGCTGCGGTAATGCCCATCTTCATTAGCTGATCTTTGAATGTGCCGACTAGAACTGTGCGGAACGTCGGAAGTTGGATATTCATCGGTAGTGCACCTGCATTGCTGGATACCTTGTATGCTAAGGTCTGCACACTGGAAAGGGATCGCTGCGTCATTTCCCAAACTGTCTCCGAACTCGCCATTGCTGTCACCTCTGTGGATGCATCTGGTCGGTACGTGATAGGTACTGGCTGATCGAGGTCCAGGGCTGCATTGAAGACGTGCACGTAAGTGCATGGGATGTCTAACAATAGGGGAAGGACATCTTGAAAGCTGGGCTGACCACCAGTGTCAAGCAAGTGGACAAACCTGGCACCATTCAGTCGTAATTCTTCCTCTAGACCTGCACCGAGGTCACGCATGAGGCTTGAGTGCGCTTCAAGGAATGCAGATTGGCTGGTTGGAAGAGGAGAAGGTATGGGATGGGGCAAGTCTCCTGCTCTGGGACTGACTTTTTCATGAGACGCACGAGAGGGGATTTCGCTGGTAACAGCAGATTGATCGATTTTTGTCACCAGCTGTTTAGGTTTGGCACGGCAGTCTTCTGGAGGAACCTTTGGTATTGCTGCAGTGACGTGGTACTGGCGGCTGAGGCAGGATGACCTGATAGAGCAGGCCATCTTCTCATCAGAGAGCGGCAGCCAGACTGAGGTTCCTTCAACTGCACACTTCTCTGCCGAAATAGAGACAACTTCTGGCTTTGCCATGACAGGTGTGCTGATCTTGACTTCTTTTGGCTTGTTGTGCACCAAGAGGTGCTTCAAGCAGGATTTGCCTGTGGCAGGTGGGCCCATTATAATGTTACGGTTGATAGCGACATCTACAGATCCCTGCTTCTCCACTGCCTCCTCATAGTCAGGTAGCCATGAGGGTGGTTTCTGAGGTGCTGTAATGAACAAGAAGGGACACACAATTTAGACAAATCATTTATGCATACCTGAGACAAGCAGTTATTTATGCAGGGTACTGTGTTAGGATACAGCTGTTAGTGGGTAATTGGAAATATGTATATACACGCTTTCTTGCACTCTTTCAAATATGACTCATTGCATCCATCAAACACATGGAGCCATGATTGCTCAATACATGTGCATACTGAGTGCACAGTGCATGTAATTAACTCTATGGCAATGAATGACATAAAACACAAACCAAATCAATGCTTACCAGAGTCAGCCATCCTCAGGAGCCTCTTTGCAGAGTCAATGTCACCTTCATTAACAGCTTTGCGTACTGTGTCATCAGCGAGTGCACCTGTAGAAGACCAAGAGGAGTCACACTTCGCTGTTAACTGACAACATTCCAACAACAACACTGGAATGTGCAAGGGTTCAGCCAGCTCTGAGGTGTAGGCCTTCTGAGGTGACAGGTGGCAGGTGTCAACTGCTACCTGTCACCTGTCAGCTGCTATTGAGCATTGGAAGTAAGGACAACTGTAGAGTGTGACCATTCTACCGGCTCTCCTAATGACATTGCAGTTAACCAATCTTCTCTAACTAGAGTAAAGTCACATTTTGGAAATTCACTGCACACATACACACACATCTCTTAGAGATTGGTACACCAAACCACATCAACCAAGAAACACCCATGCTTTGTGGCACATTACATAGTCACACTTCTGTAAGTTGTTCACTCTCCCTAAAGACTATATGACAACTGTGATAACGAAGGACATACATGTGCGTAGATGAGCAGGTTTTTCAAATTTGTGTCATCAGTTGCTGACTCAGGTTATCAAGGGACTTCACATAAGAGTTCATCCATGGAACATACCAGTTGGTGAATGGTAACGTGGCCATGTGGGGGTGAGGTCATACAGTGTAACTTGATTGTTGGCCACTTTAGTGTGGGGCTCACTCAGGCTCATGCCATTGAACGAAAGCACACTCACCTTTCTGGAGGAGCAGCTTTGCCACTCTTAAATGGCCTCCCTCCAGAGCCAGATATAATGGCGTTTTGGCTGCTCCTCCAGGGCTGGCAGTTTGCTACAGGAAACAAAGCAGGAGGTAACAGAACAAGGTGGAATGGAGGGGAATGCTATCATAATCACACAGCACATAATACAAGTGAACAACTGCTTACTGGCGCTTGCTAGTAATAGAGAATGCACTGACAGGTGTCCAGCCAAAACAGACATTAATGTGACCTACTTGCACTTTCACATACTCATAACATAACTTTTGCACTTCACACAACACACTGTGTATTAGACACGCACACACGCATGCACACACACACACACACACACACGCACACACACACACACACGCCCTTAGACATACACCAACACATGTCAACATGCACACCCACACTGAATACACACCTTGACATGATCTTCAGGGCTGAACTTGAACTGATCAATAACCAGCTCCACTACCTCCACATGTCCCTCCATGGCTGCTATATGCAGCATGTTGAATCCATCATTGTCCGTACTGTTGATGAGGGCAGGCATCTTTGGTTCTAGGTGGCGAATGGTATGGCCATGCCCACGCCATGCAGCTAGGTGCAGAGCATTCCGTCCATCCTACACAAAGGGAATGCATGGCATTTAAATACACGACTGGCATAGGATGGACATACAAAACAGAGCAGAAGACAGTGAAGTAAACATGTGCCAAGGGAACAAACGAGACATGTGGCTGATCATGAATTGTAGAGATCAATGAAGGCTTATGTTGATACCATTTGGGTTACAGGAGGCTGGCTGCTATAGACAAGTGGTTGTATTATACAGCGACCACTATGGTACAGGTCCACTGTACTACCAGTTACAGATGTCAATACGGTGTAAGTGAGGCACAACAGTGACAGTTGGGGGACTCTCCCATTCTGTAGCTTCTAACTCCTAGTTCTCATTAGTGCCCTCTCTTCACCACATGAACTAATGAGCAGTAGGGGTTGTGGTTAGACTAAGCTACCCTGTGACACCTCAGCCTCACACCTTGGTCAATAACACATGGGATCAATTGTCACTTACATTGTCCACATCCATCAAAGAGTTGTGGTACTTCTCCACAAGAACATCAATAAAGGCATTGCGACCACTGTATGCCGCTAACAACAGAGGTGTCATGCCCCGCTGCAGGAAGGACGGCACGAGACAACAAGAGTGGGAGGGAATGTAAGGAGAGCATACACCACTGGTCATCACACATAATGTGGCTTTGAGGTGCCTGCAACACATTACGGTACATACTGGACTCAGCACACATGATACCAACATGCTGTTTAATTATCTGATCCAGAGAAACCCACTCAATTCAAACCCACTTCACAGCCTACAACACTTAGTCACATGCATGCACTCTCATCACACAACACACAACCCACTACGGGCCCCAATGCACATTGCAAGACACCTTGTGATATAACACATACACTCACATTGTCACGTGCAGTGGTGTCCCCACTGTATTCGTCAATTAGAACTTTGGCAAATTCAACCTTGCCTTCCTGAGCTGCACAGTGCAGTAGAGAAGCCCCTCTCTTGTTAGTGCTGTGAAGAAGTGCCTCCATCTTTGGTGCTAGGTAACGAAGGGTGTCAACATGACCACCTCCTGCAGCATAGTGCAGAGCATTGCTTCCGTCCTACATAAAGGAATGGCAAACAACTGAAGACATGACTGCTACAGGAGTGGACACACACTATTCATGTACATGATGGATGTGTCACCTCATGCCTCTTAAAGGACACACAGTCTACAGTAACAGTGGCTATGTACTAGGATAGCATGCAGAGTGGGGAGCATCAGCAGAGCACTTTAGGAGAAGGCACAATGTCTTACAGGTGCAAAGGAACATGCCATGTCTGCTAAATATCTACGTATATTGCAATAACACTCCATGAACGTGACTCACTGTGTCCTGTACGTTCAATGAACAGCCCTTTTCCAGAAATTCCTCTAATTTGTGCACGTCTCCATCTTGTGCTGTGAACAAGAAGCCATACTCCAACCCCTGTACAGGAGACACAGTGGTACTTTCATCAAGCACTGAAACACATTCCAATGCAGTAAATAGTGGCATATCAGGAATGACACCATTTATACATAGATAATAGTCATACAGTGCTGTACATGTTGCATGGGTTTTCACATACAGGATGACTGCAAAGTAAACAGAAGATGTGTCACCTCATTAAAGGGCACCCAGGTCACAGTGCCCATGCACGGCATGTATGAAGTGGCAGCACTAGCACACATGACAGAGAGGCTACATTACATTAATAAATAAGTGTGTGTACTATATCCATCCACTGTACTAGGTGAGAAAGTTCTTCATGAATTGGTTGAAGTGAACTGTGCATACTTTCAAGGCCTGCCCATACATCCAAATGTATCCCTGAATGTGCAGTATATAGAGTGTCCGCACAGTACCGGTGTGCATCACACATTAATGCACATGAAGTGCTACTGGCCAATCCATTTGAATCAAAAGTGGTTAATTTGACAGTGAAACCAAATCACAAGATGAGAATTGCTCACAAGTTGAGAGTTGCTTACTGTACATGTATTTGAGTTCTAGAAAGCAAGTAATGCTAACAGTTAAGAAATGAAACAGCAAATGAGCAGTGATAGCATAAGTAGGACTGGCGTATTTGCTTGTTCAAAACAAATTACCAAGAGATTTAACTTTGCCTATTAAATAAACTGTAAGTTTGCTAGTTCACTTTGGATAGAGCCAAATGACTCATAACACTGATCAGCATACGAAAACAAGCTAATGTCAACAACTTGCACTCACCTTCTGAGGGTCGTCCATAATGCAACCGTATTGGTCAATGAGAATCTTCACGAGTTCTGAGTGTCCATTAGCATATGCCAACATCACAGGTGTCAAGCCCAACTGCAAGAAGCAGAGACGGATATACAAGTGAGATGGAGAATGCAAGGCAGATAGATTGCTGAATAATAATAATAATAGCATATATTATTATTAGGACAAAATTTACAGGTTATGAATGAAAATACACCTTCATCACATGTGTATACTTGCCATAATATAGCCCTCAGCTGGCTGAATCTTTGGAGGACAATCACTGGTCTAGCACGAACACACGCACACACACACACACACACACACGTACATTTGCATACATATTTTATTGCGGTACAGTGTGTGTATGTGTACATGTACATTCTAAAATTTAAAGTACAAATTATAATCAGTTCTGATATTTAAAGGGGATGTCAAAATTGGGTAGTTTACAATACCACTGGCCTGTGTGCACTGGTGAAATGAAGCCCTTGTAATGCCATGAACCTTGGTTGCCTAAGAGTATTGTGTTAGTGCAGTCAGGGGTAACATGGAGTTGATGTCACAACGTCTCATGATCATGGATCAAAGGGTGTATTAAATTTACTTACAGGCAACATGGATTACTAATAGTGCATGTGTCCCAGTCCAATTGCAGACTTCCTTGGGTGAAGGGATCCATTGTTATGTACAAGCAATCGAAGAAGTCAGGTTGCATTGCATGTCCAAGGCATTGACTTCTAGTTTTCAATGGGTTCAAGCCTCCTGACCATGCAAAGAGGCTCATGCAGTTTTGTGGGCACCATTAAAATCACTTTTGTTATAAGACATTTCTGGCTAAATCTTGCAACAGTGCATGAGTGGTGGACATTTTGTGGGTTACATTATACTCAAATAACTGTGCATACACTAAGTGACCTACCCACACAGCTGTCGGAGGACTGACATATGGACTAAACACAATTTTAGTATATTAACGAATAGCAAACAAAACACTCCTCAACAAATGCCCACATGTACAACCACAAATCCATGCCCATACATCCACACACTGCTTGCACATGCTAATAGTCTTATTGATGTGCACAATGTCAAAACACACTGCACCCTATGGCCTGCTGTAGCTTGTACAAAATACTATACAAAAGCACAATAGTGCAAATTACAAACACCTAAATGACCACACTACAGGCAGCTCATTGCTCAACCTGCTATGCCACACTTCATATCCCATTACATTTTAAGGCAATTATGTACGTATCACAAGAAAAGCTGCTGTACAGAATACTAGAAAATGTGGACTCAGACGTCTCGAATGAGGGCAGTGCATATTGTCCCAGCTATGTAGAGATGTGCACAAACTACCTCTGAAATAAGGACACCTCTCAAATAAGGACAGTGCCTACTGTACCAGCTACATAGAGATGAATGCCAATTTTCCTCCAAAATAAGAGCACCTCTCTAATGTGGATAGTTGAGTCGTTCCCCTACAAGTGTTCAGACTAGAAGGAACTGTGTCATTGTAGTAGACAGCATACAAATGCTGTACAGTGAGGAAACACCTGTTGAAGGACCACATTGAATCAGTTATGAATAATCACTCAGTGCCTTATGCACAGTGTCCTTTATACAGTGTGTGTTCTACTCCCACTGTGGTAGGTTATATAATGGATAAGCACATGCAGGCATATTGAATATAGCATTTAGAATACACTACAGACACTTAGGGACTCAGCATTATATGTGCCATTACATCCTTGTGCCAGTGACGTACAACTATGGTTGAGCACACTCTATTTCAGAGGCACAAGGACTAACTGAGTGCAATTGCCCTGTCTTCCCCCCCCCCCCCCCCCCTCCCCCAACCCTTCCAATTATGATATAAAATGCACTCATACACACACTACAAAGCAGTAAAGAGTGTATGCATTTTGCCATGAAATGATTTTAAAGTTACCATAGTAAGAGCATGAATGGGAGGAGCCACACTAATGCCAGCTTACGCTAGCTAGGCTACAAGAAATCATAGATGGTGGGGTCTGCTACTACTGGAACTACATGACTGTGGCAGACATACATACCAAATGTGCATCACACACACACACACACACACACACACACACCCACACAGACACACGCGCGCACACACACACGCACACACACGCACACACAAATGCATGCATGTGCGCATGCGTGCGCACACACACACACACACACACATACACACACACACACACACACATACCAACACACCAACACACACACACACACACACACACATACCAACACACCAACACACACACACACACACACACACACACACACACACACACACACACACACACACACACACACACACACACACACACACACACACACACACACACACACACACACACACACACACACACACACACACACACACACACACACACACACACACACACACACACACACACACACACACACACACACACCATAGTGTATATATATTGGTAAGCAGCACACAATTCTACTGCATGGTTTATGTGGCTCTAGTATACAAATGTCCACATCTACTGTCCCTGTGCAGTGCATCATGTACGTATGTTCAGAGATCACAAAATGTATCACACATACAATAAACAATGTAGACCAACCTTGGTTTTGGATTCTACATCCAAATGACAGGTCTTCACGAGGTAATCAATCATGGGCAAATGACCCTCTTGAGCTGCACAGTGTATGGCTGTGTAGCCGCCATCATCTGTATCGAAGAGGTGATCCTTCATCTTTGGGGCAAGGTACTCTGCTATGTCAACATGGCCATCCTCAGCACACAGATGAAAGGCATTGCGTCCATTCTGTAGTATACAAAAGGAATAGGCTCACAACAGATCATCACCTGTACATACACGCAGGGTGCACACCTCAGGATGAAGAAGGAATTAGTAGATAGTAGGTGTGGGCGGTACATGTCACATGGCTGCTGTGACATCTGCCCTATCTCATGAAACATTAAACCAAGCTACAACATACTACCACTCACTATACACTGCCATCAGTGCCAGGTATGTACAGTATGTATAAAGTACTGAAGGCATGCATAGGTAATATTCAAATAGTTCACAATACAATGCATGCCATTAATGTATTGTGGTGCAAAGTGTGACTGGACACATAACTCAAGGACACACACTCAGCATTCAAAGCACATGGAATGCCAATTACATATGCCACGTCTATGGCATGGTTGGCTGACAGTGAGTGCAGGAACACATGACGATTATGGGCACACACAATGACACCCAACCACTTAGTGACACTTACGTCTACTGTCCCAGCTACATACAGATGTGGAAAAAGAAAGCTACTTCTAAAACAAGGCACCTCTCTAATTAGGGCAGTAGTGATGGTTTCATTTCTAAACGACATTGCTAAGAGAAGAGAAATTCCCACCCAACCTACCCTAGCATCCATATTTTGACATGTGAATGGGGTGGTAGCAGGCAAGTTGGCATGATCAAGTGTTACAACCAAGCTACATCCCATATACAGAACACTAGAAAATGTGGACTCAGACCTCTCTAATAAGGACAGTGCCTACTGTCCCAGCTACATCAAGATGTGCACAAAGGTACCTATGAAATAAGGACACCTCTTTTTAATAAGGACAGTGCTTACTGTCCCAGCTACATAGAGATGAATGCTAATTTACCTCTGAAATAAGGGCACCTCTCTGATGAGGATAGTGCCTACAGTCACAGCTACGTATATAAAGATGTGTGCAAAACTTCCTCTTATTAAGGACACCAGGCATTTTTATGGACACTTAGGACTCAGCATTTTATATGCCATAGCACCTTTTGTCAGCGACATAACTATGGATAAGCACATTCTATTTCAGAGGCACAAGGACTAACTGAGTACAATTGCCGTGTCCCTCTCCCCACAAGGTTACCCTTCCGATTAAGAAATAAAGCACACACACACACAGTACAAAGCACTAAGAGTGTGCACACTGTTTATCATATACCAGGGAAGCGTTTTGGCCATGTAATAACACTAATGGTACCTAGTGAACATATGAATGGGCAGAATCACCTGCAAAACCACACTAATGCCAGCCTACGCTAGCTAGGCTACAAGGAAACATAGATGCTGGGGTCTGCTACTACTGGAACTACATACATACTTGCCAAACGTACACGCACACGCTCACACACACACACACACACACACACACACACACACACACACACACACACACACACACACACACACACACACACACACACACACACACACACACACACACACACACACACACACACACACACACACACACACACACACACACACACACTTGTATATATTGTTGGAGAGCAGCGCACAATTTTACTGCATGGTTTATGTGGCTCTAGTATACAAATGTCCACATCTACTGTCCCTGTGCAGTGCATCATGTACGCATGTTCAGAGATCACAAAATGTATCATACATACAATAAACAATGTAGACCAACCTTGATTTTGGATTCTACATCCAAATGACAGGTCTTCACGAGGTAATCAATCATGGGCAAATGACCCCCTCGAGCTGCCCAGTGTATGGCTGTGAAGCCGTTATCATCTGTATCGAAGAGGTGATCCTTCATCTTTGGGGCAAGGTACTCTGCAATGTCAACATGGCCACCCGCAGCACACGCATGAAAGGCATTGACTCCATTCTGTAGTAAACAATAGGAATAGGCTCACAACAGATCACCACCTGTACACACATGCAGGGTGCACACCTCAGGATGAAGAAGGAATTAGTAGATAGTAGGTGTGGGTGGTACATGTCACATGGCTGCTGTGACATCTGCCCTATCTCATGAAACATTAAACCAAGCTACAACATACTACCACTCACTATACACTGCCATCAGTGCCAGGTATGTACAGTATGTATAAAGTACTGAAGGCATGCATAGGTAATATTCAAATAGTTGACAATACAATGCATGCCATAAATGTATTGTGGTACAAAGTGTGACTGGACACATAACTCAAGGACACACACTCAGCATTCAAAGCACATGGAATACCAATTACATATGCCACGTCTATGGCATGGTTGGCTGACAGTGAGTGCAGGAACACATGACGATTAGGAGTTGGCACACGACACCCAACCATTCATTGACACTTACACATAGTACACATGGCCCTCACCTTCATCTTGTGGAGGACATCTGCTCCATACTCATACAGCATGTCAACCAGCTCCTTGTGTCCATAGCGTGCTGCCAAATGAAGAGCTGTCCAGCCATCCTGAGGAAAGGGTGCAAAACTGGACTGAACACCAAGTGTATGGTTGCATGGCATTGATGAGAGAGCAACATGCAAAGTAATAAAATTAGTAGAGTATTAATGAGATGTATTGAATATCAATCAGAATCTGTTTAGAGAAATACCACACATGTACACACAGTGTGCACACTCTTAATGTCCTTCTGCTGTGTATAGGGGACACAATGATGTCCATTGCCACGGGCAACACTGCTTTAGCTATACATTGATTGTACTGCATAACATTGTGGTAATTGTTCATGTAATCACTTGTTGCTGATGGCAAGACATACTGTAATTGTTCAGAATTGGCATGTGCTCTGATGATGTGGGCATTATGGCATATACTCCACACTTGCCTTCGGCCAATTCACACCCAGGATTAGGTGTTGCATAATCATGCCATAATGCATTGTGCCATGTAATCTACTAAACAGCTTATACACCACAATTTACAGTGGAAGTAAAGGAAACTTGATTCTAACGAAGACAGTGCCTACCGTCCCAGCTACATAGAGATGTGTACAATACTACCTCTGAAACAAGGCACCTCTCTAATGAGGAAAGTAGTGATGGTTTCATCTCCAAACGACATTGCTAAGGGAAGTGAAATTCCCACACACCCTATTATAATACAACTCATACAAAATTTAATTGGTTACTGTATACCCTGGCCTTCCATCAACTTGTTGTACAGTTCTACTTGAGTTCCAGGTACATAACTTCCTCAGACACCGATTGTGAGCATATATAGCATGGGAGCAAATGTATATAGCATGAGTGGGGTTCAGTACTTTACTCATTCAGTCCTTGATTAATGGCGAACAGTAAACTCCCAAACCCACAAGCAGCATAAATTGTAAAACTGCACCATCCTCAGGCACTTTGCACACCCAGGATTTGGCATAATTATCACATATCGTAATCAAACAGTACATGCCTATGTCATATTCATTCCATATGTAGCTTGTCATGTACGTAGTGTAACATATACCCCCTTATTCAGGACACCATAAACATCAGGAACCTCTCAAATCAGACCAGAGCCAACTGTCCTGCTAGAATTGCAAACAAAACTACATAACTTTGAAATAAAACTACCTTTGTAATCAGGACAATATAGATAATAGCACCCTAGTAATTGTATTAATTACAGGCCCGTGTGTAGGGTTTTGAAAGGATAGTTACACTCAGGAAGAAATGTGTGAAGGAACCTACCTTCCCTGTCCAAACCAGAATAGAGATGATTACAAATACCCATGCACAGGTCACACACACACACACACACACACACACACACACACACACACACACACACACACACACACGTACATTTGCATACATATTGTGGCACAGTGTGTGTATGTGTACATGTACATTCTAAAATACTCAATTTGCAATTTAAAGTACAAATTATAATCAGTTCTGATATTTAAAGGGGATGTCAAAATTGGGTAGTTTACAACACCACTGGCCTGTGTGCACTGGTGAAATGAAGCCCTTGTAAAGCCATGAACCTTGGTTGCCCAAGAGTATTGTGTTAGTGCAGTCAGGGGTAACATGGAGTTGATGTCACAATGTCTCATGATCATGGATCAAAGGGTGTATTAAATTACTTACAGGCAACATGGATTACTAATAGTGCATGTGTCCTAGTCCAATTGCAGACTTCCTTGGGTGAAGGGATCCATTGTTATGTACAAGCAATCAAAGAAGCCAGGTTGCATTGCATGTCCAAGGCATTGACTTCTAGTTTTCAATGGGTTCAAGCCTCCTGACCATGCAAAGAGGCTCATGCAGTTTTGTGTGCACCATTAAAATCACTTTTGTTATAAGACATTTCTGGCTAAATCTTACAACAACGCATGAGTGGTGGACATTCTGTGGGTTACATTATACTCAAATAACTGTGCATACACTAAGTGACCTACCCACACAGCTGTCGGAGGACTGACATATGGACTAAACACAATTTTAGTATATTAACAAATAGCAAACAAAACACTCCTCAACAAATGCCCACATGTACAACCACAAATCCATGCCCATACATTGACACACTGTTTGCACATGCTAATACTCTTATTGATGTGCACAATGTCAAAACACACTGCACCCCTTGGCCTGCTGTAGCTTGTACAAAATACTATACAAAAGCACAATAGTGCAAATTACAAACACCAAATGACCACACTATAGGCAGCTCATTGCTCAACCTGCAATGCCACACTTCATATTCCATTACATTTTAAGGAAATTATGTACGTATCACAAGAAAGGCTGCTGTACAGAACACTAGAAAATGTGGACTCAGACCTCTCTAATGAGGGCAGTGCATACTGTCCCAGCTACATCAAGATGTGCACAAAGGTACCTCTGAAATAAGGAAACCTCTTTAATAAGGACAGTACCTACTGTCCCAGCTACATAGAGATGAATGCTAATTTACCTCTGAAATAAGGGCACCTCTCTAATGAGGACAGTGCCTACAGTCACAGCTACGTATATAAAGCTGTGTGCAAAACTTCCTCCTATTAAGGACACCAGGCATTTGGCATACACTTAGGACTCGGCATTTTATATGCCATTGCCCCTTTTGTCAGTGACATAACTATGGATAAGCACATTCTATTTCAGAGGCACAAGGACTAACTGAGTACAATTACCGTGTCCCTCTCCCCCACCAGGTTTTCCTTCTGATTAAGAAATAAAGCGCGCGCACAAACAGTACAAAGCACTAAGAGTGTGCACACTGTTTATCATATACCCGGGAAGCGTTTTGGCCGCGGAATAACATTAATGGTACCTAGTGGACGTATGAATGGGCAGAATGACCTACAGAACCACACTAATGCCAGCCTACGCTAGCTAGCCTACAAGGAAACATAGGTGCTGGGGTCTGCTACTACTGGAACTACATGATACTTGCATACATACTTGCCACACACGCACACACACACACACACACACACACACACACACACACACACACACACACACACACACACACACACACACACACACACACACACACACACACACACACACACACACACCATTGTATTATTATTGGTAAGCAGCACACAATTTTACTGTATGGTTTATGTGGCTCTAGTATACAAATGTCCACATCTACTGTCCCTGTGCAGTGCATCATGTATGTATGTTCAGAGATCACAAAATGTATCATACATACAATAAACAATGTAGACCAACCTTGGTTTTGGATTCTACATCCAAATGACAGGTCTTCACGAGGTAATCAAGCATGGGCAAATGACCCTCTCGAGCTGCATAGTGTATGGCTGTGAAGCCGGCATCATCTGTATCAAAGAGGTGATCCTTCATCTTTGGGACAAGGTACTCTGCTATGTCAACATGGCCACCCGCAGCACATGCATGAAAGGCATTGATCCCATCCTGTAGTAAACAAAAGGAATAGGCTCACAACAGATCACCACCTGTACACACATGCAGGGTGCACACCTCAGGATGAAGAAGGAATTAGTAGATAGTAGGTGTGGGTGGTACATGTCACATGGCTGCTGTGACATCTGCCCTATTTCATGAAACATTAAACCAAGCTACAACATACTACCACTCACTATACACTGCCATCAGTGCCAGGTATGTACAGTATGTATAAAGTACTGAAGGCATGCATAGGTAATATTCAAATAGTTGACAATACAATGCATGCCATAAATGTATTGTGGTACAAAGTGTGACTGGACACATAACTCAAGGACACACACTCAGCATTCAAAGCACATGGAATGCCAATTACATATGCCACGTCTATGGCAGGGTTGGCTGACAGTGAGTGCAGCAACACATGACGATTAGAAGTTGGCACACAACACCCAACCATTCATTGACACTTACGCATAATACACATGGCCCTCACCTTCCTCTTGTGGAGGACGTCTGCTCCATACTCATACAGCATGTCAACCAGCTCCTTGTGTCCATAGCGTGCTGCCAAGAGAAGAGCTGTCCAGCCATTCTGAGGAGGAAAGGGTGCAAAACTGGACTGAACACCAAGTGTATGGTTGCATGGCATTGATGAGAGAGCAACATGCAAAGTAATAAAATTAGTAGAGTATTAATGAGATGTATTGAGAATATCAATCAGAGCCTGTTTAGAGAAATACCACACATGTACAGTGCACACAGTGTGCACACTCTTAATGTCCTTCTGCTGTGTATAGGGGACACAATGGTGTCCATTGCCACGGGCAACACTGCTTTAGCTATACATTGATTGTACTGCATAACATTGTGGTAATTGTTCATGTAATCACTTGTTGCTGATGGCAAGACATACTGTAATTGTTCAGAATTGGCATGTGCTCTGATGATGTGGGCATTATGGCATATACTCCACACTTGCCTTCGGCCAATTCACACCCAGGATTAGGTGTTGCATAATCATGCCATAATGCATTGTGCCATGTAATCTACTAAACAGCTTATACACCACAATTTACAGTGGAAGTAAAGGAAACTTGATTCTAACGAAGACAGTGCCTACCGTCCCAGCTACATAGAGATGTGTACAATACTACCTCTGAGACAAGGCACCTCTCTAATGAGGACAGTAGTGACGGTTTCATCTCCAAACGACATTGCTAAGGGAAGTGAAATTCCCCCACACCCTATTATAATACAACTCATACAAAATTTAATTGGTTACTGTATACCCCGGCCTTCCATCAACTTGTTGTACAGTTCTACTTGAGTTCCAGGTACATAACTTCCTCAGACACCGATTGTGAGCATATATAGCATGGGAGCAAATGTATATAGCATTAGTGGGGTTCAGTACTTTACTCATTCAGTCCTTGATTAATGGCGAACAGTAAACTCCCAAACCCACAAGCAGCATAAAATGTAAAACTGCACCATCCTCAGGCACTTTGCACACCCAGGACTTGGCATAATTATCACATATCGTAATCAAACAGTACATGCCTATGTCATATTCATTCCATATGTAGCTTGTCATGTACGTAGTGTAACATATACCCCCTTATTCAGGACACCATAAAAACCAGGAACCTCTCAAATCAGACCAGAGCCAACTGTCCTGCTAGAATTGCAAACTAAACTACATATCTTTGAAATAAAACTACCTTTGTAATCAGGACAATATAGATAATAGCATCCTAGTAATTGTATTAATTACAGGCCCGTGTGTAGGGTTTTGAAAGGATAGTTACACTCAGGAAGAAATGTGTGAAGGAACCTACCTTCCCTGTCCAAACCAGAATAGAGATGATTACAAATACCCATGCACAGTTCATACATTTGTGTGACAAAGAGATGTAATAAAATGGCATCTATAATAAGTGCATCTCTTTAATCACGGCACTTGGGACTGTTCCAAGCTGTCCTAAAGGTATCCAAAGTTGAGAGACCTATGATATAGTCAGGGAATATCTAAATGGCATGCTCAAAAGCAGCCAGTTGACCATCTTGTTAGGCCACACTTCAGTTTTCATTACATTTGAGAGTTTCATCTGGAACACAAATGTATGTATGTACATGCTCCTATGAAATGCTTACAACTTGCAACTTGCAACTTACATTGTCCTTTTCCTCAATGTTACTTCCATTTTCCAACAGATAGTTAGCCACCTCTGTGTGGCCATTCAATGCTGCCAAGGTAAGCGGAGTGTCGCCATCCTGTACATGCATGAAGTAAAGGAGAAGCAGTGTACATGTGCTGATAACAATTCTAATCAAAAGTCACAATGCAAACACAGGAGTTAAATTGGAAATGTAAATAAGTACAAATGAAAGCACTCTGAATTTCAATGCGCTATGTTGGACATAAATTGTGTTGTAATGTGCCCAAGTGCAGTTACCTCATCCTTCACATTCACTGGGCATCCCTGCCCTACTAACTCCTTCACTTTAGCTAGGTCTCCTACTTGGGCTGCAACCCGCAATTCCTTCTCCATCTCCTGTATGGGGTACACACAGTAGCACAGTGACTGCATGCCTTCACCAAGTGGACCCTCTGAGAGGAACACCACATCACATTGCAATATGAGCCCAGTACATTAGACATATTAGGCACAAATACATTACTAGAAGAGACACCCACTGGGTGAGACCACAATGCAGTGGACTAGGCAAATAGTGGAGAGGGTCTAGCATGCTAGAATAGTGAGGCCACACACAGGAAGGTGGGCAGTGCCTGTGGTCCTGCCTCTCTACAAACTGTCACTTGTCTGTCAGGTGTGAACTATGAATAATGGTACAGTACACCAATGAATACACTCAACACCTGGCACTCAGCCCAAGGTGGTGTCCCACCTACACACCCACATCCCTACTTGAGTGGCTGCAAGAGTACTCTACCACATGGACTGCCTAATTTGGGTTAGGGCGTTCACATTTGGGGTCAAATCTGAGTCAAATCTGGGTTGAACTGGATAAATCCAGGTTATCATCCGGGTTCTAACCCTGCTTGCGAGGTGGGTTCGACTCACATTTATCTGGGTTAAAAATGGCGACGTGTGAGTAGACGTGGCAGACGAATGGTCAAGGCTCTTTTGGGCAGATAGTCGGACGTAACCATCTGCGCAGAGCTACTGGGACCATATGTAAATGATATTCTTTTCGGTAAGATCGAGGGTGAGCCAGGTGATTCATGCGTGGGTTGGATGTCCACTTAGAACCCGCGGATTGTGCTTTGTACGCATTGCGCTACTGCTGTCAGTCGTCTTCTAGCTTGGTTGGGCATAGGCTCTCCAGCGCAGCAAGAAAAATGCTATCAAAATGTGGTGATTGTCCACCATTTTCTAAAACTCGGGTTTGGTACCCAATCGTGAGGTCGCCATGTGAATGCTTGTTCATGTCAAACCCGGATTCAATCCAGATCACGATTCCGGATAAAGCAGTCCGTGTGAAAGGTTTGTACTAGTCTAGACACCCTTTCATAGGTGGTAGGTGACCTTGCTGCAGTATTGTTTCAAGAGTTCCCCTTTCTGGTGTATGAGATGCTGCTACCTACTTCCCCACTGGTCCACTAACTGGCCCTTTACAGGTAACCAAGCTGAGGGAGCACTCCATACAGCAGCAGCAGTAGGGTGCTCTCACTACCTGTCTGGGTGTGGACTGGGCCACAATACCTTCATATTACTGATCAGCTTTAGGTGTCAATGATCTAAAGACGTTGTACTAGTTTACTGGCCACTCTTAATCATGCACCACCTCGCTCAGCACAGCATTGTACCGAGCTCACAATACACAGGGATAGTGATGAATACCACTTAGTGACTAGCAAACAGTTTGGGTAGACTGGGGATTTCAAGTTTCCAAGCGCCAAATGTGACATTACACTGTACAAAAACAGGTTATAATTTTAGATAAGTTGCAAATTTCTGATAAACGTGAAAGAAGAGACTTAAATCACCTCCATCCTGCTATGACGTGGAGGCCATGTCAGGTTCATCTGTTTATTTAAACTCCAGCTACGAGCCAACTAGCTGCAGAGCACTTAACCTGTCCGTTGTATATAGCTAGACTGCAAGCAATTATACATAGAGATACCAATCCTGCAATGGGTCCAGGAAGGAACCTTCCTACTCAAGACTAAGTATAGTGTGTAACTGGTTGGCTAGACTGTCTCTGGTATTGGGAGGCACACGTAAACATAACACACATGTACATGTGCACACACTGACCCTGTTAGGGTGTACAACTCGCTCCTGTGGTTTGTCTACAGTGCAGTCCAAAGGAGACAAGACATGTTGCTCCCATCCTGAGCTGCTCACAGTGTGACCCGAAGGAGAAGGGACTTGCCGTTTCTGTCCTGACTTGTTCTCAGGCTCATTTTTTGGCTTGTCTGACGTGTTCCCCATCCTGGAGTAGGGTGGTAAATGTGACATCACACTGAGCAAAAACTACAAAGCTTAGATAATCATATTTCTCTAAGAAGTAAAAGCAGACATTGCTAGTTCAGATCATACAGAAATCACCTCTATCCTGCTATGACAGGGAAAGCATGATGACTTCATTAAATTTTGTTTGACTTAAAAATCCAGCCAAAATGGCGGATGGAAGTAATTTGAAATACTAATCAATAGCGAAGATTAAGCGAATTTGATTGGCCATGATGCACCAGAGGAGCAATTAAAGATGTGTGCACAATGTTTCTAGATGTCAGAGTACATTGAACATTTCCACATCTTCGTGTCCGGAGATTTCCTATTGTTCAGTCAAATGTACGTGACACTAGGAGTTGTGCTGAGCACACAATTCCTAGTGCACACAGCAAACAGAGTCCTGGTGTACAAAGCGCTTAGCTAATGGCAACTCAGCTTTTAACTTCGTGTCGATTTGAGGGCAACATACGATTTAATATTTCATTTTAGGGACAACATCGACAGCGCTCGAATGTTTAGCAACGTTGCTCGACAGATTCAACGCTTCAACTGACGTCCTTAGCGCCACACCTCCCTTACTGTAAGAGTTAGCTAGCTGCGTCAGGACACCATCGAAGCAGTGATTCGTGTGACTTAACTTGTCGATACCCGTAAATTCTCTGCTATCCTTGTAATGAGTTTACTCAGCGTGTAGGGGATCGTAAAAACTGCCCTTTGCTGTGCTACATTATCAGGAGGGGTTCGCCATTCTTTGTTCGAACGCGCGAGTTACTTTCGTTCTATCCCGGTAGGTTAAACAGTGGACGAGTGGACAGTTTCGCGCAATCCCTCAAGCACTCGATGAATTAGTAGTGCACCTACCTGGTCTCTACACACCACACAGCTGAAGACTCTGAGTCTGAGCAGAAGACTCAGGGATCAGACCCCGCAGAGGAAGAACAGGCGCGGTGACTACGGAGTGACTTCTTCGGTATTCCAACAATGCTGACAATGACGTCATGATAAATACTTGCGCGCCACAGACATTTTTTAGAAAAATATGGCCACGCTCGAGTTATTTTATCTAATTGCAAGGCATCAGGCACCGACCGACCAATCATTTACCTGATCAACCAGGCAGACACACTGATAGAGATGGCCAGCAAGGTGTATATATATTGTGTGTGTGTTTTGTGTAGTACCCACACGAGGTGCCTTTACATGTGTCTGTTTTGTGTGTGTGTTGTGTAGTGTCCATGTATACATGTGTATATGTGTCATGTATGCACCCATCAGTCCACAGGTGTGACACAACACTCTTCTCTCACCAGCTGTCATCCAAGAGGTGGTCAGGCACTCTGATTCAGTCCCTCACACCTCATACGTAACCTCTCCCCTTCGTAGGATAAACAGACAGAGAGATTCTTCTTCATTTCTCCTTTACTCATCTTGCTTCCACAGAAGTACAACCATTCAAAGTATACTCAAACAGTGTACATGAGTGTGTTTGTGTGTGTGTCCCCTCTGTGTGGGTGGATGAGGGGATTGGTGTGTTTGTGTTGGGCTCCACTGCTCTTTCCAGAACTTCATCATCACGTTCCTAGAAGAGCAACAATAGGAGGAGGTAAAGTCAATGTTGTCTCCAATAGCTCTGAGGTGTTTGGTGCTGATGGAAGAGGACCACCTCAGACAACACACTGCAACACCTCACACACTACCTACCAACCATACCCATCACTGTACATACACTGCGCGCACACACACACACACACAATGTTGCACACTAAACATACACAACTATACAATTAACTACACAATTAATCACATGTACTGAGCACACACAATATACAAAGACATAGCATGCAAGAACACACACACACACACACACACACACACACACACACACACACACACACACACACACACCAATGCAGATAGAGGCCACATATCCATATATATGTAGCACACAACCATAATGGTACAGACATTTACACACAAAAACACTTATAAACTCATCCAAGCCCACACATGCACACAGCCATACATTACAGGGTGTCCAACTCAAGACAAGTGTCCCAACCAAAGGTATACCCAAATAGCACTTCAAATGGGCAGTCCTTTGGGAGGAGCACCTGTTTCGGGCTAGTGGCCCTCTCCAGTGCAGTGCTGACACAATCCAACAAAACTAGTTATCCTCACTTGAGAATACGTCCCAACTTGAACAAGATGTCATCGCACAAGTGCACAAAGAACCCAACAGATAGTCAGCACCGGCACTCATGATTTATTAGAGGGGGAACCAGTTTGGCTGCGTTTTGGCTCCACGAAGGGTATCATTAAAGGGTAGCTATATTTGGTATGCCAACCCAACACGCTCACACACACTCACACACGCTCACACACATGCAGTACAAGATACCTCTAGTTCTTTGTCAGTATCACTCGTCCGTCAAACACTCACACACACAAAGTATGTAACAGCAACATCAGTGTCACCATCGTCATCATAACGATCACCATCGTCAATAATGTTGTCATTGTCATGATCAACATCAATTGTAATCGTCAGTGTCACAATCATCACTGCCATCATCACCATCAACACCACCACACACAGGACTACAGCACACACTCACATACATACTGAGTTTGCACATTTTGAGGCCTCATAAGAAAGAACAAACAACTTGTGTTGATAATTGAGAGACAGTAGAACAAAATGATCCTCTTGTTTTGTTAGAGGCCAGGCCACAAGTGAGTGCACTGACTTGTCCTTTGTGCTGTGTGTGCTGGGACAGAGTAGGACTCTACAACTGACAACCACGACTGAGGGCCTTCTGGTCTGTTGTACAAGTTCACCTCACACACAGCTGTGGGGTGGGTTGTACAGATGTGTGGTGTGTAGTGCTAACAGCTAGACTCCATAGTGACAAAGATGACACACTAGCCCCAGGTGGGGGTACATCTTTGGGCTATATCACACAAGGGAGCACTCTTTACAGACACATGAGACAGAAGGTGTGTGTGTGTGTGTGTGTGTGTGTGTGCATGTGTGTGTGTGTGTGTGTGTGTGTGTGTGTGTGTGTGTGTGTGTGTGTGTACAACTTAGTACACACAAAAGTTGCAAAATATCAAAGGTAAGGAGAGTGGGAGAGCACAGACAGGGTCAGGACAACTGACCCAAACAGAACATGGCTGTAACAAGCTATGAATACACTTGATAGACACCACTCAATTCTCAAGAGGTTACAAACAAACTTCAAAGAGTACACTCTTAGATAAAGTTTAGCAAACACTTGACCACATTTGTCACCTCTGTGCAGAGCTGAGGTCAAAGGCACTGCCTCCTATCCACCATGCACACTGTGACAAGAGTCTTTGTGCAGGTTAGTAAAGAAGGATGAGGGGACATGCTGAGAGACAAGGATCATGACAGGCTTTAGCTCCACTCAAAGAGGTTCTGATGGAAGCTCTTCTGTGTGAAAACTATGACCATACACGAGAGGTAGCCACTTTCAGCGAGTCAGTAACTTCTTTAAAGTGCTCTCAGAGAACTGCATTTCAACTTAACCCATGTCATGGCACATTCTGTAATGTATGTATGTCACAACTGTTTAAAGCAGGGGACTTTTGTAACCTAGGATACGGGAAGGTGTTTGTAAGAGTTGCAACATCTCCCATTGGTCTACTCTGAGGTAACGAGGAACAGCAGGTTTGGAAGGTACGTAAGATTGTGTAACCATTGTAATCTGATTGGTGCATGTGACTGTTGAGTGAGGACATCACGTCCATCATGTCTACTGTAGAGCTGTTACTTGTATACAGGCAAGGGATTTTAGTACACAGTATAATGTATAAACTGACCACACTCACACGCAAACCAAATTTCATCCACCAGCTAACACACACACACACACACACACACACACACACACACACACACCTTGTGTGCATGTATCATATCCACTGCCATGGCAACATTTGTGTCATGTTTGGCTCATGTTCACATTTACATTTCATGCCATGTAGTACAAACAGCCTGATGTGAGTGCATTGTTGATGTCATTTTAACCAGTGTGTTGACTACCACTTCAATCAATGACAGTACGGCAGCTAGCTTAGTTGTTATACTGAGTTCAACGTTGAGATCTCACCAACCTGTTAACTTCCTTATAATCTCCGTGTATTTAAACTTGTTCAGAATATCTGCAGTTCTGGTCAGCACTTCAGGAGGTTTGGTGCACTGCGCACTGACAACTCTGTCGTGAATGTAGCCTCCTTCTCCTCTCATTCTTTTCACTTCGTTACGAGTCACCAACTTCTCCTGGCACAACTCTGACAGCACTGTGAGGGATAGCAGCACTGATACACAGACTGGGCACACAAAACATTCACACACTATGCTAATACCAAAGCTCTAAAATGTGTGTGGGTACACAGTCACTGCTGAAGGTAGGAGGAACAGGTGCAGATAGGGAGGATTGGTGTTGAAGGCAACACTCACACAGTCTACACACAAGTTGACATGTAGAACAGAGCAAACCTTTGATAGGCTTAACAGCCCTGTTGGATAGAGAACGAACAATACATAATGCGCGCGCAAAACTACTCAAGACGTTCGGGTGTGGCTGCTCAATGAACAGAGTTATCAGGTGCGCTCGTGCAATGAAGAGCTGTACAAACTCCAAGCCCATGCATGCCCCAACTTAACTGCGTACGTAGCTACAGCGATATCACTCAGGCGGTACGTTGTCACCAACGTGTGTGCACGACTCCTCACCCACAACGCGTACACCTTCTGTACACGTCATTTACTTACCATATCTGTTGGAGCGAGACACGATGTATTCCCGTCAGTGCAAGGACGTACAGGTACTGTTCCCCATACTTGAGAGACAGAAAGATGGCCGACAATGAATGTCATTATATCAGCTAATGCTCAAACGACATGCAGTTCCATGCATTATGAGGTAGTCTGGACTATCCGCAGAGATCGAAATTAAAGATAATTTATAATTAAGACCATTATGGCGCTGCATTTATTATAATAATGATTATAGAATTGAAAGTCTTTACTTGACAACGTTTACTTTTAGAACCTGTAAAATTAGCTACTTTTAGAACCTGTCTAGCAATCAAACAATAATTACACATATCACTGTCTAGAGAAATCGGCAGTCAAACACATCACCATGCACAGAGTGACCACACAGACATGCAGTAATGTAGCTACAAGAGGACCAGTGGTAAAGAAAGTGTCTGTGACATGCTCATAAACTAGAAGGGCTCACCATACACACGAGACACACAATACAATATGGTTCAATTTACTACATAATCAAAAGTGTGCACACATGGTGCACTGCAAGTGGTGAGGGCTGGCAGAGAAGGTGTTTAAGTTGTTCCTTTGAGTTCGTTCAGTCGCTGCACGAGACTCCCCAGGTTGAACTTGCTCATGTCCTGACCTTCCTGTCCACCTGAGGTGCTGCTGGCGGGGAGAGGGTTGACGGGAGCAGGGGTAGAGTTCTCACTACCAGGGGCAGCTGGCTTACGAGCCTGAGGAGAGTATTTGTACAGAGAGGGAACGTTGGGTGATGAGAAGTGTTGTGACTTCAGCACTTGCATGCAGGGAGCTGCTACTTTAAATACAGTACCTTTTTAGCTGGTTTGCTGCCTGGAGCAACACTGGGATTGTCTTTGGAGGCATCAGTTCCAGCAGGGATGTTCTGTAAAATGAATTGTAACACGATTCATGGACCCATGTCTTAGTGTGCTTGTTCATCACAACAAACAGAACACATGCACACAAACACACACACACACAGACACACGCACACACATACACACACACACATACACACACACACACACACACACAAACACACACACGCATGCGCGCATACACACACACGCAAGGACGCGCATACACACACACATACACAACACACACACACACACACACACACACACACCCTTCCCTCCCACCACTGCCCTCCCTCACCCGAGTCGGTACCATCCCTCTCATTTCAAGCTGCTTCCTCTCCTCCTTGTACTTCTCCATACTGGCCTTCAGTTCATCTGTGATAGAGGAAAGAGCAACGGCTCATTCTTTAGTCAAGTGGTGTGACAGCAGCTGACAATTTCAGCTGTCAATAGGAGGTGGAGGTGGAAGTGTGCCACACTATAAAAGGGTGAGAATGTGTACATGTGGAAGGGATGAGAGGGGAGATAAGTGAAGAGGAAGGACTGAGTGATTTTTCCTGAACATTCAAACGTACCAGAGTAGAGCATATTCTGAAACTTCTCAGCCAGTGGCTCTGCAGGGAAGGAACAGAATACAAGCACACATGAGAAGAAGTGGAGCACAGATTGACAGAAACACTTTTCCAAGGAGTGCAGTAAACAGCTACACTTAAGCTTTGTGTCAGTCAATGCCAATACCATTGCACACACATGGATAGGGCCACCCCCTTCCCTCACAATACTGGACCAGGTAAAATACGCAACAAGATCAGAGCAAGACTAGAGGCCCAGAAGAGGCTGTCAGTGAAACAGCACTATGACACTATACACACAGACACACACACACATTAGGTGTATATACACATAATGTCCAACATTGCTAGTGAGTGGACTGTCTGGATCTGTCACACTAACTCTTGTTCTGTGCCTTGCAGCACTGTCGTTCATACTCCACTGCCTTCAGTCCCCTCTTGACCCAGTTCTGGTAGTGGGGCAGTGTGTTTGAGGCAACAAACGCATGCAAGTCAAAGGAGGGGTGCTTCTCAGTCAAGGCATACAGCTCCCTGAATCCCTGGAGGGGGAGGGAGGGGAATGAGTAAAATGATTGGAAACTCTTTGCAGAGGAGGCAGAGGGAGTGGCCAATACACCTCTTTAGAGCAATCATGTACAATATTCACATGGTCTCAACACAACTCCACACAGCATCTTGGAACCACTGCTCCTTGTGTTATGTTATACTGGATCCTACATACCTCTAACTACTTGTATGTACAGTGTGTCTCAGAGCAGCTTTCTATAGAGAATAATTCACTGTACTACAAACACTACATACATGTCTACTACCCTTTCTCCCCCCTCCCTCCCCCCCTCACCTCTCGCTGTGTCTCCAGGGACCGGTCCCTCGTCTTGTCCAGTGCATCAGCAAGTGGTGTGGCCACCTCATCAGGGATGTCCACCAACACCAGCTGAGGTGGACGCTTGGGCTGCACTCGGGAGGCTCCCTAATGGGAGGGGGCGGGGACAGATGTAGAGTATACGTAAGTATACAATTACACACTCGCACAGACTGAGGGACACGTGTACATACACGCACACACACAGACACACACTTTGATGGCAGGTCAGTCAAATTTACTCTGACATGCATAGCACAAAGCAAAAGTGACAGACAAGATGTCAGAAACTAGCTGTCACAGCCATTTGTTAGACACACACTGTTCACACAACACACACACACCGATCACACACTTATGAACACAAACACACAGCACACACAAAACAACACACACCCAAACACATTTCCTTCACACACACACACACACACACACACACACACACACACACACACACACACACACACACACACACACACACACACACACACACACACACACACACACACACACACACACACACACACACACACACACACACACACACACACACACACACACACACACACACACACACACACACACACACACACACACACACACACACACACACACACACACACACACACACACACACACACACACACACACACACACACACACACACACACACACACACACACACACACAATCTTCACTAGTCATCTTACCTCTCTGGCCCCCTCTTTAGGTGAGGTCTTGGTCTGTGGTGCTGCACCCTCTCCACTCAGCCTCTTCTTGGCAATGGTCTTGCAGAGGTACTTGTACATGGCACTCTGTCGGCTGTCCTCCACCATGGTCAGGTGGTCCAGGACCTGTGTGTGCGTGTGTGTGTGTGTGTGTGTGTGTGTGTGTGTGTGTGTGTGTGTGTGTGTGTACGTAAGTGAGCATGTGTGCACATGTGCACAGAAGGGTACAGATTGGGAAGCTGCTGAACACTAATCCAACCCCACTGCACACAATTAGAAACACCCAGTGCTCTAAGCAAGCTGAGCACCAAAGGACTCACGCTGTCCCCCATGATGGTGACCAGGTGGAAGAGGATGGTCTTCACAGTGCGAAAGGGTGTGTCATCTTGGACCCGCCCCTCTGCGGTGCGGTCGTTGTAGCCGGTGAAGAAGTGGTGCACATTGAGGAGAAGCTGGTCAACGTTGACTTGAAGAAGGATCTGGGAGAGCTGACGTGTCAGCTTCCAGAGGCACTAGAGAGGAAAGAGGAGAGGGACAAGGGAGTACACTCACACAGAGGTACTGCTGAAAAGTGTTAAACTACATACACCTGACCATTGCTCGACCAATTTCTGAACATATATGCAAGCATCAAATTTCAGCCAACTACCGTTGAAGCTACTACACACCATGATGCCAGTATTACACTCATTAGTTGACTATCCACACAAAACTGCTGACCAATTGCTCCATCAGAGAGGTGCCATACTCCTCAGAACACTACACCATAGTGCATGTATCAGGTACTCACCTTCATGGCCATTTCAGTTAGCTTGGAGGGGTTGCCGTCCTGTCCAAGAGACTCCAACATCACATGTAGAAGGGAACTAGAAGGAAGTGTGAGGAGAGCAAGCAGATCACTTAAAGCATCAGGTGTGTGCCCAATACGAACTCTGACATGAAGTGTGGGGTGGGTGGTGAAGAATGCATACATACACACTGTGACGAGTTTAACGATACTTCCTTTTTTCTTGATACCATACAAACATGCAAGAACACACACACACACACACATGCACACGCGCGCGCGCGTGGGCACGCACACACACAAACTGACAGATGGACAGACTGACAGACAGCCGGACTTACCCAAACAGTGCATTCTTTTCACCGTTCTCAATCACTTTCAACATGAGAAAGTTGAAGGACCTATTGAGTTGAGCCACATCCTCCAACCTCAGCATCCTCTCATCCTGGAGGAGGGTCATCACATCACGCTCAGTCTCCACCAAGGTGTCTTGAGAGGCGGCAGCTGCTAGCTCCGGTTGACTGAAGGTGTTGAGGAGACAGCTTGTGAGCCGTTTGCCCAGTAACATCACCTGAGGAGAGAGGGGGTTGGAGAGGGAGAGTGAAAGGAGTGGAGAGGAGCTTAGGGAATAGTTGAAAGTCAAAACACAGCCACCAGTCCACACCCTGTCCTGCCCTGCCTACCTGTTTCAGACTCTCTGGAGAGCTAGCCTGTTGGAGCTGGGTGTTGAAGTTCATCCTCATCTGCATTAGGATGGCCCTCAGGAGCTGGAGGGGGAGAGGGACAAGGAATGAGGAGGCTTAAAAAATTAGAAAATAATTTTAAATTGTACTGTTAACCAGTGAGATAATTTTTCAGCAAGGTGGAAGCACTATCAGGGGATCGTGTGTGTGTGTGTGTGTGCGGTGTGTGTGTGTGTGTGTGTGCGTGTGTGTGTGTGGGTGTGGGTGTGTGTGCATGTGTCTGTGGCAATGGCCCACCTGATCCACATTTAGTTTGATTGTTGCAGTGTGCTCTGGCTTGGACAGAATCTGATCCATCTGCAGTCCAACAAGATAAGACATGTCATCACAACAACAAGAGCTGCTTTACATTCGTACTTGGCAGACTCAGTGCCACTGATGGGCACTACAACATGTATGTAGCTACTCATACTGTACTGTATGTCCTATATGTCCCAATGGTGACACCTACCCACACTGTATGTGGCTTAAGTGCAGAGTCACAGTACACCGTACAGTGTTGGTGTGTGTTGGGTAGTTGTAGCCAGGGCAGCCGGCTAATGTGTACAATAGTGCTACAGTTAGGTGGCTGCATTACAGAGTGACCATTAGAGACAGGTTCCAACACAAGAATAGTTGGCTATTGCTTTGCAGTAGTACCCTTGAGCATTCCTTCCCACCTGTCTAAGGGCTGAGATACAAGCCTGCCCGTCACTGCTGGCAATCTGTGACACTATGAAGCTGATGGCGGCTGAAGTGGTGGCCATTCGACTTGGGGAGAAAGTGAGCGAGGGAGGGGGGTTTGCTAATAACCTGCACACATTGGAAAGGGGAGACAGCCACAGTGTGATTACAGAGAAGTCAGACAAGAGTGATAGGAGAGAGAGACACTGAGGACACATGTAGTACTGAAGTATACTGATGGAAATTGTCTGTACTTAAATAAACACACACTAGCAAGCATACACAAAATCACACAAGGTACACACAGCACTAAAGTGCACAGACACAGAGATACACAACTAGTTTTGAATTTTCTCACTGAGGCACCTCAAAGCCCTCCTACAGACACACACACAAACAACAAGCACACACGCACACCATATGCTCGCACCCACACAGAAACACCAGGCACACTAACTTTGAAGTTTCATACTGTGGGACCTCATAGTCCTCCAAGAGGTCCTCCTGTTTGACAGCTGGCAGTTTGGCCAACTTGAGGACGGGAGCAGCAGGGTAGCGATACTTGGAGAAGTCCATCTTGAGGGGACCGTCTGGGACAGGGATAGCAGACCGCTTGGGGGGCGAGGCAGTAGGGGGCGGGGCCACTTCAGGCTCTGGCTCCTCGGCAGCAGGGGCAGGAGGCACAGGCGAGGGCTCCTTCGCTACAGTAGCATCAGGGTCTACTGCCAACCTGCAGACAGACAAGGGGCGGGTAGGAGGTACACATGGGCAATCTGTAAAGGCACTGTCACACTAGATGCGTACATGTATGTATTGGAGATGTGTGAACAACTAGGGCTGCTAACATTATAAGCCACTACACACATGTAGCATACTGTACCAGGAAATGGTACTTCTTCCATGGGCCCACACAGTGTAGAATACCTCTTATTACAGTACATTAACATCCACATCACACCTTTGTTTGGATGCCACACCCTTGGCTCCACCCTTCTGTTGCGCTGGGGGTTGGTCGTCTTCTTCCTTCTCCCTCTCCCCCTCCCCCTTGGCATTGGGAGAGGACTGCTTCTCTTGTAAGGTGATTGTGGTGTTGGTCTCAGGAGAAGACTTCTTGGCTGATCTGCGGATCCGCTCTTCGAGCATGGAGAGATCTTTATGAGGGAGCTAGGGGAGGGGAGGGGAGGGGAGGGGAGGGGAGGGGAGGGAGACAGCAATAAAGAGTGGTGTGTGGGGTGAGTGGGAGGAGGAGGGGAGGTGAAGGGAAGCACAGACTCACCCTTCCCACATGCTTGTAGATTGCATCCCCCATGTTCTCATAGAAGATGACCAGTGTGTTGAGGGCAGCGTTCCGCACAGAGCTGTCCTTCTCGCCAACAAAGGGAGCAATCTGCTGGACAGCCTTCTGAGGTGAGGGCTGACACACCACAAGGCCATTGTTCTGAACCAACACTCCAAGCATCTCCAGACATTCTAGGAGGGACAGGAGGAAGAGGATGGAGTGTGAGACGTATCAAGGGAGAAGCAGGGAGAGTAGTAAAGAGGAAGGCAAAGGCAGGGAGAATAGAGAGGAAGAAAGGTAAGGAGAGATTAGGACAGAAAGAGAAAGGAACAGGCAAAAAGTGAGTGCCAAGGAGGAGTGACCGAGAGTGGAAGGAGAGCACACACACAGTGTCCACTACTTTAAGTTACTCACACCACAAGGTGGTGCAATCAAGTTCTCACCAAATCTCTGTCGAGAGTTCTTTGACTTCAGTCCATCTGCCACGTACCCAAACAGTTTGGGTGGAGCATAGAAGCAGCAGATCTGGTCAAACAGAGCACGAACCTCCTTGCGAACTGCATCCTTCGCATCACCACTCTGAAGGGGAAAAAGGGGGAATTCCCCAGCAACATCACAGTTTAAACAAGCCAGAAGCACATAAAGACTGCACAACAGAGATGTGATGCCTTCTACAATTGCCAAATTGCTCACTCTCCAGTGTGCATACGTACCTTTATGACGAGGAAGGGTAAGAAAGCTGTTGCCTCAAAGTCACTCATCCGGTACTTCTCCTTGATGAGGAGGGCAAAGAGGGAGGAGAGGAACTCGAGGCACTTTAGGTTCACCGTGGTGTTGGTGTCACAGAACCTGGGAGGAGGAGGAGGGGAGAGGGAGAGGGATCAAGGGAGGGTCTACCATATTAGACTCATACACGTGGGAATAGACATACTGCAGATGAAAGACACTTGTGCATGGTGTGTGTGCATGTGTGTGTGTGTGTGTGTGTGTGTGTGTGTGTGTGTGTGTGTGTGTGCGTGTGTGTGTGTGTATCTGTGCACATCCCCTCACCTCAGAGTCACCCATTTGAGCAGGAGGTCCACACATGCAATGGCCTCTGCCCCATACTGAGCACTACCACTGACACACTGCAGCACAAGAGGGGAGCACCACACTCACTACCATACTATATACTCTATACAATAAATACACACACCACACACCTCTTTGAGTGTGCCCAGTGCAGCGATGTGGTGCTTGAAGTCGTCGTGAAAGAGCTGAGTCAGCAGTGGCCGTGAGACACATGGCTGCATCTGATCTTTGAGCTGTTCTATAAACTCACTCCGTGGAGTGGAAAAGCTCCACTTCAAAACCTGCAAATGGGAGTGAAAACGGGTCTAAAGCATACATACATACGTACATGTAGTTGCAACATGTGTAACTGCTCACATTAGTCTTGTAAACACTTGTACATACACAGCCACACAAAACTGACCTTGAAGTTCTGTTCATCCTTCTGCCTCTGCTGCATGGTGGGCCCCTTCGTGAGTGGTGGTCCGAAGTCTTCTTCTGCTTCTTTGCCCTTCTTCGATGTTCCCTTCTTGCTCACTGCCTTTGTGCCCGCCTTGGCTGTCTTGGCAGTCTTGGTCTCTTTAGCAGGAGGAGAATCTGAAACCTCTTTACTCTCTGTCTTCTCCTTTGGTGCTGAGGTGGCTTTAGTTTTAGCTGACTTTGGTGGAGGGAGGGATGCTTTGTGCTTCTCCAACAGTCCGAGGATGGCTTGCTTAGAGGCAGGCTAGAGTGGAACATGATGTGTGGACAGGGGAGAGGTGAGGGGTGGAAGAAATGGTCATATGAAACACACAGCGTCAGATTATGGTAGCTCATAGCACTTCAGATAAAGGTCAGTACCAATCACTAGTCATTGATGATTACAGCAACAATTTCTTACTTAAACCAAGTAACACCTCACGCTCTCATCGTCCCATCCCTCAACCACTGTCACTGCCACCCCTACACCCTCACCCCTCACTCTCACCCTCACCCCTCACACACCTTCAGCTTGCCCGCCTGCCGTGCCATTGCCTCATAGCCGACCCGAACCATGACTAGAGGCAGTACTGTCTGGCTGTGTTTCCTCACCTCCCCCGAGCGGTCCTCCAGGCAGGACAGCAACGGGGGAATGATGGAGGAGAACTCTGAGGGGAGCTTGCCTGCCTCTGGGAGCTTCTCTGCCAGCCATTGAAGGAGCTGGGAGAAAGGAGGTACAAAGGGACAGATGGCAAGTGGAGGTCAAAGCATAAAAATATGTCTTTATAGCATCCTAACTTACATGTACATATGTATACAAGAAATCTTCACACACCCTCACAGAAATACAACTTGCGCGCACACACACACACACATGTAGTGTAGCACACAGTATACATATATATGGGTACCTCTGATCTGAGGTTGGGGTTCTCTGTGGCTAGAGCAGTGCTGATGATCTCTGCCTCCACCAGAGGAGTGAGCCCGATCTGGTCATGCCATGCATTGAGGGCAGTGACTGCAGCAGCTCTCACTTGAGGCTGGCATGGGAGGAGGATGGGATGGAGTGAAGGGACAGCGGGAGGAGGATGGGATGGAGTGAAGAGACAGCGGGAGGAGGATGGGATGGAGTGAAGGGACAGCGGGAGGAGCATGGGATGGAGTGAAGGGACAGCAGGAGGAGGATGGGATGGAGTGAAGGGACAGCGGGAGGAGGATGGGATGGAGTGAAGGGACAGCGGGAGGAGAATGGGATGGAGTGAAGGGACAGTGAGAGGAGGATGGGATGGAGTGAAGGGACAGTGGGAGGAGGATAGGATAGAGTGAAGGGACAGTGGGAGGAGGATGGGATGGAGTGAAGGGACAGTGGGAGGAGGATAGGATAGAGTGAAGGGACAGTGGGAGGAGGATGGGATGGAGTGAAGGGAGAGTGGGAGGAGGATGGGATGGAGTGACAGTTTGTACAGTACAGGCCACAAGTGCTGTGTGTGTGTGTGTGTGTGCGCATGTGCATGCTCAAACCTTTGCATCTGCTAGTGTCCCAAACACTCCAGGAAGAAGTGTCTTAGCATATCGGCCACAGCTTGAGCCCATGGCATTGGCAAGTGTGGTTGCGATATTGAGTGTGTTGGTGACCTGGGAGGAGGGGAGGGAGGGGAATAGAGCTTACAATATTGTACAAATGTACCGTAAGTGTACCTCACAACGTTATCCAACCAACTCAGTAGCCTGTACTATAGAAGGGACCCAGGGTTGGCTGTTGGACGGGCCCCACTCCATCTACCCTCACACACATGTATGTACATAAGTGCACAGGTACACGCACACATAATCTCAGAAGCATGCAGTCCAGTCCAGTCCAGTTGTCCCTCAGCCTCAGCTACAACTACACTCTCAGTCCACTGGGTCTCACCAGGTTCTTGTTGGAGTCCCCCAGTCTCCCTTTGAGCGCTCCAGGGAGGTCTCCCAAGGATGGCTCGATGAACTTAGCAGCAGCGAGTATCTCTGTCACCTTCTGCAGTGCCTCGCCCCTCACCTTCCAGTTCTTGTCACTGAGGTCACTCACAAGAGAGGAAGTGATCTGGGGACTGGAGGGGGGACGGGAAGGGGAGGGGGAGGAGGAGGGGAGGGGAGGGGAGGGGTAGGGGAGGGAGAGAGGGAGGGGAGGTGGAGGGAAGCAGAAGGGAGGGAAAAGAATGGGGAACGGTTACTGTACTTACAGTATGTATGCAAGAGCATGCAGGGGATAGGTGTTTGGTATACAAGCCTGATACTATGCACAGTGTATTGAATTTGTACACACTGTACACACATGCATACAGTACATACTGTACAGTATACATATGGATCACTTCCTATAGATTATTACATACAGTAACATGCACATATGTACACTGTGTAATAGTTAATGTATGGTCAACGATGCATTGGTGCATTTATTGCTCGAGTCCCGAGGGCGCGAAGCGCCCGAGGGCGAGTGCAATAAAGAGCCAATGCATCGTTGACCATACAATAACTTACTTGTTGTATGCGCCCTTCTGCGCTTAGTTCCGGCGGGACGTTGCTTGTTGCTCGTCTTTTAGCAGCTGCCGTAGTCTGTTTGTCCTTCAGCAGAACCCTATGGCTACCAACCGATCCCCAAACGAGGAAAACTATCCGACATCAAAGGATTTCGACTTCGGCAAAGACGACTACGGCTTTGAGACCGGTTCAGACCCGTATCCAAGCCTTTTCCAGTCTGCGAATATGCCTCCAGTAGCCTCGAGGCAGTAGTTCACGTCTTGGGGTCTCAAAACCTTTACCGCGTGGGTCGAGAAACGGAAGAAGCATCGTTTCTATTGTTTTCGCAGATCCGGAGTTCCACCTGCTGGAAAACATCTGCGAAGGCAAACTACAGGAAGCTCAATGCTTCGGCCATCGGTGCTGGTACTGGAGAAACATCGATAGTCAGCCAAGACGACGAGGAGAAGCTTCAGGAGAATCTACCCTTTCAAGTCGAGTTCTCAAATTGATTCCATGTGATTGTTTTGATAAGAGGGGCTCTTATAGGTGACAATTACTTACCTACGCACACTTGTGGTTGTAAAGGTCAAAAAAGTGTGCCAATTACAAGAAACAATGCACACTTTTTTCCTTTGATGTTAACCACAACCATACAACAAACATAGTTATTACATACATGCACTGCTGTTGTTCCATGCTCACCTGATGTCCACTTTGGGCATAAGATCTGCTAGTGACATCTGGGGCTCCTTTCCCCCAGCCCCGCCCACTGCCCCCTCCGCTTCCTCATCGCCTTCCTCATCCTCTGCCTCGTCCTCTTCTGTCCTGCAGTTTGGGCCACGCACTGGAGCAGGTGGAGCCTCATCAGATGCCTAACAGAGGAAACAGAACAGTGTCACAAGGAGAGGGGTGTGTGTGGTGTGCGTGTGTGTACATGGTGCGTGTGTGTACATGGTGTGTGTGTGTGTGGTGTGCGTGTGTGTACATGGTGTGTGTGTGTGTGTGTGTGTGTGTGTGTGTGTGCGTGTGTGTAAAAAGTGTACATACATGTACTTGTCACTTAGTACAATTTGTAAATGATATGGTGATGACGCTATTCAATAGCCAAATTAAAGTGCACAATCACAGTGAATATGTACGTACTGTACAAATTCATACAGTAGATGTGCATAGGTGTACATACGTGTACATTATGGGTGTAGCATGTACTAGTGTGTATGTATACACAGGTGTAAGTACATATGCTATAGGGTAAGGCATAATAGGAACATGACCACACCTTCTCAAACACTGCATCAATCTGCTGGAGAAGGGCTGGTTTGGCGTCCTCAAAGAAGATCCTCAGCTGTGCCCCCACGTACATCCTGAGCACACCCAGCAAGTTGACGGCTGCAGCCCTCACAGCTGGGTTGGTGGACTCAAAGGCCTTGTTGACATAGTCGACATGAGGCTTGATGTTGATGCTGAGAGTCGAAGAGAGGGGAGGGAGAAGGGAGGGAGAGGATTGGTGTGAGGGAGGGGGAGGGGATTGGTGTGAGGGGAGGGGGAGGGGATTGGTGTGAGGGAAGGGGGAGGGGATTGGTGTGAGGGGAGGGGGAGGGGAGGGAGAAGGGAGGGGATTGGTGTGAGGGAAGGGGGAGGGGATTAGTGTGAGGGAAGGGGGAGGGGAGGGAGAAGGGAGGGGATTGGTGTGAGGAGAGGGAGGGGGAGGGGATTGGTTTGAGGAGGTGGAGAAGGCTTGGTGTGTCAATTGGTACAAGGGACAGACACCAACAGAGAGGCGCTGAAGTGCAGACAGGTGTGAAGCACTCCAACAGCTACGTGTGAGGGGAGGGGGAGGGAGGGAGGGGACTGGTGTGAGGGGAGGGGGAGGGAGGGAGGGGATTGGTATGAGGGGAGGGGGAGGAAGGGAGAAGATTAGTGTGAGAGTGAGGGGAGAGTATTGATGCAAAGGGAGGGGGAGGGAGGGAGGGGATTGATGTGAGGGGAGGGGAGGGGATTGGTGTGTGGTTGGGAGGGATTGGCATGAGGGGAGGAGGGGGAGGGGGAGGGATTGGTTTGAGCGAATGGAGAAGGCTTGGTGTGTCAATTGGTACAAGGGACAGACACCAACAGAGAGGTGCTGAAGTGCAGACAGGTGTGAAGCCCCCTAACAGCTAGGGTGCCACTATACTGACACCAGGTGCTGGCTGCCATCTGGTTTGGACACCTCCGACAGAGGGAAAGACTAATGAGTGTCTGTTATGGTAGTACCAGTGCCAGACAGCCCAGCATTCCTGTAGCAAGTAGTGCTACCATACCAAATATCCCCAATTAGCCAAAGTAATGTACAGTACATATACCACAAGGAACCATGATTTCATCTCCCTTGCCGTAAGGCCAGAATTACAACGATTCACTTCCAAATATGGTATATACATAATTATACAGGTCTTGCATATAGCAAAAGAGGAATTCTGAGTAAACCACATGCGGTAGTGGGAGCTGACAGACATGCAAGGTGTTTTAACCCAATGTCCTTGTCAACTTGTTCATCAAATCACCATATCAGCCCTTAACACATTACATTCTACATACGTAGTTTGACTGAAAAACAGGTTATTAACAAATTTGTAACTCCCTAACAGCTCAACTAGCCTGTTACCATGGTAATGGGAGACAGAATGCAAATTTACGTAGCCCCTGGGTGAGGCAATGCTCCTACACTCACAGCAATCCAAACTCCTTCACTGCCTGCCCAAGCCACTCCAAGGACTCGCTCTGCACCTTTGGGTTCTTCTGACCAAACGCATGCTTCAGAGTCTGTACAGTGTGTACATTGAGGAACATCACACAACGACCCACAGTCACTCTACGTATGGCTCATACATAACTCAACACCACTGGCACTACTAAGGGTATTCGTACACACACACATGTACATACATATGTACGTACATAGATATGTACGTACATAGATATGTGCCAAATACAGTACATACATACATATACTGTAGTAACTGTACTGTGCATGTACAAAGTACTGTGTATGTATGCATGTCCACATATACATTCATGCAGCAAATCCATATAAAACCATACACTTTGCAGTGTACCTGTAAGCTGGTGTAGTTTAGGGTCATTTTCTCTGCCACTGCCATCAAGGTCTCACAAGACTGTGCCTTTATCTGTCACACACAACAGGGGGAAGTGAAGATAGCAGAGAAGACAACTTCACAAGGGACAGTTAATACTGTAGGACAACACAGGTACTCATACTGTAATGTGTGTCTGTACGTACGTCAGCAACCACCTCACACACACCCCTCATCCCACACACACCTTTGCATCCCCCAACTTGTCCACAATGGTGGGTAGAACAGCACCCACTGTCTTCCTCCCAAACACCTTGGCCCTCCCTGCAATCGCAGCCACAACTCCTATCTTGGCCTTCATCACCTGTGAAGGAGAGGTGGGGAGGACAACACGCTAAGTTGGAAGTACAGGTCAGCGGGACTACTTAGTCCAATCTAACCATTGCTGCATCCCACCTTTATAGCTAACAAATGACATTTTAGCACTCACAACTGATCAGCAGCTACATACACATGTTAAGTGTATAATCGTATTCTTTTAGAAGTGTTATGCAAAGAATACAGTGGAGGGGGTGCCATTTGGTTAGAGGGATGGTGTTATAGAGTGCACATGACTGAGCAGCACTAGATGAGGGTTGACTGATCAGCAGTTCAAAGGAGCCATGTCTTGGTACGTTAATGTGCTAAAGGACTACTACTAACACACCACAGCGTGTTTCAACAAAGGTGTCAATTTAGGTGGTGATGTTAGTGGTTCCGTAGCTACTGTTTTCTGTCCACTGACAGTGACAGGGTTTGATACACTGGAATAAACATGTGTACATAGCTACACTCACTGCCTATGTCTCACGTAGCCAAACGCTATTCCTACTCCATATTATACTATGCGAGACTAGCCCATGCTACAGTATGTACATACGTACCTGGAACATGGTCTCCTTCCAGCCTGGCTTCATTCCAAGGATCTTGACAAAGAGCAGAGACTGGACCTCCTCTGCAGGCATGCCCTCAAGCATCTGTACACCAACAAACAGACAGAGTGGTCATACACATACGTACACATACAGACAGTTCATTGACATATGTACAATCGTAAGTATACACACTATACAGTATACACTACACAGTATACACTACACAGCATACACACTACACAGTATACACACTATACAGTATACACACTATACAGTATACACACTATACAGTATACACACTACACAGTATACACACTACACAGTATACACACTACACAGTATACACACTACACAGTAAACAGTACATGGTACCTTCTTTATCTCTTCATGTGCCTCTAGTCTTTCCTGCCACTTTGAGCTGGCTAAGCCTGTCCTCACTGACCCAGGGAGAAGTGTTTCAGCAAGCTCTGCAACTTCCTCGTCCTACATATGTAGGAAGTAGATGTGTGTGTGTGTGTGTGTGTGTGTGTGTGTGTGTGTGTGTGTGTGTGTGTATGTGTGTGTGTGCGTGTGCGTGTGCGTGTGCGTGTGTGTGTGTGTGTTTGTGTGCATGTGATGTAACTTACAGCAATAGCTGTCTCTGGTGGATCAGGAGCATCACCCATTCCAGCTCCTCCACCTCCAGCCTTTCCCTTCCCCTTCCCACCACCACCAGCAGCCTTGCCTCCACTACTGCTCTTCTTGGTACCTGGCTTAGAGGCAGGCTTTGACTCAACGGCAGGAGCTGCTGTTTTGGGCTCATCTTTAGCAGGCTACATATGTACAGGGAGTATATCATCACACACACACACACACACACACACACACACACACACACACAGACACCCTCTCCCCATACACATGTAGAGCTGTGTCACACCACTACAAGTGTGCACAAAACCAACCACATCATCACAACTGAGTGAACTTACATCTTTCTTGGCTGCTGGCTTCTTCTTCTTTTTCGGTTTAGGAGGAGATGCAGCAGAGCTTTCCTCTCCCTTTTCTTCCTTCTCCTCCTTCTTAGGCTTGGCAGACTTCTTCACTGGTGCTGCCTCCCCTCCTCCCTTCTTCAAGGCAGCCTTAGCATGAACGCCTTGAGGGGGCCGCAACTCAACTTTGTCTTTGATCTCATTCACCTGTAAAAACAACATTGTACGTACTTGGCAATGCGTACGCACATATGTTCACACTTAGTCTGACTTGCTAGACCATCCCGTAAGCACCCGGTAGGCGGGACGGTCTAGCAAGCCAGACTAGTTCATACTCAGCTTAGCTGCAGTACAGAGGGATACACTGTGAGTGTGTGTGTGGTGCAAATGAGCCTTGATAACAGTAGGTGTGAGCCATTATTTATGACATGCATGGAAATGTGCAGGGAAATAGCAGTCACATGATTGTCACATGATTGTCACATGATTGTCACATGATTGTCACATGACCTCACTTTGGTCATCTTGAGGCTCTCCAGGCCATCGAGGAATGCTGCCATCCCTCTCTCCCCCACAACTTTGAGGGCAGTGCCTAGAGCCTCTGCCGCTGCTTCACGCACAGCTGGAACATCATGCAGGCACTGAGGGAGGGAGGGGGAGGGAGACAGGAGGAGGAGGACAGAGTTGAGGTGAATTCATATAAAGGTATTGTATGTACAACTGCACACACCTGCTGACACTCCTGCATGCATTAACAATGCACCCAAGGTGCATTGTACACTCAGCATACACAGTGTCATGGCACCTATACATACATACATACATACATACATACATACATATGTACGCACGTACGTACATACTGTACATACATATATCCACACACCAAGATGGACATGAAGTGTAGTGCACACTAACCAAACACACTATACACCATATGAACATCCGCACACATCTACTGTACACACTCAAACAGCCACACACACACACACACAGGTTCTGCACACTGTACCAACCAGCCAAGCATACACACCTGGATCAGAGGTGGACAGAAAGTGTTGAGGAGCGGCTTGGGCATCAGTGCTGGGGTGCACTGCTGGAAGCAGCGTGCGAGAAAGAGAGCAGTCTCAGACTTGACAGAAGGGTTCTTCTCTCCCAGAGCTGCAATGATGTACTCCTCCATACTGCTAAAGGAGGTCTGAGGCGAATGGGAGGGCACAGGGGATGAGTATAAAGCGGTGGACAGTAGTGTATTGTGAATGCACACATAACCTGACACACACACTATGCTGTACACATACAGTATAAAAGCATACTCACACTACACATCTAGAAGGATAGTACAGTACGTACACAATAATAGCAATTGGAGCACGGAGACCGAGAGACGTTATTAATACATGTGTACATACTGTATATATACAGTCACTTTTTTATTGCAGGGCTACACACCTACACATGCACGCATGCACGCACGCACACATGCACACGCACACACACACTCCACACACAGCCCTTACAGTGAGGAACACTGCATCCACTGCCTCCCTGAGTGCAGTCACCACTCCCAACTTCTTCTCCTTGAACTTGCCAAGCATGCCAGGGAGCACCTGAGGGACGAGGGGCTGGAAACCCTCCCTCAGTCCAGTAGCCAGGCCCTTCACAACATTGGCTGCCAAGGCCACCACCAACACATTACTGTCCTTCGTGATCACCTGCAGGGAGAGAGGGGAGGGAGAAGTGAAGGGTGGGATAGAGTAGGAGTAAATACACATACATAAGTACACCGATTACTCCTTCAACGTTTAAATCCTCTACTGTACTGTCTCACACCCTGTGATGTCACACCTTGGTCAACGTCTTGATCAGCTCGTTGTAGTCTCCTTGTGCCAGCTTGGGCTTAGAGGCCAGAGGGAGGATGGACTCAAGGGCTTCCTTGCGAATGCTCCACTTGCTCTCAGCCTAATGTGTGTCAGGGGAAGGAAGAGTCAGAGTGATGCTAGCACCATTGGGGCACAAGATGAGATGGAGTACAGTAATACAGCACACAAAGTGTAACAACTTCAAGTCCAGTACACTCACTATGTAGGGGTGCATTTGTGGGTGTGGAGGAGGGAGGGAGGGGGGGCGAGGGGAGATTCATCCCCCATTGAAAATTTGGCAAGTCATATGCTAACATAGTATTCCCCATTTCTTGTGTTCCTCCCTTTAATTTTTGAAACCTCAGTTTCAGCCCCCTTTGAGGAAACTTCTAGATACAGCATTGCTACTGTATGTCCTACTCTGACACACACACACACACACACACACACACACACACACACACACACACACACACACTCACACACGTACACACACTGTACATCATACTCTGACACACACACACACACACATGCACACACACACACATGCACACACTTGGTTGCGTGAGGTGACTGACAGTGCCAACACACCATGTTATCATAAAATTCCTTTGGCATTTGTGACAGCATGTCCACTGGGTCCAGCAGGTCATAAGGATCAATGCTTTGAGCCTGCACAGCTGCGAGAGGCGGGAGGGAGGAAGAGGTGAGCACGGAGGGAGAGGTGAGCATGGAGGAAGAGGTGAGCATGGAGGAAGAGGTGAGCATAGAGGAAGAGGTGAGAGCATGGAGGGAGAGGTGAGCATGGAGGAAGAGGTGAGCATGGAGGAAGAGGTGAGCATGGAGGGAGAGGTGAGCACGGAGGAAGAGGTGAGCACGGAGCTATCATACATGCGCACTGACACACTACAACCATACATATCTGTTCCCACTACACATATTAAGGCCATAATACAGTGAACCTGTCTAAGACAGCCACTTGTGGGCCAGATGACCTTTCTATAGAGGTGGCTGCATTACAGAGGTAGACTGTAATGTTTTATTGCTATGCTAGAGTCATCTGGTTTTTGGTCCTGTTTAGAGAAGTGGCTGCATTGCACAGCGACCATCTTAGACAGGTTCCACTGCATCGTAGAGGCTCGTCCCTACGCTGCTCCAGCTCACGTGAGTTGATGTGAAGTAAATATTCACAGTTGAATACATGAACACAGACTGCAAGATGGTTTGGGAATAATGTAGAACTACGTAGCAGGGCACCTGCCTTCAGTGGGCTTCCTGCTACAGCAAGTCACACACCAGTGAGTCTGGCCTAGCTGTAGCTTTGAAGTGTCTGCACTGGTAGCAACAGTGGGTGGCAGCTATAACGACAGTGAGTTTAAATTCCATTGTTGGAAGACAGTGAATCAATGCACCCAACAATTGCAAGCCCTTGTGAATGATAATGTGAAATGGCGGTCGGCTGCAAACGAAAAACCAGAAATGAAAGGACATCTCCCCAAGAACAGCACGAAAGGCGATTTCAACTCAAGGAGGACATTTCCCAAGCCAGACTTTATAATAGCTGAGGTTTTCAAAATTTGTGTTGCCCTGTGCAGCAGTTTTTGCCCAAATAGCAAACAAACAGACAAACAAACAAACTGAACTATAGATAATTATTTAGATTGTTAATACTGTCTATACATATGTGTGTATGCATGTATGGCATACTTTTGTTCTGAATTGGAAAACGCAAAAAAAAAAAACTTACTGAATTAAGTACAAAACAGACAGCACAGTGAGGATGACAGTGGCTGTCAGTATGCTATATACAATGCAACAAAAAAGCAACACTATTCATAAAAATGGTGAAAAAAAACAAAAAAGTTGACGACTAAGCATAGCATGTACGTATGCCAACATACGCAATGTAATTAAACTGAAAGTCAAGGGTGTCCTTTGTAACTTGGGTATAGCAAAACAAAAATAAGGGTGAGATGTAGAATGCACAAATGTTAACACTAAACTAAACATTAAGAGCAACCAACACTGCCACTAAACTACACAGAAAACAATACGGTGCAGTTACAGTATTGAGTACAATTTCAGCTTGATAAGCGTGATGAATACAAAGTTAAGCTTATCTATTCGACTTCTGATTTCTTCGAATTCTGGTGCAATAGGCTGAAGTGGCGTTCT
This sequence comes from Ianthella basta, assembly GCA_964019415.1. Taxonomy (NCBI): domain Eukaryota; kingdom Metazoa; phylum Porifera; class Demospongiae; order Verongiida; family Ianthellidae; genus Ianthella; species Ianthella basta. The sequence goes on along the minus strand of OZ025872.1, from coordinate 1,879,181 downwards.
CAAGTACAGTTGGTGGGTAGCCTCCTTTATCACACTCCTCACTGGGACACCCCACCTGATAGTCAACCGAAGGAATGCTCCATGGCAAGTCGTCATAGACATAACCAAGTTCTTTGGATTCTTTGTAGGTGTCAGCGATTCTCTTCAAAGGGAACAACGGTACGAAGAAGTCGTTGAGGTTGTGGCCAGGTGGTCCACCATGCACTAGTGGGTACGAAGGTGGAGTTCCATTGAATTTCTGCAGCCAGCGTTCAAATATTCGATCAACATTTGCATGATGGAGATAGAACACTGGGTCATTGACTGATGTTCCCGCATTGGTCATCTGACCACCCACAAACCCATGCACAACTTTATGTAGGTTTGCACTAAGGAGATCATAAGCCATGCACTTCACACTTCCACCAAAACATTGCTCTACGTTTCCCTCCAAACGATCTGAAAATCCAAATATGCCTCCCAATGCGTCAGGAAATAAGGTCATTGCAATCAACTCATAATCAGGCAGCTTTTTAAGACCTTGGGTGAAATCAGTAAATGCTCCACGCTGCAGACGTCGGTTGGCCATTCGATCCCCTTCAATGTCACACAGTGTTTTTACTTTAGCACACTCAGTAGCAGATTTAGTTACCACTTGATGTTCAGCCTTCTCCCTGTACGGCAGATCGCATACAACAGGCCACTTGCCATTCTCAAACAGTGTCCCACTAACATTCACAACCTCATCATTGTGCTCAGGTGTTCCAAACAGTTCATGGGTGAAGATGAGGCAACTGCTCGTAGGGGTCCAATCCCAGTAAGGCAGAGTGAAGTCACTGATTCCCAGTCCTTCTCCAATGCGACGCAGCTCGCTCTCAAAGCGCAGTATGAAATAACGGTGCCAAGGAAGAAATGTAGCAGCAGCGTGGGCAAACAGGATAAAGTTGCCAGTGACATTAGAATTAAGAATGGCTCGACAGGAACTGCTCTCTTTCTCTTTCATACTGAGCAAATGTGTAAATACCAGCATATCATAAGTGGACACATTCTGCAACTTGTAGTAGTCACTGGCCTCATCTGGAACACTGGTAATAGCTGCCCATTCCTTCACCTCCTGGTTCTTAGCTGCTTCCAAAAGCTTGATGAAGTTGAGTTGATCCTGTTCACTTAGGTCCACGAAGTTCCTTCTGACCAGGAGCTGACTGGAGCTCCGCTTCACACACTCACCATCATTGTTGCCAATGTATCCAAAGTCACACTGACTGCAGTCATAGCCTCCCCATCCCTCGTCACACGAGCAAACACTCTCAAATATCTTAAGAGGCCACTGGTAACGGACGTCCTGGGGCCATCCTGGCATGCCATGGAGTATGTTGACAATAGTTGCATTTGCTGAGTCCCAGGAACTCTCAACTTCTTCACGAATACTCACGCAAGTTCCACGAGAGCCACAGTTGTCTGGACAGCATGTCTTGGTGCTCAGACTGTCCTGTGTGTTGCAGACGGCAGGGAACTGAGCCCAGACCACCGGCAAGGTTAACAAGGCAAACAGCAAAGTAGTTTGAGCTACCATAATTAACACTTCACACAGCCACTCCAGTAATATGCAGGTGTGGGACCATGAACAAGTCCACATTGTTCATATATGTAGGCTTCAGGTGCTTGTGAACAATGAGGAAACACGCTATGCACCAGGCTCTGCATACCTCAACCAGCTACATATGTCCTACACACAGTACATTCAGCAGATAATACATTGCCTGGCACTAGCAACGTAACAGCTGAAGTGCAATAATCGTTGGAGGTTATGTAGCACTACAGTGCATTCATAATCACCTGGGAAGGAGCTGACTGTACATAATTTATCGCCAAATGGCGAACATAGCTTTAGTCGTCCCAATGAATGCTAATTTGCCGGCACATGGAGCACTGCACTGAGGACATACCTTCCTTTAGGCAAATCACACCACGTGGCAGAGATCAATGTCCAGTGATTAAGATATGTGCGTGCGCTATATACAACGTGACATAGCGACGTGAATACAGACGTGTAAACGCAATAGATACAAAGAAAACGTTGAGGGAGTGACCAGGTGGTCCACAATTCACCAGCTGGTAAGAAGGTGGAGTTCCGTTGAATTTCTGCAGCCAGCGTTCAAATATTCGATCAACATTTGCATGATGGAGAAAGAACACAGGGTCATTGACTGATGTTCCTCCAGTGCACAAATGCCCACCCACAAACGCATGCATTGCCGCATGTCCATTGACACCTCTGAGATCTTCCCTCATGCACTTCACACTTCCACCTGTACACTGCTTTACGTTTCCTTCCAAACGATCTGAAAATCCAAAGGCACCTTCAAACTGGTCAGGAACCAAGCTCATTCCAAAGGATTTATAATCAAGCATTCTAAATACATGTACGTAACAGACAGCATATAGTACGGATTATGGTGGCTGCGTGCATGCTATAATGCAATGAAAGTAGCACCGTTCCTGAACAGGTCTGAATACTGGTGAAAAAACAAAGAAACGTTCACAACTATGCCTAACATACGTACATATTGTAAAAAAATTACAGTTAAGAGTATCCTCCGTAACTTGGGTATAGCAAAACAAAATGAGGGTGAGATGTAGAATGCACAAATGTTAACACTAAACTAAACATTAAGAGCAACCAACACTGCCACTAAACTACACAGAAAACAAAATGGTGCAGTTACAGTATTGAGTACAATTTCAGCTTGATAAGTGTGATGAATACAAAGTTAAGCTTATCTGTTCGACTTCTGGCTTCTTCGAATTCTGGTGCAATAGGCTGAAGTGGTGTTCTCAAGTACCGTCGGTGGGTAGCCTCCTTTATCACACTCCTCACTGGGACACCCCACCTGATAGTCAACCGAAGGAATGCTCCACGGCAAGTCGTCATAGACATAACCAAGTTCTTTGGATTCTTTGTAGGTGTCAGCGATTCTCTTCAAAGGGAACAACGGTACGAAGAAGTCGTTGAGGTTGTGGCCAGGCGGTCCGCCATGCACTAGCGGGTAAGAAGGCGGAGTTCCATTGAATTTCTGCAGCCAGCGTTCAAATATTCGATCAACATTTGCATGATGGGGATAGAACACTGGGTCATTGGCTGATGGTCCTGCAATCGCCATCTGCCCACCCACAAACCCATGCACAACTTTGTGCATGTTCACACTATCGGAATCAAAAACCAAGCACTTCACACTTCCACTGAAACATTGCACTACGTTTCCCTCCAAACGATCTGAAAATCCATAGATGCCTTCCAATATGTCAGGAAATAAGGTCATTGCAATCAACTCATAGTCAGGCAGTTTAAGACCTCGGTTGAAATCACGAAACGCTCCACGCTGCAGACGTCGGTTGGCCATACGATCACCATTAATATCACACAGTGTTTTTACTTTAGCACATTTGGTAGCAGATTTAATTATCACTTGATGTTCAGCCTTATCCCTGTACGGCAGATCGCATACAACAGGCCACTTGCCATTCTCAAACAGTGTCCCACTAACATTCACAACCTCATCACTGTTCTCAGGTGTTCCAAACAGTTCATGGGTGAAGATGAGGCAACTGCTCGTGGGGGTCCAATCCCAGTAAGGCACAGTGAAGTCACTGATTCCCATACCTTCTCCAATGCGACGCAGCTCACTCTCAAAGAGCAATAAGAAATAACGGTGCCAAGGAAGAAATGTAATAGCAGAGTGGGCGAACAGGATAAAGTTGCCAGTGACATTGCTGTTAAGAATGGCTCGACAGGAACTGCTCTCTTTCTCTTTCATACTGAGCAAATGCGTAAATGCCAGCATATCATAAGTGGACACATTCTGCAACTTGTAGTAGTCACTGGCCTCATCTGGAACACTGGTAATAGCTGCCCATTCCTTCACTTCCTGGTTCTTAGCTGCTTCCAAAAGCTTGATGAAGTTGAGTTGATCCTGTTCACTTAGGTCCACGAAGTTCCTTCGGACCAGGAGCTGACTGGAGCTCCGCTTCACACACTCACCATCATTGTTGCCAATGTATCCAAAGTCACACTGACTGCAGTCATAGCCTCCCCATCCCTCGTCACACGAGCAAACACTCTCAAATATCTTAAGAGGCCACTGGTAACGGACGTCCTGTGGCCATCCAGGCATGCCATGGAGTATGTTGACAATAGTTGCATTTGCTGAGTCCCAGGAACTCTCCACTTCTTCACGAATACTCACACAAGTTCCACGTGAGCCACAGTTGTCTGGACAGCATGTCTTGGTGCTCAGACTGTCCTCCGTGTTGCAGACGGCAGGGAACTGAGCCCAGACCACCGGCAAGGTTAACAAGGCAAACAACGAAGTAGTTTGAGCTACCATAATTAACAGCCTCTCTCCAGTGATAAGTGTGGAAATATTATACAAGTCCACATTGTGTATACGTACATACGTATATGTAGGCTTCAGGTGGTTGTGAACAATGAGGAAATATGTTATGCGCCAGGCTCTGCATACCTCAACCAGCTACATATGTCCCACGTACATAAAATCAGCAGATGATACATTGCCTGGCACTAGCAACATAACAGCTGAAGCGCAATAATCGTTGGAGGTTATGTAGCACTACAGTGCATTCATAATCAACTGGGAAGGAGCTGACTGTGCATAATTTATTGACAAATGGTGAGCACAGCAAGGCAACAAATTGCTACTCGCTGCCTCTGTGCACTTGTATATGTAATGACATGAACACCAGAACTACTCAACCCATGACACCTTGACTGTACAATTGCCACTGCTGCTTGAAGACATGCAGACAAAATAGGAGCTATACCCCGCCTCAGTATGCCCTCATCTGCTCAAAATACATCAAACAATCCCTGCACACTTCTTGAGCTATTGCTATAATCTTCATCAATTCATCAAATGCTGGACACCTCAAGTGATTCTGTCATTTTGGATGACCTCATTCAAACAGCATGTCCCAGATCCACGGCTCCCTCAGGGATACTCAAAACAAAGGCTACCACCAGCAATTCACATTAGCTGCGCAATGGAGCGTAGGTCTCAGGTCTGATTCCTGGCCGGGTGGCTAGTTCCCTTTCTTTCCTGCTCCTGTGGAGCTGTACAAGAGAACACACCTAAGTCAAGCTGTCCAGTATTTGAACCAAAATCCCGACTAAGTCTGTAGAAAAAGGCCTGGATTGTTGCCCTTGGAGAAAACACACTAGAGGACACAAAGACAATTCTTGAGCTTGATGGACTTCATCTGCAACCAGTCTCAATGCCTACGTACTTTGCCTCCCTCATCTCAGCTAATCACGCAGTTGCCTATAACTCAGTTGTGCCAGCAAGTCCATCTGCTCATGCTGATGTTTGCAATCTACCTTTGATCTCACCATCCACCTGCTCTGCTCTTTTATCTGAACTTAAACCTAAGACTTCATCTGGTGTAGACACAGTCAGTGCTGTAGTATTATACGATCCTCTCCTGACATTATCTACCCCTTTGTACACCAATATCAACTCCTCTAGTACTTCTATTTCCTTTCCTAGTCGATGGAAGTTTGCTATTATTCACCCTCTTCACTAAAAGGCTTGCACTTCTACCTGTTCAAACTACCACCCAATATCGATGCTCCCAGCAGCCAGCAAAGTAGCAGAAATATACATAGGAAATATCCTAACTGATCACTTAGAAAGAAAGAACCTGCTTCACCCACTCCAATCTGGTTTTAGACATGGCCATTCTACACAATCCTTTCTCCTGCATCTCACCGATTCCTGGTAAAATCTCTAGACATCAGAGATATGGTTGATGCTGTGTATCTTGACATAGTAAAGGCTTTTGACACTATCAACCACTCCCTTCTTCTCCGCAAACTGGGAGTTCAATTTAATATGAGAGATCAATTGTGCCAGTGGATAAAGTGCTACCTTTCCAACAGAGTCCAAACAGTTGCTGTCAACGATACACCATATCTCCACATTGACTCCAGTGTCCCGCAAGAATCCGTCGTTGGCCCCCTCTTATTTTCAATGTACATTAATGACCTTCCTGCAGCTACAACCTCTCCATTGCAGACAGCTCTGTTCACAGATGACACTACCATCTTTGCATCTGGTAGGACAACTGACAGCATTAGCTCAAGATTGAACGCCATTATGTTGTTCTGATTGACAATGGACTATCCTTAAATGTAACAAAGTCAAAATGCATGTTGATTCACCCTAAGAAGAAACACCCTTCAGGCCTGAACATCGCTTTCAACAGTTCTAATATTGAACAAGTGGAGACTTTTAAGCTTTTGGGGGTCACCACTGATCACCATCTGCACTGGCAATCTCATATAGACAATATAGTTAAATATAGTATGGTGATTGTGCAACTATAGGGATTTAAGCATTGGCAAGTGGTCCTATATATGTGATATAGACCTGAAAAGAGGTCTGATATCACGATATCAAAGCTCTGATTGCACAACAGGTCTGATATCAAGAAGGAATGTAATGAAACCAGAGCCAAATGTGCGTACTGTCAGGCAAAGCAGTCTTACCATTTCACTGTGGCCGTGACAATCAGTGCTGCGGAGGATCTTGACACTCCAAGAAAAAACGCGATAGCTAAAAATCGTCGCACGAAGGAAAGTCAGTTGGACAAGATACATGCGTAAAGGGACGTATTCTAGGAACCGAGCACTGAGTCCAGCTCTGTTGCGCGAAACTATGGCGTGGAAGACGTGCAGACACGGTCTGTTGAGCGACTTTTTCAGATGACGATAACAAAGTCCAGCTGGACATCGTCGAAAGCTCTAAAATTGTCCCCTCTAGTTCTGAGTCCACATCGAAGTCGGTGTTCTGCCAGAAAAGAAGCGTTTTCAAGACTCTCCGTCCAGCACCCTGTCACGGCCACAACCAAAACTGCTGACTGTGCATTATTTTGAATTCGGTTCCTTGTAATCTCATTGGTCAGCGTATTGCCAATAGGCGCGCAGTATTCTCATTGGTCAGCCCCTGAAGCCTGTTGTGACGTCACGCAGGCGTCTACTGAATGCAATGGTGCCGTAGGCCCATAGCCCGTTCCAGAAGGATCAATGACGTATGCAGGCGCTTATGGAATGCAAATGGCGTCGTCGCCGGAGAGGTCTGGGCTCGATATTGCTGCAGAAGGTTCGTTCCTGTTGCGCACTCACCATACTATATAAAACATATAGTATGGTAGGTCGGTCTATAGCCTCTATATAGGACCTCGACGCTCATATTTACCTCGGTGCTTCGCGCCTCGGTAAATATGTAAGCGCCTCGGTCCTATATATCGACTATAGACCTCCCTACCGTACTATATGTATTACATATGTCAACATAATATTCACTTAATGAGGAGACTCTCCTGGCTCCTACCTGAAAACGCTATGAAAGCTATCCATCATTACTACATTGCAAGTAGTTTTGATTACTGCAGCCTTGTCTGGGACCCTTGTTGCTTGACAGACCCCAGCCACCTTCAACGGCCTCGAAACTATGCAGGTTGCATCATCCTGAAGGTCACAAAACCTTCATCTGTAACAGAGGCTCTAACTACCCTTCAATGAACATCCCTCTCAGATAAACGACGGCAGAAACTATTCTCTTTAAGCCAGGAACTATTACAACGTAAGCCGGGAGTGTCTCCCACATTGTACCTTAGGAATCTCTTAACAAATGTATAAGATGTACACCACTATCATACAAGAGGGGCTGTAAGAGGCCATCTGCATGTCAATCAAGTTCATAAGAAATACGGAAAGAAGGCAATCAGCTATAGATTAAACCAATTAAGGAAATCTTACATATTCCAATTTCACCTTATTTCTAATATCCAGCTCTAATGTTATTATTCCAATGTCACCCAAAACTATCCTCCTCCTCCTCCTTTGTGTCTTCATGAACTTATCCATACGTACGTCTTTTACAATACATTGTACTATTTGCCACTTCACTGGGCTCCCTGGAAAGTATCCAGTTGGCTAAGTGGAGTTACCAGCATAATTTCAATTTGATACTGATATCGATGCAAGGTAGAACAGTGCGTCAAGCTAACTGCACTAAACAAGATGTCAGTCATTTTCAATAGTAGCAGGGGGACACAGAAACGGTAGGTAAACAAATTCCCATTACCATCAGGACAGGCCTGGAGAGACAGTAACAACATGGCATGTAACTACAGTAGCTACAGTGTAGACCAAGGACTAAGCAATAACGTAATAAGTTGGACACCAAGAAATAATGTCCTTAACAACTTGGCTATAGCAATATAAAATTAACCGTAGAATGAATGATTGAAGACACAGTGGATGGCTAACACTGAAACTTAATGGGTGCAGTTAGCTCTGTTAGCGGGTAGGTTTTCTGTGTGACAAATATGCGTAGCTAAGCTCCTCCATTCATCTTCTGGCCCATTCTAAGCCTGGTGCAATAGGATGAAGTGGCATTTACAAGTACCGACGGTGGGTAACCTACTATCTCACACTCAATGGGGCATCCCACCTGATAGTCAGTGAAAGGAATACTCCATGGCAAGTCGTCATAGATATAACCAAGCTCTTTGGATTCTTTGTAGGTGTCAGCAATCTTCTTCAAAGGGAACAACGGTACGAAGAAGTCGTTGAGGTTGTGGCCAGGTGGTCCACCATGCACTGGCTGGTAAGAAGGCGGAGTTCCATTGAATTTCTGCAGCCAGCGTTCAAATATTCGATCAACATTTGCATGATGGAGAAAGAACACTGGGTCATTGACTGATGTTCCTCCAGTGCACAAATGCCCACCCACAAACGCATGCATTGCCGCATGTCCATTGACACCTCTGAGATCTTCCCTCATGCACTTCACACTTCCACCTGTACACTGCTTTACGTTTCCCTCCAAACAATATGAAAATCCAAAGGCACCTTCAAATTGGTCAGGAATCAAGGTCACTGCAATGTATTTATAATCAAGCATTTTAAGACCTCGGATGGAATCAGTAAATGCTCCACGCTGCAGACGTCTGTTCACCATTCGATCCCCTTCAATGTCACACAGTGTTTTTACTTTAGCACACTCAGTAGCAGACTTAGTTACCACTTGATGTTCAGCCCTCTCCCTGTACGGCAGATCGCATACAACAGGCCACTTGCCATTCTCAAACAGTGTCCCACTAACATTCACAACCTCGTCATTGTGCTCAGGTGTTCCAAACAGTTCATGAGTGAAGATGAGGCAACTGCTCGTGGGGGTCCAATCCCAGTAAGGCACAGTGAAGTCACTGATTCCCATACCTTCTCCAATGCGACGCAGCTCACTCTCAAAGAGCAATAAGAAATAGCGGTGCCAAGGAAGGAAGGGAGTAGCCACATGGGCAAACAGGACAAAGGTGCCAGTGACATTGCTGTTAAGAATGGCTCGACAGGAACTGCTCTCTTTCTCTTTCATACTGAGCAAATGCGTAAATGCCAGCATATCATAAGTGGACACATTCTGCAACTTGTAGTAGTCACTGGCCTCATCTGGAACACTGGTAATAGCTGCCCATTCCTTCACCTCCTGGTTCTTAGCTGCTTCCAAAAGCTTGATGAGGTTGAATCGATCCTGTTCACTTAGGTCCACAAAGTACCTTCGGACCAGGAGCTGACTGGAGCTTCGCTTCACACACTCACCATCATTGTTGCCAATGTATCCAAAGTCACACTGACTGCAGTCATAGCCTCCCCATCCCTTGTCACAAGAGCAAACACTCTCAAATATCTTAAGAGGCCACTGGTAACGGACGTCCTGTGGCCATCCAGGCATGCCATGGAGTATGTTGACAATAGCATACGCATTTGCTGAGTCCCAGGAACTCTCCACTTCTTCACGAATACTCACACAAGTTCCACGAGAGCCACAGTTGTCTGGACAGCATGTCTTGGTGCTCAGACTGTCCTCCGTGTTGCAGACAGCAGGGAACTGAGCCCAGACCACAGGCAAGGTTAACAAGGCAAACAGCAACATAGCATGAACAGTGGATCCCTGAATCCCTGAATTGAAACCAGTTGATTGAACTCATATCACTTATGTATATACATATGTACATGCCGAGCTGCAGTGCATATAGTGATTAAATGCACCACTTTACATCGTGCTACAGTACGCACTGTACATACATGTAGTTACAATTTGATACTTGCTACGTGCCCAGCACTGTACGCCTCAACCAGGTGTTATGTGCAGCACACTGCTCACAGCTTGGTACTGTTCTGTGCTACAGCAACTCATATCTAATTAACACAAGTTCTAGGTACTTGTTTGTCTAGCCACTAGCCCCTACTTTGTCCTCGCGCGCGGGGGCGGAAGAAAAGTAGGGTCTAGCAGAATGTGTAAATTCCACACCTCGCAGTCAACACGCAACCAGGTGTTTATCAAGAACGTCGATTACGAACAACGTCAACGAATAATACTCAGTAACGAGAGAAAACAACAACCAGAAGGTGGAAAACGTCGTTGCGTTGGCTTCCTTCGACGATCGTGGGCTCCACAGCCTGCAGCGAACGTATAATACCACTGTCGCCCTGTCTCTACTTCGGTCAATAAGCGCCGGTGTCTCCATAATTGCTGCTGTGATCTGAAGCAGCAGCGATCTCATTGGTCAGCGCGAGGTGTGGAATTTACACATTCTGCTAGACGCTACTTTTCATCAGCCCCCGTACGCGATGACAAAGTAGGGGCTAGCGACTAGACTAGGTACTTGTCAGCTTGAGTATCCACCTGCAGCAGCAATTATTGGATAGTGTATGTACCAAGCAACAAAGAAAACTGCTAGCCTCGTCCCCAGACCCTTAAGCCACACACACACACAAAGAGGTAGGGTCCGGGGAAATAGGTTCTCGTAACCACTGCTGGAATGTTTGCACCACCAATCAGATTTCTAGTTTGCAGATTATTGTGCAATCTTTTGCTGGAAACCTCGAGTTTCATGTTGAGTATGCAGACAAGGAGATTAGAAGTCATAGAAGTAAGCCAAACAGTTTTGAAAAGAGTAGTAAGGCTGGATAACGCCAACTGACAATCTGTACGATTCCTTCAGGCCAAAGAACACATCTTCCTTCAGGCAAAAAACACCACTTGGTCCAAAGCAACTGCCAGAGATGACCATACGCACCTGCGCTATATAGCTACGCGTAAACACAATGGCAAAGTGGGCAACTAAAGCACTGCCTGGACGAGAGCAACGTCATGTCATTCGAATACGCTCGTGCGCTAGCCAGGGCAACCAAAATGGCTGACAGGTGCGCTACACAGAATCGGTAGGTGAATAAATTTACAGATTCCTGAAAAGATAGTAACAACATGGCATGCAACAAACTAGACCAATGATTTGCTAAGCAATAATGAAATAAAATTAGACAGTAAGAAACAGTGGCCTTTTTAAGGAACAGTAAGAACAGTGGCCTTTTCCAACATAAATAGTCAGCTGTAGAATGCATGAGTGAAGATACAGTGGATACATGTAGCTAACATTGAAACTTAATGCAGTTGCATTAGTGGGGAGGATATCAGCCTGATAAGCGTGATGAATATGAAGTTAAGCTCCATCATTCGACTTCTGGCTTCTTCCAATTCGGGTGCAGTAGGCTGAAGTGGCGTTTACAAGTACCGTCGGTGGGTAACCTACTATCTCACACTCTCTGGGACACCCCACCTGATAGTCAACCAAAGGAATGCCCCATGGCAAGTCGTCATAGACATAACCAAGTTCTTTGGATTCTTTGTAGATATCAGCAATCTTCTTCAAAGGGAACAACGGTACGAAGAAGTCATTGAGGTTGTGGCCAGGTGGCCCACCATGCACTGGCTGGTACGAAGGTGGGGTTCCGTTGAATTTCTGCAGCCAGCGTTCAAATATTCGATCAACATTAGCATGAAGGGGAAAAAAGATAGGGTCATTGACTGATGATCCTCCAATGCACATTTGCCCGCACACAACCCCGTGCATTGCAATGTGTGCGTTGTTACCTCTGAGATCTTCACGCATGCACTTCACACTTCCACCTGAACACTGTTCCACATTTCCCTCCAAGCGATATGAAAATCCAAAGTCACCTTCAAGCTGGTTGGGAACCAAGGTCATTGCAATGAACTTATAATCCAGCAATTTAAGATTTGGAGTGAAAACACCAAATGTTCCCCGCTGCAGACGTCTGTTCGCCATTCGATCCCCTTCAATGTCACACAGTGTTTTTACTTTAGCACACTCAGTAGCAGATTTAGTTACCACTTGATGTTCAGCCCTCTCCCTGTACGGCAGATCGCATACAACAGGCCACTTGCCATTCTCAAACAGTGTCCCACTAACATTCACAACCTCGTCATTGTGCTCAGGTGTTCCAAACAGTTCATGAGTGAAGATGAGGCAACTGCTCGTGGGGGTCCAATCCCAGTAAGGCAAAATGAAGTCACTGATTCCCAGTCCTTCTCCAATGCGACGCAGCTCGCTCTCAAAGCGCAATAAGAAATAACGGTGCCAAGGAAGGAAGGGAGTAGCCTGATGGGCAAACAGGATAAAGGCATCTGTAACATTGCTGTTAAGAATGGCTCGACAGGAGCTGCTCTCTTTCTCTTTCACACTGAGCAAGTGTGTAGATACCAGCATATCATAAGTGGACACATTCTGCAACTTGTAGTAGTCACTGGCCTCATCTGGAACACTGGTAATAGCTGCCCATTCCTTCACCTCCTGGTTCTTAGCTGCTTCCAAAAGCTTGATGAAGTTGAGTCGATCCTGTTCACTTAGGTCCACGAAGTTCCTTCTGACCAGGAGCTGACTGGAGCTCCGCTTCACACACTCACCATCATTGTTGCCAATGTATCCAAAGTCACACTGGCTGCAGTCATAGCCTCCCCATCCCTCGTCACAAGAGCAAACACTCTCAAATATCTTAAGAGGCCACTGGTAACGGACGTCCTGTGGCCATCCAGGCATGCCATGGAGTATGTTGACAATAGTTGCATTTGCTGAGTCCCAGGAACTCTCCACTTCTTCACGAATACTCACACAAGTTCCACGAGAGCCACAGTTGTCTGGACAGCATGTCTTGGTGCTCAGACTGTCCTCCGTGTTGCAGACGGCAGGGAACTGAGCCCAGACCACAGGCAAAGCAAACAAGGCAAACAGCAACATAGCGTGAACAGCTACAGGCAATGTACGCATAGACTGTGTCGAAGTGAAATGGAGGGAAACATAGTTTCATACTAATTGTATAGGTCTAGCTATAGAAAGACTATATATAGCTATAGTCTTTCCCTCTATTACATATACACAATGATTGATTGATTGATTGATTGATATAGTTAGTTATCTGTATTGTATAGGCCTTGCACAAGATTCAATTCAACTGAATTGAATCTAGTTGATTGAACTCATATCACTTATGTATATACATACATGTATGTACATGCCGAGCTGCAGTGCATATAGTGATTAAATGCACCACTTCACATCGTGCTACAGTACGCACTGTACATACATGTAGTTACAATTTGATACTTGCTACGTGCCCAGCACTGTACGCCTCAACCAGGTGTTATGTGCAGTACACTGCTCACAGCTTGGTACTGTTCTGTGCTACAGCAACTCATATCTAATTAACACAAGTTCTAGGTACTTGTTAGTCTAGCCGCTAGCCCCTACTTTGTCCTCGCGTGCGGGGACGGAAGAAAAGTAGGGTCTAGCAGAATGTGTAAATTCCACACCTCGCAGTCAACACGCAACTGGGTGTTTATCAAGAACGTCGATTACGAACAACGTCGACGAATAATACTCAGTGACGAGAGAAAACAACAACCAGAAGGTGGAAAACGTCGTCGCATTGGCTTCCTTTGACGATCGTGGGCTCCACAGCCTGCAGCGAACGTATAATACCACTGTCGCCCTGTCTCTACTTCGGTCAATAAGCGCCGGTGTCTCCATAATTGCTGCTGTGATCTGAAGCAGCAGCGATCACATTGGTCAGCGCGAGGTGTGGAATTTACACATTCTGCTAGACGCTACTTTTCTTCAGCCCCCGCGCGCGATGACAAAGTAGGGGCTAGCGGCTAGACTAGGTACTTGTCAGCTTGAGTATCCACCTGCAGCAGCAATTATTGGATAGTGTATGTACCAAGCAACAAAGAAAACTGCTAGCCTCGTCCCCAGACCCTTCAGCCACACACACACACAAGGAGATAGGGTCCGGGGAAATAGACAGCTTCTCGTAACCACTGCTGGAATGTTTGCACCACCAATCAGATTTCTAGTTTGCAGATTATTGCGCAATCTTTTGCCTGAAACCTCAAGTTTCATGTTGAGTATGCAGACAAGGAGATTAGAAGTCATAGAAGTAAGCCAAACAGTTTTGAAAAGAGTAGTAAGGCTGGATAACGCCAACTGACAATCTGTACGATTCCTTCAGGCCAAAGAACACATCTTCCTTCAGGCAAAAAACACCACTTGGTCCAGAGCAACCGCCAGAGACGACCATACGCACCTGCGCTATATAGCTACGCGTAAACACAATGGCAAAGTGGGCAACTAAAGCACTGCCTGGACAAGAGCAACGTCACATCATTCGAATACACTCGTGCACTAGCCAGGGCAACCAAAATGGCTGACAGGTGCGCTACATAGAATTGGTAGGTGAATAAATTTCCAGACTCCTGAAAAGATAGTAACAACATGGCATGCAACAAACTAGACCAATGATTTGCTAAGCAATAATGAAATAAAATTAGACAGTAAGAAACAGTGGCCTTTTTAAGGAACAGTAAGAACAGTGGCCTTTTCCAACATAAATAGTCAGCTGTAGAATGCATGAGTGAAGACACAGTGGATACATGTAGCTAACACTGAAACTTAATGCAGTTGCATTAGTGGGTAGGATATCAGCCTGATAAGCGTGATGAATATGAAGTTAAGCTCCATCATTCGACTTCTGGCTTCTTCCAATTCGGGTGCAGTAGGCTGAAGTGGTGTTCTCAAGTACTGGGGGGGGGGGGGGGTAACCTACTATCTCACACTCACTAGGACACCCCACCTGATAGTCAACCAAAGGAATGCCCCATGGCAAGTCGTCATAGATATAACCAAGTTCTTTGGATTCTTTGTAGATATCAGCAATCTTCTTCAAAGGGAACAACGGTACGAAGAAGTCATTGAGGTTGTGGCCAGGTGGCCCACCATGCACTGGCTGGTACGAAGGTTGGGTTTCGTTGAATTTCTGCAGCCAGCGTTCAAATATTCGATCAACATTAGCATGAAGGGGAAAAAAGATAGGGTCATTGACTGATGATCCTCCAATGCACATTTGCCCGCACACAACCCCGTGCATTGCAATGTGTGCGTTGTTACCTCTGAGATCTTCACGCATGCACATCACACTTCCACCTGTACACTGTTCCACATTTCCCTCCAAGCGATATGAAAATCCAAAGTCACCTTCAAGCTGGTTGGGAACCAAGGTCATTGCAATGTATTTATAATCCAGCAATTTAAGATTTGGGGTGAAAGCACCAAACGCTCCACGCTGCAGACGTCGGTTGGCCATACGATCACCTTCAATGTCACACAGTGTTTTAACTTTAGCACACTCCGTAGCAGACTTAGTTACCACTTGATGTTCAGCCCTCTCCCTGTACGGTAGATCGCATACAACAGGCCACTTGCCATTCTCAAACAGTGTCCCACTAACATTCACAACCTCATCATTGTTCTCAGGTGTTCCAAACAGTTCATGAGTGAAGATGAGGCAACTGCTCGTAGGGGTCCAATCCCAGTAAGGCAAAATGAAGTCACTGATTCACAGTCCTTCTCCAATGCGACGCAGCTCGCTCTCAAAGAGCAATAAGAAATAACGGTGCCAAGGAAGGAAGGGAGTAGCCTGATGGGCAAACAGGATAAAGGCATCTGTAACATTGCTGTTAAGAATGGCTCGACAGGAGCTGCTCTCTTTCTCTTTCACACTGAGCAAGTGTGTAGATACCAGCATATCATAAGTGGACACATTCTGCAACTTGTAGTAGTCACTGGCCTCATCTGGAACACTGGTAATAGCTGCCCATTCCTTCACCTCTCGGTTCTTAGCTGCTTCCAAAAGCTTGATGAAGTCGAGTTGATCCTGTTCACTTAGGTCCACGAAGTTCCTTCTGACCAGGAGCTGACTGGAGCTCCGCTTCACACACTCACCATCATTGTTGCCAATGTATCCAAAGTCACACTGACTGCAGTCATAGCCGCCCCATCCCTCGTCACAAGAGCAAACACTCTCAAATATCTTAAGAGGCCACTGGTAACGGACGTCCTGTGGCCATCCTGGCATGCCATGGAGTATGTTGACAATAGTTGCATTTGCTGAGTCCCAGGAACTCTCCACTTCTTCACGAATACTCACACAAGTTCCACGTGAGCCACAGTTGTCTGGACAGCATGTCTTGGTGCTCAGACTGTCCTGTGTGTTGCAGACGGCAGGGAACTGAGCCCAGACCACCGGCAAGGTTAACAAGGCAAACAGCAAAGTAGTTTGAGCTACCATAATTAACAGCCACTCCAGTGATAAGTGTAGGAATATGAATAAGTCCACATTGTCTTTACATACGTATTTGTAGGCTTCAGGTGCTTGTGAACAATGAGGAAACACGCTATGTGCCAGGCTGTGCATACCTCAACCAGCTACATATGTCCTACACACAGTATATTCAGCAGATAATACATTGCCTGGCACTAGCAACATAACAGCTGAAGTGCAATTGTTGGAAACTACGTACATAGCACTACAGTGCACTCATAATCACCGGGGAAGGAGTTGACTGTACATAATTTATCGCCAAATGGTGAGCATAGTGAAGCAACAAATTTCTACCCACTGTCTCCGTGCACTTGTATATGTAATGACATGAACACCAGAACTACTCAACCCATGACACCTTGACTGTACAATTGCCACTGCTGCTTGAAGACGTGCAGACAAACTGGGAGCTAAATTTTGCCTCCTTATACCTTCATCAAGATACATCAAACAATCCCTGCACACTTCTTGAGCTCATTGCCATAAACTTCAGCAATTAATCAAAATTAATGCTGGACACCTCAAGTGATTCTGTCATTTTGGATGACCTCATTCAAACAGCATGTCCCAGATCCCTTCCACGGCTCCCTCAGGGATACTCAAAACAAAGGCTACCACCAGCAATTCACATTAGCTGCGCAATGGAGCGTAGGTCTCAGGTTTGATTCCTGGCCGGGTGGCTAGTTCCCTTTCTTTCCTGCTCCTGTGGAGCTGTACTAGAGAACACACCTAAGTCAAGCTGTCCAGTATTTGAACCAAAATCCCGACTAAGTCTGTAAAAAAGGCCTGGATTCTTGCCCATGGCAAGAGAAATCACACTGGAGGACATGAATATGATTCTTGAGCTTACAGTAGAACCTCCCTTAACCGGGCACCACGGGACCGGGCAGTGCCCGTAACTCAGAAAAGTCCGTATCTTAGAAATACCAACAATAAAGATTAAATGCAATGTAACTACAATAATTACAATTAAACTGTAATGCGGTACATATAGTACTGTACCGCAATGCAGCATTTAATGAATCAGGCACACATGTGCACTGCCTGTGATACAGAACATACATGAATGAACTCAAGTCATTTGATGACAGGACACTGAAACAAGTCTAGTCATCAGTATAAATATGCTTAAGAATTACACATAACATGTAACATAACAACCTATTATATGTACTGCAACACAGTACATATAGTACTGTACTGTAATGCAGTATAAACACATAATCAAAACGTTTTTAAATTTAAAAATATTCCTTAATTTTTTTGCCTGCCCGGTAGAGAGAGGTGCCCATAGCTACGAGGTCCGGATAAGGGAGGTTCTACTGTAATGCTACGTACAGTAGGTTGAAACAGTGCAATAAGCTTACTGCACTAAACACACACACACACACACACACACACACACACACACACACACACACACACACACACACACACACACACACACACCTACTGGTAACCCTATGACGCATGCGCCGAGGGTTAACAATGGGGAGTTTCAATCACTGGATTACAGTGAGTCAAGGTAAACAATAACTAGAACCCTTAGGCAGCCACAATTAAAATGGCAGTCAGCAGTGAAGGAACAACAGCACTGGACAGCGAACTACTGAAATGGAGGCACATCCCAAGTGTTTCTCAGCAAGTACGCACGTACGTACGTAGGTGCTCCATGCTACAGTATACACACTTTTGCATGAATAATGTACAAGCAAACCGACAGACTAAAGATATTATAGCACTGATGCCTTTACCTCCCACACTCTCCTCTCCTCCGTCGACTTCCTCCTGATCCTCTGCCTGTCCGACAGCAGAAACTGGCGCAGAAACCTTCTTCTTCTGCTGTGAGCGCAATAGGCGCTGAGGGACAGCACCGGTCGCAGGGAGCTTACCACACTCTTCCTCAATCTCCTTCATCTAAAGGTAACCAATTGTAAGTGAATTACATACATACACCAGCAGCTCAGAACTCAACAGCAACAACTGATCAAACGATACTGCATATCCATTGCAAATAGCAGCAGTAGCAGTCATGTACACAGAAAGGGAGTAGTAACATCAGGTACACAGTAAATAACTGCAATTACTGTATTGCACATGTTGCTACACGAAATATTGCTAAATGTTGCTATTCCCCACAGGCACTGTATCTCACAAGCCGTAGGAAAAAGCCTCCACGGTATCAAATACATACACTGAGTGACCAGTCAGTCAAAATTAATGATGACCCAACTTCATCAGCACAAGATTCAAAGTAGTATTGAAAGTCTGAAATACGTACATTTAGAAGGGCAATGCGAGGAGGTTTCAGCTGCCAAATACATACGTACATGCATTATACGTACTGTGTCTGGTACAATCATAGAGCAACTGAAGAAGCATATCACTTCCACCACACATGTACATCTGTACCTGAACTGGCTTGAGGCTTCCCTCTAAACTTGTCTTCAGTGCTGGCCCAAGCCAGCGGTACATCTCCACTGCCAACCCTTTGGCAGCCTCTCTCACGTTCTTATCCTTGTGTTCAAGTTGTGCAGGGATGGTCTTCAGCAGTTGCTTCGCGTCCATCACCCTAGCACCAAACTCCCGCACAGCAACAGTGAGGAGCTCCAGACAGGCAGCTACAATCTTGGGCTGCTTGTTGGTGAGGCCAACGTGGACCTCCTCCTGTGATGGAAGTAGAGTGTGGGAAGTGGACAGAATACACAACTACTGGAGAAGGCAATAAGCAGATACACAAATGTACATATGCAGTGATCGACTACTCCACAGTACATATACAAGGATATGAATATGGCACTGTACCCTCATTGAAAGGTACCACTAGTCATGTGGTGTGGGCAAATGCAGCATATTCAAATGTACTACACACTGTGCCAGAAGGCTATGCATTCAGCTATTGTGCTTGCACAAGATGGTTCCAAAATTCAACCATTCACTAGCCACTCCTGAATCAACTAATAATCGTCAGCGCACTATGCACACAAGTCCAACACACACACACACACACACACACACACACACACACACACACACACACACACACACACACACACACACACACACACACACACACACACACACACACACACACACACACACACACACACACACACACACACACACACACACACACACACACACACACACACACACACACACACACACACACACACACACACACACACACACACACACACACACACACACACACACACACACACACACACACACACACACACACACACACACACACACACACACACACACACACACACACACACACCTGCACAATATCTTGCTTCTCAACCTCAATGAATGTGAGGCAGATGTCAAATGCAAGTTGCTTGGTCTTTGGTCTACCATTGAAGGCCTTCAGTACCAGTCCAGGGACCACTTCACCGCAAACCCTACAGACAATAAACAAACACAACATCAAACAGTTCTCACAGAGGTGAGGTGAAGCATCCCATATGGCCCACACACAGGTACAGCACTGTACAATGTACAGCACACAAGAAAGAATAAAAATTTTCTACAAAAACTGCTAAAGATGTAGGGCTGGCATAAAAAGTACAGAAACAAGGAAAGGCTACTACGCAGTGGAGCATTCACCATTGTCCCTGAATGCAAGAGTGTAGTACTATATGGTGCAGCACTCTTCGATGTAGAGACAATGGTGAATGCTCCACTGTGTAGTATAGCCTTTCCCTGTTTCTGTACTTTTTATGCCAGGCCTACATCTTTAGTAGTTTTTGTAGAAAATTTTTATTCTTTCTTGTAAGAATAACAATAAAAATGTAAGAATAAGAAGACGAATCGTGGGAAATGTCAAGGGCTCTCTCTACATGTAGGTGCACCTTCGCTGGGAAGTACAGTTACGTAGCTATGCGCACTGTTCAGTCCCCACTTCTTCATGGGAAGCTTCGTTTGCTTGTTTTCGGTCCTATTCAGGAGTAGCATGACTTTTCGTTTGTATTACAGCATACAAATGGAGCATTAACCATGGTCCGTACATGCAAGAATGTCGCACCGCATAGTCTTACACCCAATTTTAGTAAAAAAAACATTATTAATTCTATTTTTTGTGCATTTTTATGGTGTGTAAGTTGCACATGCTAAGTTGCAACCACAGGACGTCGGTGCAGGTAAATATAGGACCCTATTCCTGGAGCTTGTCAGCACCCTTTCCAAGCTAGGCCACCAGAAATGGTGAGAAACCGCGACCGGAAGCTAACCGAGTATTTATTAGAAATGGTGGGATGTGCACGACCACAGATGTCCTTTGAAACGACGCACAAGCTAACTTCGACTGAAGTTTCTATCGTATGCGTCTCTGAATGGACATCTAACGGTCTTGTGAGGCTATTGAACAGTCACTGAAGGAACAGTGGGCGGAAAACTGTCGGTCATCAACGTCATTGTAAAAGAATGTCTTGCGCGTAACAACGTCTCCGGACAGACCCGGTAATGAGTAACACTTGCTCAGGGAGTGTTAAGTGTCAGCTAACCTATAAAAGACAACAGTTTGGTTAATTTGCAGTAGGTTCGTCTTGGAATTAGTTCGATAGCTAATTTTGTTCATCAGTTACAGCTGGCAAAGAATATGAAGAATATGAAGTTGAAAATGGATGACAGCACCAAACTAATACAAACTAATGGCTGTATCCTTAAATACCAGTAAAGTACAAACCAATACACTTACGTAGAACTTTGAACACTTGTGGTACATTATAATAGTGTCAGAGATAGATTCCATATTGAACTACATACGTACGTAGCACATGGGAGTATTCATACATACCACATACATGTACAAATACGTATGAATACACATATCTGAGACTGTACAAGCATGCACACATGTATGTACAGTGTATGTATACTTTGTGCACACACAAGTGGTCATGCGTGTGTATAGGCATGTGGTGTGTATGTGTGCATGTGTGTGTGTGTGTGTGTGTGTGTGTGTGTGTGTGTGTGTGCCCACAGCTCTCACTTTGGTGCAGCTGCTGCATATTCCACCAGGGCCAGAGTGGCCTCCAGTGCCTTCTCCTGTGCCATCACGTTGCTGTCTGTAACAAACTTCTTGAGGAGACCAAGGTACGGACCAAACTCAGGACTCTTCTCATCATCAATCCGCTTGAACAGCTTGGTTGCCTCTTCATACCCCAATGAACGTGCTCTCCATGACTGGGAGGGGGAACAGGGGGGTATGTACATAATTAACAACATAATATGAGACATTATATGGGGCATACACTACTCTACACTACACTACACTACACTACACTACACTACACTACACTACACTACTCTACACTACATTACTCTAGACTGCTGAGTTGGCACAATTGGTGATCTCAAACAAAGAACTGAACACAACCTCTGACAGTTTACTGAAACAAGACAAAGCTGCCATAAACACAAAGCTGCACAAGCTCAGCTTGAACAGTTATGTATCTCCACCATGGACTGGGGTATGCATTTCATCTTCCAGCTGTTAGCAAATCAGTGACATTACATTTAATTAACACTTATCTAATCTAAACACTAAGTCACTTACACACATACGTATGCACACACTACTATAGTACTAGTTAGATGAAAATCATAGACAACGTGTTACCAGAGGACATGGGCGGACACGCACGCACACACGCACGCACACACGCACACACACACACACACACACACACACACACACACACACACACACACACACACACACACACAC
Source organism: Ianthella basta (assembly GCA_964019415.1). NCBI lineage: Eukaryota > Metazoa > Porifera > Demospongiae > Verongiida > Ianthellidae > Ianthella > Ianthella basta. The sequence goes on along the minus strand of OZ025872.1, from coordinate 1,856,868 downwards.
ACACACACACACACACACACACACACACACACACACACACACACACACACACACACACACACACACACACACACACACACACACACACACACACACACACACACACATCTACACACACACACATGTATCCACACAGTGTTTAATAGCATAAAGTACCCCTTAGTGAATTTCCCCAGGGAATATGGCATCCCCTGGAAACATTGGACAACTGGCACTCCTGAGTAAATTTCACTGGGGGATATGGAATCCTCATAGGAATTAAGGCTCCCCCTGCAAACAATGGACAGCTAGCATCCCTGAGTGAACTTCACTGGGGCATAGGCCTATGGCATCCCCCAGGGTATTAGTCATCTCTGCAAACAGTGGCGGTCAGAAACATGGCGACACTACAGCACTCATTACCTTGTGAGTGACCTTATCCTCGATGGAGAGTTGAGAGAAGTCTTCCTCTTCAGCCATCCTTCGTCACAAGACTGTGAACTGGGGAATGAAGAAGCGGAAGTCAAAGTGAAAGCCACAGAACACGATTAAGGCACTGGTTGGTTAATGTTCGCCCTGTTTGCACTGCTGTACCACTCTCAAACTGTATCTCGGCATAGTACACACGCCACACGCCTAGTCTCGCGTGGCTGACCCTGAGCCAAGCGAGACTATTTAACATCCGTACCGCGGGCCCAATCAGGCTCAATAAACCCACTACTGAAACACCAAACAGCCAGCGAACGATAGCTAACTCTATCGCTAGCACCAACATCTTGATAACATCCCAACAGTCACAGTATAAAGGCCTCACATTTCTTCTCTCTTTCTCAAACGACAGAATGCTGAGTCTTCTTCTTGTTTCGCGCCAACTGCTTTGTTTGAAATGCTGCTAACGCTTAAAACCGCGCTAAAATAACCGCGAATGATTTTTGGAGGGAAAAATGGCGGTCCCTCATAGCTCCCAATCCCATCCGCTCACCGTGGAGGGCAGACAAGAGACCCAGGCCGACGTTCCTGTGGCAGAGAGACACTTTATGCCAGTGTTCGCTCGAATCCCGGCGGTGTTTCTTGCCGTGCTCTCCCATGTCGTTGTAATGATAACCAGTCTTCTGTTGGTGTATGCCACCTCTGTGCAACCTCTCATGAAGTTCATGAATGCGACCTCATCACTGCGTGAGTGGAGGGTGCGGGACAACTGCCGTGTGTGTGTGTGTGCGTGTGCGTGCGTACGTGTGTGTGTGTGTGTGTGTGTGTGTGTGTGTGAAAACTACTTAAGATTACATCACCTGTGCGAACTGTCATGATGCTTCTCTCTTTTGGTTGTTTACGTATACATTTAATAGTTATTCACATTGGTCCAAGCTAACTTTTGCACATACTGTCACACAACATACACACACACACACACACACATACATACGCCATTCCCCCATACACAACAGTACACCACTGGGATATGTACGTAGGTCCTCAGTGCCATTGGTCACATAGCTACACAGTGACCTGTTTTATTCTCTTCCTCCAGCGATGAAGGGTTCCTCCCACACTGTGTGTGGCCTATGGACGAATGCCTTTCTCCTCATTGGATTTGCCCTACTCCACTCTGGCCTTGCTGCCTGTGGGTTCTTCAAGTCCTTTGCAGGCCCTCTTCATCGCTGTCTCTACAACATTACTACGTGTGCGTACATCTTGGTGAGTAGCAGTGGGAGTGTGTGTATGCATGAACAGGGTATGTATGTATGTGTATGTGTGCATATGTGTTGGGGTGTTTGCATGTGTGTGTGTGTTTTGTGTGTTGGCAGGTGTGTATTGTACGTATGTGTGTACATGTGTATGTTGTGTGTTTGTGTGGGAGTGTGTGTATGTACGTATGTTTGTGTGTACTTGTGTATATGTGTCGGAGTGCTTGCATGTGTGTGTTTGTGTGTTGGTGGGTGTGTACTGTACGTATGTGTGTACATGTGTATGTTGTGTGTTTGTGTGGGTGGGTGGGCGTGGTTGTACTGCATGTTACCTCATCTTTTTGCCTCTCCCTCATCTTCCCTCTCTCTCTCACCTTCTCCCTCCCTCCCCCTTTCCTCCCTGCTTCCTGCCCAGGTGTCTTACCTCTATTGGACTCCCACTCCAAGCCTTCTGCTGTGGGATGCTTCCACTCTGTTCTGGCTGCAGATGCTCTTCATTCTCCTCCACGTTCACACTTGGAGCTGCCTTGCGCTTTCCCTCCTCTCCTTCGACCATCTGGAGTTTCTAGGTCTACCACAGGTGAGTGAGGATACAGAACGAGTGTTCTGTGTAAATTATGCAATTCATTTCATGGCCTTTGTAATCGGGCTCGGACATGAAATCACTAATTGTACGGAAGTCTCCTTTGACTGTCTTAGAACACACTTGAGATTGACACACTGTACGTTCATATTGGGTCACAATAGAACTGGTCGTTCCATTGAACGATTGTTACTAAGTGCTAAACAGTAACATCACATACATACAATATATTCTGTATACAGACACACCAGCGTGTGTATCACATACATGCACACGAATGCCCCAAGCATGTGCAATATCAACAGGGGGATTTCCATGACAGCTCACCTCCCTACCTCCCAGGTCCTATTGGGCTCCAACCCTCTCATACACAAGTCAGTTCACTTGCAAAAGCTATACCTTGGTCTCCGCCATCCTGCACTGGTCCTTCCTTGCATCCTCCTCTGGGCTGTGCCAACAATGAGCTTCGACAGACTTGTGCTTGCCATCTTCCTCCCGCTGTACATGATCTGGGGCAGCACTTTGGACAAGGAGGACAGCGATTACGCCAGACAGGAATTCTGCAGCAAGTTGAAATCCAACTTTTGCCCTGGTAGCCGAGAGAAAGAAGAATAGTGTCTCCTTCACTTGAAGTGTAGTTTCTTTTCTTAGAAGTACGTAGTTTTGTTTACTACGTTAGCCATGCATGCATAGCAGTGACACGTGTACCCATTCACTGTAGGAGCTAGCTATGTACACTTTGAGTACTCGTAGACCTGGTTCTTACACTTTGTGTTGTCTGTAATTTTCTACTCAAACTCACTGCCACGTGGTGAATAGATACTGTCAATGTGCTATCACACTACGAATGCCGGACATGTCAGGAAGTAAATGATCCCCCCCCCCCCCTTCCCCACTAGAAACAGACCCCGGGGGATAGAAAATGGCAAGAAACGTTGCTGAAAATGATTCAGGGGACCATTTTTTGGGGTGGGGGTGGGGAACTGCTAACAGTTTAAATGGTGCATATGGCCTGTACCCCTTAGGCTGAATTTGCAGTTTTCATAACTAACACGTTATAAACACATAATTGCATTGTGTTAAAGATACGTACATTACTGCATGTGTGCTTGGTGTATCAAAGTATGTATGTGTGGAGTGTTTAATGGCACATGAAATGAACAATTGGACTAACCACTGTGCATACAACTTTCATGTAGTGGTCATAGATTTGCAGAGGATCTCTGCTAATCATACCCTGCCATGCATCGGTGTCAGATGCGAGTACAGTGAAGCCCTGTAAACTGCCACAATTGGGAGTTTCGAATTTGTGGCAGGTTAGTGAGGTTGGTGGATTATGGGAGGGGACGGATTACAGGGTTTCACTGTATTCACCATTCAGACTACTCTATTGCATAATATACGGCATCTGTGCTTATTTGTGCCCACCTTGGTGACACTGCATTGGTGTGAGTCGTGAGTCGACATTTCCTCCAGGAAATGCATTGTTTACGTAGCTACGAACATTATGCTAGCTTGTCGGAGTGTGTGGCTAACTGTTGCCGTGGCAATGTATGAATGCCTTAATGGTGCAAATCACTATGGCAATCATACTTTTGAATGCAATGTGTAGAATGTCAGTCGGTGATGAATGGCGTGGCAGTGTGCAATAGCCAGTGTCTGTTAGTCTGCAATAGGAAGTCTTGCTCCTGACTGCAAGATGCTTCTGCCACTACTTATCATGCAACCCTGTCTGAAACAGTTCTCTATGGGCCAGTTAAGATTATAGTGCATGGCTGTATTCATGTGTATACTGCAATGCTTTGGTGCTATCCAGCACTATTTGGACCAGCTAGGGAGACTAGCTGATTTAAAGATGCGGCTACATAAGGTCGACTGCAAGGTTTAGTTCCGTATGTATTTGGGGCTAGGGAGGCTGTTTGATTTAGGAATGTACGTACAAAGCACTTGCCTAGTGACCATTACAGTTGAGGCTAATCAGCAACAAGCAGCTGACTTGTGTGTAGTGTGTGCATTTTGAGCAGTACGTACTGTAAGTTCCTATTGCTCATTATGTATGGTAGGCGCTGTGCACACTTACTCTGTGCCTGCACACAATAGCAGGTGTGACCAAGGCGCGGAACTTGAAAAGGGAGAGCAAACCACATGTAGCCTTGTATTTGCTGATGTTCTGAGGTCAGCTAGAGCTCGTGCACCTCCTTCACAACTTCACCTCAATCGTGGTGGTTTACATGGCACAACAGCTGAAGTACATTTCGGACATTGGGGTCATCACTAGCTTTACACCAAGGCCGTTTCCACCGTTTGGTTATCTGCTAATTGACACTGACCTGAACTGCGGAGCCTGTGGCTACTTTGTGCACTTGTGCTACAAGACAACAGATGATCCCCAGCAGGCCATAACCGGACTGAACGTTTTTGCTGGCAAAACACCACAATTTCCAGTTCAACCCGGCTACTACAAGATTGTCCGAGATCTAAATTCGCTTGCAGGAGGGAGTTACGTCTATTTGTGCTACACTAGAGACCGGTCCCTCCCTCCAGTCACGGACCTGATGGTGTTAGTGGGAAGAGATGGTGGTCTGTATCCTCCAAACGCTACCTGGGTATGGGTCGGGCAAGACTGCAACGAGGGTACGTGTGCAAGAGAGCAAGTGTGCATATGCTACAAAAGAGCTCCATACCATCCAAGACCAGCTGTTGAAGATACCTCAGACTCAGATCTAACATCCGATGTGACTTCATGCGATGAGGAAGAAGACACTACTTCTCAGGAATCAGCAGAAGGAGCTTCTGAGGTGTGTGAATCTGGTGCAGGAAGTGATGACGCATCAGAGTGCACTTATGACTCGCTTCCTCCTCCCCATGACACCATCAATGTCGAATTGGGGTTCTTGTTGCCACTACAAATCAGTGACGCCTCACTGTCTCTGCCACCAATGCTGACGGGCAACATGTACATTGTAGTGACAGTGTCATCGTTGCCCACGTCTGAAATTGTCATGTCCTCCCCATTGCCTTCTGCTGATTTTGAAGTCTCAGCATCAATACCGTCCATTGACATTGAAGTGATACCACCCACACCACCAACTGATGTCACAGTGTCATCAGTACCATTACCTACCAATGACATTCAGATCACGCTGTCACTACAGCCAGTTATTGATGGTGATGCCACAGTGACACTGTCACCCGTGCCAAGTGACACTGCAATGATGTCACCCTTGCCCCATGGAATCAGCCTCCCAGTCACGTTTTCAGATGCACCACTCACTGATATCACAGTAGTGATTCCGTCACCAGAGCCAAGTGACATTGCAATGACGTCAACCCTGCACCGTGGAATCAGTCTCCCAGCCACATTTTCTGATGCACCACCAACAGATGTCACGGTAGTGAAACCGTCACCAGAGCCAAGTGACACTGGAATGCTATTGTCACCCCTGCCCCGTGGTATTGGTTCCCCAGTGACATTTTCAGATACACCACCCACTGACATCACAGTAATGACACCATCACCTGAGCCAAGCGACACTAGTACTATAATGGGAACGTCACCTCTGCCCCACAGTGAAGATGCTTCAGTGTTATTTTCAAGCACACCATCTGGTGATGATGACACAGTGACACTGTCACCCATGCCAAGTGACACTGTGATGATGTCACCCTTGCCCCGTGGAATCAGTCTCCCAGCCACGTTTTCAGATGCACCACTCACTGATGTCACAGTAGTGATACCGTCACCAGAGCCAAGTGACATTGCAATGACGTCACCCCTGCACCGTGGAATCAGTCTCCCAGCCACGTTTTCTGATGCACCACCAACAGATGTCACGGTAGTGAAACCGTCACCAGAGCCAAGTGACACTGGAATGCTATTGTCACCCCTGCCCCGTGGTATTGGTTCCCCAGTGACATTTTCCGATACACCACCCACTGACGTCACAGTAATGACACCATCACCTGAGCCAAGCTACACTAGTACTATAATGGGAACGTCACCTCTGCCTCACAGTGAAGATGCTTCAGTGTTATTTTCAGGCACACCATCTGGTGATGATGACACAGTGACACTGTCACCACTGCCAATTGATACCGGAATGACAATGTCACCGCTGCTCCACACTGAATATACCCCAATGATGTTTTCAGCCACACCACCTGATGATGACACAGTGACGCCATCATCGCCAATTGATGCTAAAATGACAATATCACCCCTGTTTCGCAGCGCAGTGACAATGCCACCTCCCCTCCCCATCAGTGGGGAAGCCCCCATAGTGTCTTCAGACACACCACCCACTGATGACACAGTGACACCGTCAGAGTCACCAACCAAGGACAGTGACATTTAATATAAGTAGTATCTGTATGTACAGAGCTTGTTGACAATTTGTCCACGGTCAGTTTCCCTTCTGTAGCATTTCATATTGTGCCTAAAATTCTGTCTTCATTTGTAGTTCTAATAATCCTATTTTGCAGTGTACTGATCAAAGTTAGTGTTTAATGATTGACCACCTCCATCCCGAGTCATACAGTTGTGTGTATATGCTTCGGCTTACTGCCACTTGCTTTATCAACCTAATTCTGCTGTTTCAACAATGAAGAAGCATGGAAAGAATGATTGCTGGTTGCAAACTTCAGTTTGTGTACAACCACACTCCTACTCCACTGTGCATTGAGATTAGTTCTTCAATTCATGCATATATGCCTGAGTACCTTTATTACATCATATAATATATTCAAGTGTACGTGTAATGTGTGTAACAGTACATTCTGTAATGCATCGGCAGCAGTACGCCTCTTGCCAATATTGCACAAGATTCAGTTTGATTGATTTAATTATATTGATATCAGTTACTACACTAGCACACTGTATTAATACTAATGACTCAGTACTTCACTGTAGGATGACACTATTATATAATTATGCATTCTATGTACTTTGCATGTGAGAGCTGTTGTATTCAGTTTGCAGTGCCTAACGGCTCTCCCGCTTGTAGCAGATGTAGATGTAATCTCCTCCGGCACCATCATTGGTGTCCTGGTCAATTCGGACCCAGGTGTCGTCTTCAGGATATGTGTGTCGGGAGTCTCCGGCCACGATTGCGACATCAGTCAGTGGTGGCAGGGTGTCATCAGTGGTGGTGCACACGTAGATCCACTTCCCTTTAGCCCCCTGGTTGAGGTCCTGGTTGATCTGGTTGTACCCTGGTGGTATAGGGATGGGGCGATCTAAGTGGGCAACTACAGTGATGCCAGTAAGGGCTTTTTTGGGATCATCAGTTCTTTGGAAACAGAGGAAGATGCGTTGTCCACCTAAAGTAGCGTTCTGGTTTGTGCTGGTCTTCAGCGTGTGTGGAAAGCCACTTGGAGGATTCTGGTAGCCATTGGGACCAGTAATGAACGTGATTCCAGAGATA
>OZ025872.1:1836698-1841698 GCA_964019415.1 Ianthella basta | reverse complement strand
GCTGTCATTCCAACTATCCCATTCTTCTTCACATAGTGAATCTACACACTCTCCACATCTATCACTGTTCCTTTCCTACCACAACTCCTCCGTCATGCATGTACATCATGAACCTCCTCCCTCTCCCCTTCCCCCCCCCCCCCCCCCCACTGCACACTGTCTGTGTGGACCGGTGTACCTGAACTTGAGGGCAATCAGGGTTACTGCCCTTGTCCTCTTCAGCCACAGCCTCACACGAGCTCCTCTCCAGACTCTCTGAAGGATCATCACCTATGGGACAGGGGAGGGCAGAGGGGAGGTGAGATGAGGGAGGGAGACATTGAGGGGTGAGAGAATATGAATAACAGATTAAAAGTAAGCAAAATGGGAAGGAGAATGATATAAAGATGGAAGTCAAAGGACTGGATGAGAGGGAGAAGGGAAGAGAGATGAGGATTGAAAGGTAGAGGTGGGGAGGTAAACTAGAGGAGTGTCAAGTACTGGGTGACGAGTGTCAGAGCTGAAGGATGAAGATCGACCAAGAGGTTCTGCTCACCACTTTGACTAGCTGGCGTTTCCTCTCTCTCTCCAACACAAGCAAAGTGCGAGGAGTGCTGATGAAAAGCTTGGTCTTGCCAAATGCCACCAGTCCCTGTATACACAATAGGGAAATAGTACAGTTACTACACACATATGCAATACAAAATTTAAAAGAGGTTTCTCCCTACTCTGATCTGCAATCATGTACACACGGGGAGCTCGATCAAGTTCCAAGTACGTTGTGAAGAGATGTGACAGCTTTGACCTTGTCACAACTGAGGCGCACATCCACGAGTGACAATGACACTTGTATTATGACAACCAATCGTCAGAAAATGACATGTACTTGACTCACATATCACTATTTCACTAATACATTTACTTAATTTTATCTAAACAGTTCCTCACATATATGTATTATGTCAAGGGCAGTGCGCATGTGTGCCCATATTGTTGTATTGATACATCTGTTTGATGTATCAAGAGTTTGTAAGCAATAAGCATATTCATTGCTGTAATACAGATAAAGGTAGCACACTGTACATTCATACGTACATTGAGTAAATGAACACTCAACATATATATTTGAATGGAATATGTCCTCATACTGTAGCTACGTTGAGTGCAGTGTGTGTTAATCTGTCACGATAGACAGGCTCTTTTGCGTTTTTGTGTAAGAGAGGGTCTAGTGTGTGTGTGTGTGTGTGGGGGGGGGGGGGTTGTCTGTGTCTGTGTGTCTATGTGTTTGTGTGTGTGTGTGCATGCATACGTGTGTGTGTGTGTGTGTGTGTGTGTGTGAGGGGGGTTGTCTGTGTCTGTGTGTCTATGTGTTCGTGTGTGTGTGTGTGTGTGTGTGTGTGTGTGTGTGTGTGTGTGTGTGTGTGTGTGTGTGTGTGTGTGCATGTGTGTGTGGTGTGAGTGTGTGTGTGTATGTGCGTGCGTGTATACATTTGCAAGGGCACAAATGTGAACAGTATCTGCATTCAAGTGTACTTGGCACAGTGTGTATGTCATTTCTACATGCAAGATTAGTAAGCAACCTCCTTAAGTAGTTGTCTCACATCTCCACCTTTTACATTGTCAAAACGAATGTCATATCACGTAACCTCATAAAAGCTAAAAATAGTTACCAGAAAATGGCGGAGTACGTGAGTGATAGGTATGTATCTACATGATATCACAAAATCATCTCGTATAGTCAGGTTAGTGGTTAACTACTCAGTCATCCATAGTAAATAAGGTTACGCATGTTTGTCAGGAGATTATACTATAGCTCACTTACTAAGGATGACAAACAACATACAGGATTACGCTACGCTGCTTTCAAAAGTATGTCTGGCTATGCAGTGGAAGCTATTCATGGAAGAGCACTATAACCCCTTAACACATCAATGGAAGAGACAGTGCCAAGAACATAGAATGTGTGTATTGACTGGTGTAGTATTCCCAATAGGAACAGCGTGTGCGTGTGTGTGGTGTGTGTCTATGTATGTGTGTGCATGTATATGCAAGTGAGGACAATCAGCTATGTCAGTTGACACGTGTCAATCAGTATTACTGTGCACAGTACCATAAGCGTGCATTCTTATATACCGAAGTACTGCTTCCCTTGAAAGCTTAAAACGGAAGTGACGTGTTATCATACGCAAAATTTCATCACAAGTCAAGATACTTGCGGTTATTACAAGTCCATCCCACTTCCGCTAAGGCAGACTTGTTGATAAGAGGATTGACAATGACGAAGCTTAAAAGGTGAGACAATGAGCTCTTATATGCTCCAAGAGAGAAGAACACTAGTAACACTGTAACTAACTGTAATATTGATAGGCACCACAGGGGATGGACCAAGCGTGTCCCTTTGTCAATAGTTGGCACAAGTAGCCATGCCCCCTTCGGTGGGGAATTTGGTCCCTTGTAACAGGGCAAGCAACTACGGCTAAATGATATCATATGCCTCAAAACTTAACCAAACCCAGTTAACAATTTCACAGAAGTCTTTGGCATAAAGTGTGATCACTCCTCTCTACCTTCCTTCCTCCAGGTCCAACAAAAATAGCACACCTCCCTCAGTGAAACCCTTCTCCCCCATTTCCCACCCTCCCCCTCTCATAAGTGACAGTCAGGAGGAGCGGCCTATCACCACCATCCCCGTGGAGGAGAGCGGTGGAGCGTACCCCACCCTGGCTGTGTTTCCATCATTGGTAGGGATGCAATGGAATGACAACTGGAGCAGCTGTGAACATGTCTAAGATTAACTAACTAAACCCTACCTCACTTATGTTTACTGACTTCATTTCTTCTCTGGTATGTATGAATAGGTGCCTATTAAAGTGTATTCTATCTTCAATCACACAACAGGGCTGTGGGTGAATGTACATATATGTAAAGGAACGTGCCCAGGGTATGGCACATGAGCGTATGAATATAAATTAGCTGTACTGCATGGCACTGTGTTCACTGCGTGGGATCCACGTACAAACACACATAGCCCCAAGGGGAGCACTACTGAAGGCGCCACGCATCGATCCTTTTTGACAGCCCAGTTGGTGAAGTGGCAGTGCTCAGGTCCCCAATACAGGACACAGAGGTGCTCGGGCACAGAAAGTATTGGAGTTGTAGTGTAGATCTGCACACCATTGCAGCAGATCAACCTCAAGTCCCACAGACACAGTACATACCTGGACATTGCCAGCGCAAGTGATGCAAGAACAAGTGACAATGATGCAATGACTGATAGGCTAGCACATTTTAAATGCATTGATGATACAATTAGTAAGACGTCGTGGTACTTCCCCTGGGGAAGCCCCGTCTTATTCACCTCCATCTGATAATACGAGACAAGCTCCCTGGTGCCCTCCTTGTCGCCATTGCGAGGATTGGGCCAGGTGGAGGGACAGATGAACTTGTAGCGGCGAAGGAAGAGGTCATAGCGCTGTCGGTGGGCATAGCCGGCTCTCCTCACACGCACATTCTCCACCAGACCAAGGTAACGAACCTGGGGGAGCAAGGGAGGGGAAGGGGAGGAAGGGGGAGGGGAGGAAGGGTCAAGGAAGGGGAGGGGAAGAAGGGAAGGAGGGGAGGGAGAGACAAGGAAGGGGAGGGGAAGAAGGGGAAGAGGGGAGGGAGAGACAAGGAAGGGGAGGGGGAGAAGGGGAAGAGGGGAGGGAGAGACAAGGAAGGGGAAGGGGAGAAGGGGAAGAGGGGAGGGAGAGACAAGGAAGGGGGGGGGGGGAAGAAGGGGAGGAAGGGAGGGAGAGACAAGGGAGGGGGGGAAGAAGGGGAGGAAGGGAGGGAGAGACAAGGGAGGGGAGGGGGGGAGGGAGGGAGAGACATGAATTATAGGCACATTTGGTGGAACTATCAACCAACATTAGGCATCCCCTGCAAACATTGGACATCTGCCACCCATGAGGAAACTTCACTGGGGAATATGGCATCCCCCCAGGGATTTAGGCATCCCCTGCAAACAGTGGGTAACTGGAGCCCCCGAGGAACTTAACTGGGGAGTTCGGCATCCCCCCAGGGATTTAGGCACCCCCTGCAAACAATAGGCATCTGCCACCCATGAAGAAATTTAACTGGGGAATATGGCATCCCCCCAGGGATTTAGGCATCTCCTGCAAACATTGGGTAACTTGCACCTCCAAGTACAAACAGTTTCACATACGTAGATTGGTGCTGAAGTAATGTGTTCATAGTCTCCTCACCTGATGCAAACAAAGGTCGTAATCAAAGTCTTGAGGCCTCTTGAGATCATTTGGTTTGATGCAGCAAACATAGTGGGGCTCCTGAAGGGACAGGGTGGAGAGGCAGTGTGTGTGTGTAGGTCACGTCACCTGCGTAGTGCTTGACCTGGGGGAGGTAGAGGGGGAGGGGATGGGGCGGAGGTGATATAACAGTGATTAATGTATAATGCATATATACACATATATCATACCAGTACTGTAACTACTTCAGTAATGGATTCTTTGCTTTGTAGCCTAATATGGAATAGATTGAGGAATTGTCTTATATAGAAATATAGAAAGTCTTGCACATAAACATTGATGAAGTCAAAGTCACCAGTGGCACTTGAGTGCGAAGGGCCAATCTGTCAAAACAATAGAATTCATATTACATAAATTCATTCATATAATAATTACAATAGCAATTACTACAGTTTATATATTGGTAAATTGATACAGTATATTCTAAAAATACACTAAGGGTAAATTTTATACAGTTTATCAGACAATATTATCTACAAACAACTATACAATAAGTACAGGCTATACACCACCAATCAGAAGGTGACTTCATTCCCAGTGCAGCACTGCCTGGTTTCCAGCTGCTTTTTGAAAACCCCGGGGGCCCTGCCGGAACACTAGGGTTTTCGCTTTACCAGCAATGTTGTAGTTGACAGAGTCAGAGACATGGACAGGAAGGTCCCGGCGAGTCTGCCGTCGGTAGGTATAGCAGAGAGCGGCAGCCAGTTCGGCAGC
>OZ025872.1:1829198-1834198 GCA_964019415.1 Ianthella basta | reverse complement strand
AAGAGAGATGAGGATTGAAAGGTAGAGGTGGGGAGGTAAACTAGAGGAGTGTCAAGTACTGGGTGACGAGTGTCAGAGCTGAAGGATGAAGATCGACCAAGAGGTTCTGCTCACCACTTTGACTAGCTGGCGTTTCCTCTCTCTCTCCAACACAAGCAAAGTGCGAGGAGTGCTGATGAAAAGCTTGGTCTTGCCAAATGCCACCAGTCCCTGTATACACAATAGGGAAATAGTACAGTTACTACACACATATGCAATACAAAATTTAAAAGAGGTTTCTCCCTACTCTGATCTGCAATCATGTACACACGGGGAGCTCGATCAAGTTCCAAGTACGTTGTGAAGAGATGTGACAGCTTTGACCTTGTCACAACTGAGGCGCACATCCACGAGTGACAATGACACTTGTATTATGACAACCAATCGTCAGAAAATGACATGTACTTGACTCACATATCACTATTTCACTAATACATTTACTTAATTTTATCTAAACAGTTCCTCACATATATGTATTATGTCAAGGGCAGTGCGCATGTGTGCCCATATTGTTGTATTGATACATCTGTTTGATGTATCAAGAGTTTGTAAGCAATAAGCATATTCATTGCTGTAATACAGATAAAGGTAGCACACTGTACATTCATACGTACATTGAGTAAATGAACACTCAACATATATATTTGAATGGAATATGTCCTCATACTGTAGCTACGTTGAGTGCAGTGTGTGTTAATCTGTCACGATAGACAGGCTCTTTTGCGTTTTTGTGTAAGAGAGGGTCTAGTGTGTGTGTGTGTGTGGGGGGGGGGGGGGGTTGTCTGTGTCTGTGTGTCTATGTGTTTGTGTGTGTGTGTGCATGCATACGTGTGTGTGTGTGTGTGTGTGTGTGTGTGAGGGGGGTTGTCTGTGTCTGTGTGTCTATGTGTTCGTGTGTGTGTGTGTGTGTGTGTGTGTGTGTGTGTGTGTGTGTGTGTGTGTGTGTGTGTGTGTGTGTGCATGTGTGTGTGGTGTGAGTGTGTGTGTGTATGTGCGTGCGTGTATACATTTGCAAGGGCACAAATGTGAACAGTATCTGCATTCAAGTGTACTTGGCACAGTGTGTATGTCATTTCTACATGCAAGATTAGTAAGCAACCTCCTTAAGTAGTTGTCTCACATCTCCACCTTTTACATTGTCAAAACGAATGTCATATCACGTAACCTCATAAAAGCTAAAAATAGTTACCAGAAAATGGCGGAGTACGTGAGTGATAGGTATGTATCTACATGATATCACAAAATCATCTCGTATAGTCAGGTTAGTGGTTAACTACTCAGTCATCCATAGTAAATAAGGTTACGCATGTTTGTCAGGAGATTATACTATAGCTCACTTACTAAGGATGACAAACAACATACAGGATTACGCTACGCTGCTTTCAAAAGTATGTCTGGCTATGCAGTGGAAGCTATTCATGGAAGAGCACTATAACCCCTTAACACATCAATGGAAGAGACAGTGCCAAGAACATAGAATGTGTGTATTGACTGGTGTAGTATTCCCAATAGGAACAGCGTGTGCGTGTGTGTGGTGTGTGTCTATGTATGTGTGTGCATGTATATGCAAGTGAGGACAATCAGCTATGTCAGTTGACACGTGTCAATCAGTATTACTGTGCACAGTACCATAAGCGTGCATTCTTATATACCGAAGTACTGCTTCCCTTGAAAGCTTAAAACGGAAGTGACGTGTTATCATACGCAAAATTTCATCACAAGTCAAGATACTTGCGGTTATTACAAGTCCATCCCACTTCCGCTAAGGCAGACTTGTTGATAAGAGGATTGACAATGACGAAGCTTAAAAGGTGAGACAATGAGCTCTTATATGCTCCAAGAGAGAAGAACACTAGTAACACTGTAACTAACTGTAATATTGATAGGCACCACAGGGGATGGACCAAGCGTGTCCCTTTGTCAATAGTTGGCACAAGTAGCCATGCCCCCTTCGGTGGGGAATTTGGTCCCTTGTAACAGGGCAAGCAACTACGGCTAAATGATATCATATGCCTCAAAACTTAACCAAACCCAGTTAACAATTTCACAGAAGTCTTTGGCATAAAGTGTGATCACTCCTCTCTACCTTCCTTCCTCCAGGTCCAACAAAAATAGCACACCTCCCTCAGTGAAACCCTTCTCCCCCATTTCCCACCCTCCCCCTCTCATAAGTGACAGTCAGGAGGAGCGGCCTATCACCACCATCCCCGTGGAGGAGAGCGGTGGAGCGTACCCCACCCTGGCTGTGTTTCCATCATTGGTAGGGATGCAATGGAATGACAACTGGAGCAGCTGTGAACATGTCTAAGATTAACTAACTAAACCCTACCTCACTTATGTTTACTGACTTCATTTCTTCTCTGGTATGTATGAATAGGTGCCTATTAAAGTGTATTCTATCTTCAATCACACAACAGGGCTGTGGGTGAATGTACATATATGTAAAGGAACGTGCCCAGGGTATGGCACATGAGCGTATGAATATAAATTAGCTGTACTGCATGGCACTGTGTTCACTGCGTGGGATCCACGTACAAACACACATAGCCCCAAGGGGAGCACTACTGAAGGCGCCACGCATCGATCCTTTTTGACAGCCCAGTTGGTGAAGTGGCAGTGCTCAGGTCCCCAATACAGGACACAGAGGTGCTCGGGCACAGAAAGTATTGGAGTTGTAGTGTAGATCTGCACACCATTGCAGCAGATCAACCTCAAGTCCCACAGACACAGTACATACCTGGACATTGCCAGCGCAAGTGATGCAAGAACAAGTGACAATGATGCAATGACTGATAGGCTAGCACATTTTAAATGCATTGATGATACAATTAGTAAGACGTCGTGGTACTTCCCCTGGGGAAGCCCCGTCTTATTCACCTCCATCTGATAATACGAGACAAGCTCCCTGGTGCCCTCCTTGTCGCCATTGCGAGGATTGGGCCAGGTGGAGGGACAGATGAACTTGTAGCGGCGAAGGAAGAGGTCATAGCGCTGTCGGTGGGCATAGCCGGCTCTCCTCACACGCACATTCTCCACCAGACCAAGGTAACGAACCTGGGGGAGCAAGGGAGGGGAAGGGGAGGAAGGGGGAGGGGAGGAAGGGTCAAGGAAGGGGAGGGGAAGAAGGGAAGGAGGGGAGGGAGAGACAAGGAAGGGGAGGGGAAGAAGGGGAAGAGGGGAGGGAGAGACAAGGAAGGGGAGGGGGAGAAGGGGAAGAGGGGAGGGAGAGACAAGGAAGGGGAAGGGGAGAAGGGGAAGAGGGGAGGGAGAGACAAGGAAGGGGGGGGGGGGGAAGAAGGGGAGGAAGGGAGGGAGAGACAAGGGAGGGGGGGAAGAAGGGGAGGAAGGGAGGGAGAGACAAGGGAGGGGAGGGGGGGAGGGAGGGAGAGACATGAATTATAGGCACATTTGGTGGAACTATCAACCAACATTAGGCATCCCCTGCAAACATTGGACATCTGCCACCCATGAGGAAACTTCACTGGGGAATATGGCATCCCCCCAGGGATTTAGGCATCCCCTGCAAACAGTGGGTAACTGGAGCCCCCGAGGAACTTAACTGGGGAGTTCGGCATCCCCCCAGGGATTTAGGCACCCCCTGCAAACAATAGGCATCTGCCACCCATGAAGAAATTTAACTGGGGAATATGGCATCCCCCCAGGGATTTAGGCATCTCCTGCAAACATTGGGTAACTTGCACCTCCAAGTACAAACAGTTTCACATACGTAGATTGGTGCTGAAGTAATGTGTTCATAGTCTCCTCACCTGATGCAAACAAAGGTCGTAATCAAAGTCTTGAGGCCTCTTGAGATCATTTGGTTTGATGCAGCAAACATAGTGGGGCTCCTGAAGGGACAGGGTGGAGAGGCAGTGTGTGTGTGTAGGTCACGTCACCTGCGTAGTGCTTGACCTGGGGGAGGTAGAGGGGGAGGGGATGGGGCGGAGGTGATATAACAGTGATTAATGTATAATGCATATATACACATATATCATACCAGTACTGTAACTACTTCAGTAATGGATTCTTTGCTTTGTAGCCTAATATGGAATAGATTGAGGAATTGTCTTATATAGAAATATAGAAAGTCTTGCACATAAACATTGATGAAGTCAAAGTCACCAGTGGCACTTGAGTGCGAAGGGCCAATCTGTCAAAACAATAGAATTCATATTACATAAATTCATTCATATAATAATTACAATAGCAATTACTACAGTTTATATATTGGTAAATTGATACAGTATATTCTAAAAATACACTAAGGGTAAATTTTATACAGTTTATCAGACAATATTATCTACAAACAACTATACAATAAGTACAGGCTATACACCACCAATCAGAAGGTGACTTCATTCCCAGTGCAGCACTGCCTGGTTTCCAGCTGCTTTTTGAAAACCCCGGGGGCCCTGCCGGAACACTGGGGTTTTCGCTTTACCAGCAATGTTGTAGTTGACAGAGTCAGAGACTACTATAGTACTACTGTTGGTGCGACAATAGTGTGTTCCTCGGTAACCGGTCAAATGTTAGGTTGGTTTAGCGGTAAATGCTGCTTTCGGGTTTGAAGAGGATACTTGGCTTATTTCTTCACACAGCGAAATCTGTCTAAGACTGCCACCTGTGGTCCATTTCTAACTGACCTGTATAGAACATTGGCTATTCTACTGAGGTAGATTGCAATGCTTTAGTGCTATTTAGGGCCAGGGAGGCTGGCTGTTTTGGAGAGGTGACTTCCTAACTCAGTGACCGTTTTAGACACTGTATACTACATACGTAGATTGAGACAGGACACTACAACACATATACAACTTCGACCAACTTTAACAATACCAATTAATTAAATTAAATTAATACCATTATTAAATTAAATTAAACATTTATTAATGTTAAACATTATTAATGTTATTTATTAAATTGTTAAACTTTGTACTTGTTCCAACGCTGTACCTATCGGACTG
>OZ025872.1:1766698-1824198 GCA_964019415.1 Ianthella basta | reverse complement strand
TGAGCAAATGACAACATATTTGAATGGAATTGCCCTCATACTGTAGCTATGTTGAGTGCAGTGTGTGTTAGTCTGCTACTGCAGACTCTTTTGCATTTTTGTGTAAGAGAGGGTCTAGTGTGTGTGTGTGTGTGTGTGTGTGTGTGTGTGTGTGTGTGTGTGTGTGTGTGTGTGTGTGTGTGTGTGTGTGTGTGTGTGTGAGGGGGTTGTCTGTGTGTGTGTGTGTCTATGTGTTCGTGTGTGTGTGTGTGTGTGTGTGTGTGTGTGTGTGTGTGTGTGTGTGTGTGTGTGTGTGTGTGCATGTGTGTGGTGTGTGAGTGTGTGTGTATGTGCGTGCGTGTATACATTTGCCAGGGCACAAATATGAACAGTATCTGCATTCATGTGTACTTGGCACAGTGTGTATGTCATTTCTACATGCAAGATTAGTAAGCAACCTCTCCAGTCAAAACAAATGTCATATCACGTGACACGACGTAAATGCTACAAAAGTTACATCACATAATGAAAGAAATGGCGGAGTACGTGAGGAATAGGTATGTATGTATCTACATGATATCACAAAATCATCTCGTATAATCATGTTAGCGGTTAAGTGGTCAGTCACGTCTAGTAAATAAGGTTACGCATGTTTGTCAGGAGATTATAAGTAAGTGATTACTTACTAAGGAAGACAAACAACATACAGGATTACGCTACGCTGCTTTCAAAAGTATGTCTGGTTATGCAGTGGAAGCTATTCATGGAAGAGCACTATAGCCCCTTGACACAGAAGAAACAGTGCCAAGAACATAGAATGTGTGTATTGACTGGTGTAGTATTCCCAATAGGAATAGTGTGTGTGTGTGTGTGGTGTGTGTGTGGTGTGTGTGGTGTGTGTAGTGTGTGTAGTGTGTGTAAAGTGTGTGTGTGTGTGGTGTGTGCGTGGTGTGTGTGGTGTGTGTGTGGTGTGTGTGGTGTGTGTAGTGTGTGTGGTGTGTGTGTGGTGTGTGGTGTGTGCGTGGTGTGTGTAGTGTGTGTGGTGTGTGTAAAGTGTGTGTGTGTCGACGTGTGCGCATGTATATGCAAGTGAGGACAATCAGCTATGTCAGTTGACATGTGTCGATCAGTATTACTGTGCACAGTACCGTAAGCGTGCATTCTTATACCGAAGTACTGCTTCCCTTGAAATCTTAAAACGGAAGTGACGTGTTATCATACGCCAAAGTTCATCACAAGTCAGGATATTTGCGGTTATTACAAATCCATCCCACATTCGCTAGGCGAGTTTTGTCGAATAGAGGACTATGGCAGAGCGTAAAAGGTGAGAAAACGAGCTCTTATATGTTCCAAGAGAGATAGAACACTTGTAACACTGTAACTACCAATACTGTTAGTCAACACAGGGGATGGACCAAGCGTGTCCCTTTGTCAATAGTTGGCACAGGTAGCCATGCCCCTTTCGGTGGGGAATTTCGTCCCTTGTCACAGTGCAAGCAACTACGGCTAAATAATATTATATGCCTCAAAACTTAACCAAACCCAGTTAACAACTTTCACAGAAGTCTTCGGCATAAAGTGTGATCACTCCTCTCTACCTTCCTTTCTCCAGGTCTAACAAACACAACACACCTCCTACTTCAGTGGAACTCTTCTCCCCCATTCTCCACCCTCCCCCTGACATAAGTGACAGTCAGGAGGAGCGGCCTATCACCACCATTGCTGAAAAGGAGAGTGGTAAAGTGTACCCCACTCAGGCTGTGTTTCCATCATTGTGAGGGATGGAATGAACAACTGGAACAACATGTCAAGATTAACTAACTAAACCTGTACCTCACTTACTGTATGTTTACTGACTTCATTTCTTCTCTGGTACGTATGAGTGGGTGCCTATAGCTATTAAAGTGTATTTTATCTTCAATCACACAACAGGGCTGTGGGTGAATGTACATATAAAGGAACGTGCCCAGGGTATGGCACATGAGCGTATGAATATAAATTAGCTGTACTGCATGGCACTGTGTTCACTGCGTGGGATTCACGTACAAACACACATAGCCCCAAGGGGAGCACTACTGAAGGCGCCAGGCATCGATCCTTTTTGACAGCCCAGTTGGTGAAGTGGCAGTGCTCAGGTCCCCAATACAGGACTCAGAGGTGCTCGGGCACAGAAAGTATTGAAGTTGTAGTGTAGATCTGCACACCATTGCAGCAGATCAACCTCAAGTCCCACAGACACAGTACATACCTGGACATAGCCAGCGCAAGTGATGCAAGAACAAGTGACAATGATGCAATGACTGATAGGCTAGCACATTTTAAATGCATTGATGATACAATTAGTAAGACGTCGTGGTACTTCCCCTGGGGAAGCCCCGTCTTATTCACCTCCATCTGGTAATACGACACAAGCTCCCTGGTGCCTTCCTTGTCGCCATTGCGAGGGTTGGGCCAGGTGGAGGGACAGATGAACTTGTAGCGGCGAAGGAAGAGGTCATAACGCTGTCGGTAGGCATAGCCGGCTCTCCTCACACGCACATTCTCCACCAGACCAAGGTAACGAACCTGGGGGAGCAAGGGAGGGGAAGGGGAGGAAGGGGGAGGGGAGGAAGGGACAAGGAAGGGGAGGGGAAGAAGGGGAAGAGGGGGGGGGAGAGACAAGGAAGGGGAGGGGAAAAAGGGGAGGTAGGGAGGGAGAGACAAGGAAGGGGAGGGGAAGAAGGGGAGGAAGGGAGGGAGAGACAATGAAGGGGAGGGGAAGAAGGGGAGGAGGGGAGGGAGAGACAAGGAAGGGGAGGGGAAGAATGGGAGGAGGGGAGGGAGAGACATGCATTATAGGCATATCGATCTGGTGGAGCTATCAACCAACACCAGGCATCCCCTGAAAACATTGAGCATCTGTCACCCATGAGGAAACTTCACTGGAGAATATGGCATCCCCCCAGGGATTTAGGCATCCCCTGCAAACAGTGGGTAACTGGAGCCCCCCGAGGAACTTAACTGGGGAATTTGGCATCTCCCCAGGGATTTAGGCATCCCCTGCAAACACTGGGTAACTGGAGCCCCCGAGGAACTTAACTGGGGAATTTGGCACCCCCTGCAAACATTGGGCATCTGCCACCCATGAGGAAACTTCACTGGGGAATTTGGCATCCCCCCAGGGATTTAGGCATCCCCTGCAAACACTGGGTAACTGGAGCCCCCGAGGAACTTAACTGGGGAATTTGGCATCCCCTGCAAACAGTGGGTAACTTGCACCTCCAAGTACATACATACACTTTCACATAGATTGGTGCTGAAGTAATGTGTTCATAGTCTCCTCACCTGATGCAAGCAAAGGTCATAGTCAAAGTCTTGAGGCCTCTTGAGATCATTGGGTTTGATGCAGCGAACATAGTGGGGCTCCTGAAGGGACAGGGAGGAGAGGCAGTGTGTGTGTGTGTGTGTGTGTGTGTGTGTGTGTGTGTGTGTGTGTGCGTGTGTGTGAACACAAATCCTCACCTTTGCCTCAAGGTGAGCAACAAGCTCAAGCATGGACGTCTTGAAGGCATTGCCTGCCGTGACCGGTCTCTTGGTCACCTGCCCCACAGGGTTGGCTCCCTGGAGCAGGAAGGAGAGGAGAGATAAGTGGGAGAGCAACAGATGAAGGGTTAAAAGAGGCGTGTAAAGACACAAGGAGATGTGAAGGCCACCGGTCAAACAGTCCCCTCATCTCACAACTGTATACCCAACATACGTATGTACATACTGTAGATAGGTGTGCTGTTACTGTATCCTCCCAAGGCTTGTGTGCCCCCACAGATGTCTAACAGACCCCAGCAGGTACCTCCATATACGTACATTCTACAGTACGTACAACCTAGTAAACCCCCCCACTCCTCACAGCTGCCCCCATCCTCCCCCCACTCCTCACAGCTGCCCCCATCCTCCCCCCACTCCTCACAGCTGCCCCCATCCTCCCCCCACTCCTCACAGCTGCCCCCATCCTCCCCCCACTCCTCACAGCTGCCCCCATCCTCCCCCCCACTCCTCACAGCTGCCCCCATCCTCCCCCCCCCCCCACTCACCTCAGGCCACATCTCCTTGAGTGCCTTCAGTTTGCAGTTGTACAACAACCTCTTGAGGTCCTGGAAGAAGGTGTCCTTGTTCTTGTCCATGAACCCCACAACAGTGTAGGTCACGTCACCCGCATAGTGCTTGACCTGGTGGAGGTAGAGGGGAGGGGACGGGGCGGAGGAGTAGGGAGATGTGTGCTTGTCTGTGTGTGTGGGGGGGGGGGGGGGCTCAGCTAATTCCTCAGGTGAGGTGTTATCGCTACTGTCCAGCAACTACGTATGCACACATGCTAGATACTTTTCAGTTTTCACTCACAGCATACAACAAACACTGTTACTGAACAGATGACAACTAATGTTACTCACTGTGCGAACATATGTTTGCGTAAAACCATGTTGCATGTATGTACGTATGTGTGCTGTGGGTGGCTGGAGGAGTGGCCGTGTGGCTAGAGGCGTCCCACATTAACTAAGATTCCCAGGTCCCACATTGAAGCAAGTGCTCTCAGCCGACTCTTCAATGAGATAGAACAGTTCTCCTAGTATGTGCGCATGCACTTATCAGCTTAACAGCAGGGTTGGAGCCACTGGGCAACAAGAAGTGGCTGTCCCCCCCCCCCCCTCGTGTTGACCGGTTCACTCTCCTTCACTCCCTTCCACGCCCCACACACCTGCAGTACCCCCACACACATGCTCACCCTAAACTGCTCCCCTCTTGTGAGGTCCTTGGACCCTTTGGCATGGGAGTAGTAGTGGTCGTGAGCTGAGTGCACCTTGTCCATGTGAATCAGGATACGCTGTAACAGACAGGGTGGAATAAACAGCTGTGAAGAACTAACGCTCACTGCAAACATACACACGTATGTACGTATACTAAAGCTCTACCACAGCAACATTCATTGTTGCTGTATGTATTACTCCACCATCTTGTACTCTCTCCTCTTCCCTCCCTTCTTCCTTGTCACTTCCATCTCATCCCCTCCTCTCTCCCTTCACCCCATCACTCTCCTTCTTTCCCTTCCCCTCACCTCATCATTCTCCTTCCCTCCCCTCCCCTCACTTCACCTCACCACTCTCCTCCCCTCCCCTCCCTTCCCCTCACCTCCCCTCCCTTTCCCTCTCCTCCCCTCCCCTCACCTCATCACTCCCTTCCCCTCCCCTCCCCTCCCCTTCCTTTCCCCCTCCTCCCCTCCCTCACCTCATCATTCTCCTCCCCTCCCCTCTCCTTCCCTCCCCTCCCCTCACCACCCTCCTCCCCTCCCCTCATCTCATCATTCTCCTCCCCTCCCCTTCCCCCTCCTTCCCTCCCCTCACCTCATCATTCTCTTCCCCTGGTCGCAAACACTCCTCATCCATGATGCTGAAGATGCCCTTAGGACTGCTGTCAATCAACTTGCAGATCACTTCATTGTTGAAGTAGTCAATGTGCACCCACTCAATGCCCTCACGCTCATACTCCTCCTGCAGGTCATGTGACAGGCGTGTGACAATCACGACACACCAACACGCAGAACATACTGTAACTAACTGGCATCTTTATGCATCAGTGAGTGATACTACAGGTATGTGTACATACGTATGCTGATAGCTATGTGACATGCATGTGGCACTCACACAGTGCTGCCATGTGACTGTCATGTGACTGTCATGTGACTCACCTGTTCCCTCTTCAGTACAAGCTGGATGAAGAGCTGCTGCAGCTTCTCATTGCAGTAGTTGATGCAAAATTGTTCAAAGCTGCAACCGATGGCAACACATTTGAAGTGAAGCGTATATATGTGTGCATACATATGTGTGTAGTAGAGGAGTGACTCTCTGAACGTTTCGGTCCACAGAACATGTGCAGTGTAAGTCACTGTGGTCACACAGTGACAGTTAAGTATGTACGTATGTTGACTAAAGAAGTGACGTAATTGTGACAAAGTGACGGAAATGTGACAAAGTGACAAAGGAGCAATGTCATCCCACATGCTGTCACTAGCTGTCCTCACCTGTTGATCTTGAATATCTCAAAGCCGTAGATGTCAAGCACTCCAATGACAATGCTGTCCACTCCACCGTCCTCCATCTCCACCGAGTCGTTCACTTGGTGCACCACCCAATCAAACAGGCGCTGGTACATGGCCTGTAGGTAAGGATAGGAGGTTACAGTGTGTGTGTGTGTGTGTGTGTGCGCACATACATGTGTGCGTGGTTATTGCACATGTGGTGTGCATGTGTGTGTGACACGCCCACAGCACCCCGCCCACCTTGGCCATGGCATCTCGGGTGTAGTTAGCTGCAGAAGCATTCAGGTTGGTTGTCAGTATTTCTCCTCGAGCAGACAGCGTGCGCTTTGTGAGTCCTTCAGCAATAGCCTCAGGGGTGGTCCCTGTGGTGTGGGCGGGGCAGGGGAGGGGCAAGTCAACCATGAGCTAGAGTCCATTTACGTATGTCTGAATCTATACAAGCAGTCCCCTCCCCTCCCCTCCCCTTCCCTCTCCTCCCTTCCCCTCCCCTCTCCCTCCCCACCCCTCCCCTTCCCTCCCCTCCCCTTCCCTTCCCCTCTCCTCCCTTCCCCTCCCCTTCCCTCCCTTCTCCCCTCCTTTCCCCTCCCCTTCCCTTCCCTTCCCTTCCCTTCCCTTCCCTTCCTTCCCTTCCCCTCCTATTAGAGGGGTGGCTTTATTCATTGGACCCACTACCACGGACTTCCCCACTGTATACACATGTTTGCACACACAATGGAGAGTTCCCTAAGGCTATACATTAACTCGCTTAATTTCAATTTTCAATTTCACAAGCATTTCCTAACAACAACAGCTATGTCCTCTGCAATTTTAAAACATTAGCTCAACTGTACAATCACCATCTTGTCACCACACAGTGACAACACACTAGGGACAACACACCAGTGACAACACACAGTGTCAACACACAGTGACAACACACAGTGACACACACAGTGACAACACACCAGTGACAACACATCAGTGACAACACACACAGTGACAACACACTAGTGACAACACACTAGTGACAACACACAGTGACACACACAGTGACAACACACCAGTGACAACACACTAGTGACAACACATCAGTGACAACACACAGTGACAACACAGAGTGACAACATGACCACTTCTGCACACCTGTATACCTACACACTCACCCAGCACTTTTGCTATAGGTGTCAGCTGCCCCATGTCCGCTACACACGAGGTCTCCCCGTCCTTGTTGGACGCCAGCTCAACATTGCCAAGGTGGAGGATGGCTGCAATCACCTTCCAAATGGCAGACTGCTCCTCAGGGGTGAAACCCATGGACTGGGAGGGGGCGGGAACACAGAGAATTATCATTCAGGCACAGCACAATTTGCCGCTAAACACTCCTAGCCTCTGTTAACGCATAAGCACATTCACAGTACATACATGTACAAGTGTGTTGGTTAGCTCCTCAGGAGTAACACAGATTCTGTTTCTCACACCCACACCTCCTTTCTTCCACCACTCGGATATCTGTAGGAAGCCTTCTTGAGCGAGCAAGTTGCAAAGTAGCTTTTTTGGCCTCCCTCCCTTTTTGGCGTTTTTGGCCTCCCTCCCCCCTCCCCTTCCCTCCCTCCCCTCCCCTCCCCTTCCCTCCCCTCCCCTCCCCTCCCCTACTCTCCCATCCCCTCCCCTCACTCACCCTCATGGCTGATTTTGCCTGAGAGAAGAGGTTCTTGTCCTGCCGTGTAATCTTGCTTGCCTCCCCTCCGCCCAACAGGTAGCGGTAGTGTTGTGAGTCGGGCTGCAGCATCAGGTCGGAGAGGGTAGCTTCTTCCAGGCCACCTAGTACCTGAGGAGGAGGCAGAAGAGCAAGCAGTGGACACACCTCAGCAGGTGTATGGCATTATGTACACACACACACACACACACACACACACACACACACACACACACACACACACACACACACACTCAACTTCCAGACTATACACATGTATATTCCATTAAAAGTACTAACAACAGCATCCAATGATGCTGTTGTTAATGCTGTTAATGTCCATTAAAATAAATGGCTCTGATGACAAATTAATGGACTACCATTTCGTGCATGGGCACACATTTAGTACACATAGACTGTTTATGCATGCCTCAGCCCAAACACATCAAACACATACACACACCGAACTTCTACCCAAACACTCCACCCTTCTATACCTACTCAAACACCCCCCACCCCTACACACCCCACCCCACCCCTACCTGGTAGAAGATGTGGAAGTTCCTCTCTCCCTCCTGTTGTCTGATGACCCTTGCCTTCTCCAGCAGATATGTCTTGATGTGTCCACCCAGAGGATCTGCCTTGAAGTCAAAGTTGATGTCCATGTACTTACCCTGAGACAGTCAGGATGAGGGGGGTAGGGGGGGACAGTGAGGACAGGGAACACACACACACACACACACACACACTAATCCAAGTCCCATTACATAGTCTACTGCCCATTTCTTCATTACACAGTCAATTAGAGTTAAATTACCATAAATATTAACATCACCAGCTAGTCTAAATGAACACCTGCTGCACATTAGTGTCAACAGTGAGCTACATTACATCCATTGTACACACATAGCCCACAGAACAGGCTCCATTGTCAGTGTGCAAAGGCCCCATCAGTCAACAGTGAAGACACACACACACACACACACACACACACACACACACACACACACACACACACACACACAGTGCACATGGGACACCTAAAACATGACCCCTTACAGGTTTAGTTCCAGAGTGAATGCACAGTCATATGGGCTCCTATCTACTGATTGGCTAGTGGTGGGGAAGGAGTGTTCTGATTGGGTAAGGTTTGATTCAATGATGTTGGAGTCCACAAGAAAGGGAGACACAAAGGGGTGAAGTGTAAGAATATTAGCACAAGTTACCTGGACAATTGTGTGTGTGTGTGTGTGTGTGTGTGTGTGTGTGTGTGTGTGTGTGTGTGTGTGTGTGTGTGTGTGTGTGTGTGTGTGTGTGTGTGCGTGTGTGTGTACATGCTCACACAGACCTACGCAAGCAGCTCATGTGGCACTTGTACATGCCTACTGTATGATATATATGACATCCACTCATGCACACCACTCCCACACTGATCCCTCTCACTATGAGTCTCTCTCCTCCCACCTGCCCCTCCTACCTGGCCCCTCCCACTTGCCCCCTCCCACCTTGCCCTACCAACTTCCCCTCCCACTCACAAATCGGCTGGAGTTGTCATTCCTGTTGGTCCTTGCGTTGCCAAAGGCCTCCAGAATTGGGTTGGACTGCAGCAGGAGGTTCTTGACCCTCTCCACCTCTCGCTGAGCGTGGTACGCCGTCACCTTGGCAATGTAGCGCATGATGATCTTGGACGCCTCAGTCTTCCCTGCACCTGACTCACCTGTACACACAGACAGACACACATACGTATATGTGCGAATATGCACACACACACACACGTACACACACAGTAATCTGCATCCTGCACCTCTCATATCTCCACAAACAACCCATACAGGGGCTGACTGGTCTACATACACGCTTGCACTAGTGCCCATATTTAGATGCAGTCCCTTCACTCCCACTGTTCACAGACATATAACAGATGTCCCGCCCACACAGTTGATAAGCAAAGACAAAATTGGATACATTCCAGTGTTGGTAAAAGGGAATATGACACAGCTGTGCATGACCTGCTCCTTCCACTCCCACACCACAGCCTAGTGCTGTAGTGTACTAGGGATGCATGTAGACATAGGCACACACACACACACACACACACACACACACACACACACACACACACACACACACACACACACACACACACACACACACACACACACACACACACCTGAGATAACTATACAAGCATCCTTCTGTCTCCACTTCATGTCCTGAAAGGCAGCGTCGGCCAACGCAAACACATGAGGAGGACGCTCAAACTGCTCTTTATTCCGATACTCCTCCACCATCTGGTCGTTGTAGATATCCAGCTCTCGATAAGGATTCACAGACACCACAGTCTCACCAATGTAGGTATAAATCCGATTGTTGTCAAACCGCATCTTCAAATTCTCCATAAAGGCCTGTTCAGAGACCTCATCCATTAGGATGAAGTCTGTCTTCCCGGCCAATGACCCGTCAAACTGACTCATGGTGAATGCAGTGACTTAGAAGAAGAGAGCTCCTTCACCAGACACCTAGAGATGGTGGCAACCAGTTGCACGCAGCTCCTTTAACAGTTGTAGTTCCAGACACCAGCACCCTACAGAACACATCAACACACACTGAATGGTAGTCCCTGCAAGATGCAGTGAATGCAATAACGTGTGCAACAGCTTGATGGTACAGTGGAACCTGTCTAAGACAGCCACCTGTGGGCCAGTTCTAACTGACCTTCATAGAGAGGTGGCTGCTCTACAGAGGTACGTAGATTGCAGTGTTTTAGTGCTATTTGAGGCCAGAGAGGCTGGCTGTTTTAGAGAGGTGGCTGCCTAACACAGTAGCCATCATGGACAGTCTCCATTAACACATTAACGTATTGAATGATACCCTATTCTGACACATCCACCTAGCCTATGCAGTGGCCTAATCACACATGGCAGTGATCACTTGGTGATGACCCCTCTCAACACATTCAATGGTAGGCTAGGAGGCAGTCCATTCAGGACTACTGGGGGCAGTGGAGCAATTAGTGGGTCGCTTTCAATCACCACCACACCGCCCACATCACATTCCCCTCCACACACAGCCAATTCACCCTACAGGTGTAGCTATGCAAACTTTGGTCAGGGTTGTGACAGAGAGTGTGCTTATCACTCTTCGAGGAGGGGCGATTCCACCCCTCTTCCATTCACTTTCACTTGAGAGAAATTGAGGGCGGTCACTAGCTCTGTGTGTGTGTGTAGCTATTCGCGTACACCGAGTCAATTAAGTGAGAACTGTACACAAACAAACAGCCTAGCTTGGCCGTGGCGCAGGAGTCTGGTGCGCCTACACCGGGCCAACGGTCGCTGTGGTACTAGGCGATGCTTGGCCTTGGACAATAGCAGGAAACACTTGTACACCTATTACAGAATGAGCTGTCAACGCGGGACCGTGCTAGCTATTGCAGCGCCCACGATCGCCCCGTCACTCACCCTCCAAGGTCTTCCACACGACACCAACTCCTTCGCACACGCCTCCTTGCGCTGATTTACAAGTTCCCCGAGGCTAGGGTACGTATGCCTGTATAAAGGCTAAGAAGCCTTATAAGGAAACATGTGCAAATTACCCGCCAAAACCGCAGAGACTTCCTGCTTCCTTTGAAGTATATAACTACCGATAATTTAATTGTTGAGGTCATGTATGAGACTAACTGTCCCTTGTACAAAAAAGGAAAGAACAGAAAGTTATAATCTAAAATATTATTATAACTATAAATGCTGCCACCAAAATTCCTGAGCCATTATATTAAATTCTTCATGTCAGAGAAGCCATACAACTCATTTCTGAGCTAAGCTCTCATTGCTCCTCTTTCTCCACTTGCTATTACTTAACTCTGTCAGACTTCCAACCTTGCTCTTCTCCTTGAGATGGCCACTCCCTTTCTTCGCTCCCTCCTCTGTGGCATTTTCACTTTGGACCACTTTCATCCCACCATCATTACTCCAGAGCTGTTTGCCAGTGTAGGGAAGACTACGAAGTTCCCTCACATTGCCAAAATGGTCGCTGTACCTCCTTCCTCTCCTTCGCACTGCTCCCACACCACCGCTGCCACTTTTGTGTGACGGTGACATCACACTGGAGTTCAAACTCATGCTGGTAAAGTCGAAGTTGGGAGGAGACAGTGCTCCGTAGCCCAATGGTGAAGTGTGTTCCCAACTATCTTGATCTGTTCTGCGGGTGTGGTCTGTGAACGGAGTAAAGTCGTACCCGGGAGGGGCAGGTGAGGCGACAGACGGCCTTGGTGTTGTGTGTTGAGTGAAGTCCTGCAATTCAATATCCTGAAGACAAAATAGTGATGCAAGTAATTGTAGCTCAAATGTTACAGGTTCAAACATACACACACACACACACACACACACACACACACACACACACACACACAAATACATCTGCATTCACGGAACACATCACACAGTACATTCAAGATGCGTCCACTGGAACATCACCCATTCATTGTAGACCACCAATGTGTGTGCAACCATCCACCATGCAAGCCACAAGAGAACGCACCTCCCCTTCAAGGTCCCTCTTCCTCTTTGCCCTTCTGCCTGTGCTTACAGCCTCTCTTGTTTGAGTGGACGGAGTTGGGCCAATGGTTGGGGTTGTACCCTCAGTTTCTCTGGTCACGCCCTTCTCTGTAGGTATTGTGGGTCTTACTCGCTTGGCGGGTGTGAATGTGTTTACCAACCATCTGAAGAGGGAGGTGTTACTGCTTGGGGGAACAATGGGGGTTGTCCCACCATCTGTGTGTGTGTGTGTGTGTGTGTGTGTGTGTGTGTGTGTGTGTGTGTGTGTGTGTGTGTGTGTGTGTGTGTGTGGTGCATGCATTGTAAACCGCAGCTCAAAATCACAAATAGGAGACAATACGCACAATACATCAACTGACCAGTGTCCTCACGAGGTCTCTTTCGTGACGGTGTCACAGTGTTAACAATAGGTCCTGCAGGTTGAATAGATGAGAATCACAGCCGAAAGTGCAAGAATACACACAAGCATCACACACACATGCACACACTGACACACACACACACATTCATTTACACTCACACATGCACACACTTACACTCTCACACACTCACACACTCATTTACACTCACACACACACATTCACACACACTCACACACTCATTTACACTCGCACATGCACTCACTCACACACACTCACACACTCACCCTCTCCAACATTGTCAAGCAGTGTCTTCAGTTCCTGCTCCTCCACTGATGTTGCTCTAAGCACTGGCAAGAAGTGGTCAGCTGCTAACCTGCAGAAAGGGAAATAGACAGACAGACGTTTTTACTGATGATGTGTCAAATTGCAATAATTTGTGCTATGTACAGTTTCAAGTCAAAGCAGTGTGTGTGTGCGTGTGTATGTGTGTGTGTGTGCGTGTGTATGTATGCATGTGCGTGTGTATGTGTGCGTGTGTATGTGTGCGTGTGTGTGTGCGTGTGTATGTGTGCATGTGCGTGTGTATGTGTGCGTGCGTGCGTGGTGTCTCACTCACAGTGTGTTTGGAGGGCTCTGAATGAAAGGAAGCACTGCCTCAATCTTCTCCATGGCTAGTAGCTCAGCTGCAGGTGGGTAGAGCCAAGGCCACTAGCACACACACACACACACACACACACACACACTCACACACACACACACACACACACACACACACACACACTCACACACACACACACACACACACACACACACACACACACACACACACACACACACACACACACACACACACACACACACACACACACACACACACACACACACACACACACACACACACACCACACACACACACACACATAACAATAGAGCAGCCAACCAACCAACACAGTAAGTGAAACCACCTCTCATTGTCAATTTCAGAGTTCTGACGTATGAAGACTATTGTTATTTCAATGTGTACACCTTATTCTGGTCTTCTTTCCCCTTTCATTCTCCTTTACACACATAGCATAATCATATTCATATCTCTCTTCATTTCTCCCTTTTCCTCCCATCTCTTCATTCTTCTGTCTAATCCGTACACCTCCATTCCCTCTCCCTCCCTCCCCTCCCCTCACTCACGTCCCATGACCTCCATAAGAGCCAGAGATGCTTGGAACAGCACTGTTCTTCCTTCTCGCACTGCCAGATCAAAGAGAGTCATTGCCGTGTCCCAGGAGGGAAGGTGGGTGAAGACACACATGAACCAAGGAGTGAGGTACATCAGGGGATGGATACCAAGGGAGGACTGGAAGGATAGGGGACAACAATAAGTAGTTCAACACACACTCACACATGCACACACACGCACACGCACCAAATGCCTTGCCAGGTCACCCTGTCTCTCTGTTAGTAGTCTTTCAAACACTTCACTGTACTTCTTCATACTGCATGATCAGTGAACACAAATAGAGACACACACTAGCAAGTAGTAACAGCACACACACTGGTGGGTGGGGCAGGAGGTGAGACAGGTGGGTGGGGCAGGAGGTGAGACAGGTGGGTGGGGCAGGGGGTGAGACAGGTGGGTGGGGCAGGGGGTGAGACAGGGGAGCCAGATTAGGGGACGGGCGCAGGTAGGGGGAGGGGGGGATTGGGATTAGGGCTGGGGGGGGGGGGGGGGGGGGGCACAGCAGTGTTCTCCTCAGAAGATAATGGTTCAAGAAGGGTGCACTGGATTGCTAGTCGTGTGTGGACTGGCTAGTGGACGGTGGAGTGTCAGGGAGTCAGCTCCTTTGCACAGCACAGTAGGAAGGATGCATGTTGAGCCTCGTGTCAGAGAATGTCGTGCAATGCGTGCAAGTCTATGTCACATGACAAGGAGGGTACAGTGCCATGTCTATAGCCAAAGGAAGAGATCTTTTGGGAGCAAGAAATGCTCTGTAAATTTCACAACAGGCTAGAGAGAACACTGACATAAACATAAAACGCACAATGCACGCACACAAGTACAAACATACACTGTAGATGAGGCAAGACGAAGGAAGACGAGACAAGATGAAGGAAGATGAGGCAAGATGAAGCAAGATAAGGAAAGATGAGGTAACATGAAGCAAGGTGAAGCAAAATGAAGCAAGAGGAGGCAAGATGAGGCAAGATGAAGCAAGATGAGGTGAGATGAGGAAAGGTGAAAAAAGATGAGGCAAGATGAAGCAAGATGAGGCAATATGAGGCAAGATGTAGCAAGATGAGGCAAGACGAGGCAAGATGAAGCAAGATGAGACAAGATGAAGCAAGATAAGGCAAGTTGAGAAAGATGAGGGAAGATGAAGCAAGATGAGACAAGATGAGGCAAGATGAGACAAAATGAGACAAGATGAAACAAGACGAAGGAAGATGAGGCAAGATGAGACAAGATGAGGCAAGATAAGGCAAGATGAAAAAAGATGAGGTAAGATGAGGCAAGATGAAACAAGATGAAGCAAGATGACGCAAGATGAGGCAAGATGAAGATAGGTGAAGCCAGATGAGGAAAGATGAAGCAAGATAAGGCAAGATGAGGCAAGATGAAGCAAGATGAGGCAAGATGAGGCAAGATAAGGCAAGATGAAAAAAGATGAGGTAAGATGAGGCAAGATGAAACAAGATGAAGCAAGATGACGCAAGATGAAGATAGGTGAAGCCAGATGAGGAAAGATGAAGCAAGATAAGGCAAGATGAGGCAAGATGAAGCAAGATGAGGCAAGATGAGGCAAGATGAAGCAAGATGAAGCAAGATGAGGCAAGATGAAGCAAGATGAGGTAAGATGAGACAAGATGAGGCAAGATAAGGCAAGATGAGGAAAGATGAGGGAAGATGAGGCAAGATGAGGCAAGATGAAACAAGATGAAACAAGATGAAGCAAGATGAGGCAAGATGAGGCAAGATGAAGCAAGATGAGGCAAGATGAGGCAAGATGAGGCAAGATGAGGCAAGATGAAACAAGATGAAACAAGATGAAGCAAGATGAGGCAAGATGAAGCAAGACAAGGCAAGATAAAGGAAGATGAAGCAAGATGAAGCAAGATGAGGCAAGATGAAGCAAGATGAGGCAAGGTGAGACAAGATGAGGCAAGATGAGGTAAGATAAAGGAAGATGAAGCAAGATGAAGCAAGATGAGGCAAGATGAAGCAAGATGAGGCAAGGTGAGACAAGATGAGGCAAGATGAAGCAAGATGAGACAAGATGAGGCAAGACAAGGCAAGATGAAGGAAGATGAAGCAAGATGAAGCAAGATGAGGTAAGATGAAGCAAGATGAGGCGAGATGAGACAAGATGAGGCAAGATGAGACAAGATGAGACAAGATGAGGCAAGATAAGGCAAGATGAGACAAGATGAGGGAAGATGAGGCAAGATGAGGCAAGATGAAACAAGATGAAACAAGATGAAGCAAGATGAGGCAAGATGAGGCAAGATGAAGCAAGATGAGGCAAGATGAGGCAAGATGAGGCAAGATGAGACAAGATGAAACAAGATGAAACAAGATGAAGCAAGATGAGGCAAGATGAGGCAAGATGAGGCAAGATGAGACAAGATGAGGCAAGATCAAGCAAGATGAGGCAAGATGAGACAAGATCAGGCAAGATGAAGCAAGATGAAGCAAGATGAGGCAAGATGAGGCAAGATGAGGCAAGATGAAACAAGATGAAGCAAGATGAGGCAAGATGAGGCAAGATGAGGCAAGACAAGGCAAGATGAAGGAAGATGAGGCAAGATGAGGCAAGATGAGGCAAGATGAAGCAAGATGAGGCAAGATGAAGCAAGATAAAGCAAGCTGAAGCAAGATGAGGCAAGGTGAAGCAAGATGAGGAAAGATGAAGCAAGATGAGGCAAGATGAGGCAAGATGAGGCAAGATGAAGAAAGATGAAGCAAGGTGAAGCAAGACGAGGCAAGGTGAAGGAAGATGAGGCAAGATGAAGCAAGATGAGGCAAGATGAAGCAAGATGAAGCAAGGTGAAGCAAGACGAGACAAGGTGAGGCAAGATGAGGCAAGATGTAGGAAGATGAGGCAAGATGAAGCAAGAAGAGGCAAGATGAAGCAAGATGAAGCAAGAAGAGGCAAGATGAAGCAAGATGAAGCAAGATGAGGCAAGATGAGGCAAGATAAGGCAAGATGAGGCAAGATGAGGCAAAATGAGGCAAGATGAGGTAAGATGAGGCAAGATGAGGCAAGATGAGGCAAGATGAGACAAGATGAGGCAAGATGAGACAAGATGAGGCAAGATAAAGCAAGATGAGGCAAGGTGAAGCAAGATGAGGCAAGATGAAGAAAGATGAAGCAAGGTGAAGCAAGACGAGGCAAGGTGAAGGAAGATGAGGCGAGATGAGACAAGATGAGGCAAGATCAAGCAAGATGAGGCAAGATGAGACAAGATCAGGCAAGATGAAGCAAGATGAAGCAAGATGAGGCAAGATGAGGCAAGATGAGGCAAGATGAAACAAGATGAAGCAAGATGAGGCAAGATGAGGCAAGATGAGGCAAGACAAGGCAAGATGAAGGAAGATGAGGCAAGATGAGGCAAGATGAGGCAAGATGAAGCAAGATGAGGCAAGATGAAGCAAGATGAAGCAAGCTGAAGCAAGATGAGGCAAGGTGAAGCAAGATGAGGAAAGATGAAGCAAGATGAGGCAAGATGAGGCAAGATGAAGAAAGATGAAGCAAGGTGAAGCAAGACGAGGCAAGGTGAAGGAAGATGAGGCAAGATGTAGGAAGATGAGGCAAGATGAAGCAAGAAGAGGCAAGATGAAGCAAGATGAAGCAAGAAGAGGCAAGATGAAGCAAGATGAAGCAAGATGAGGCAAGATGAGGCAAGATAAGGCAAGATGAGGCAAGATGAGGCAAAATGAGGCAAGATGAGGTAAGATGAGGCAAGATGAGGCAAGATGCAGCAAGATGAGGCAAGATGAGACAAGATGAGACAAGATGAGACAAGATGAAGGAAGATGAGACAAGATGAGGCAAGATGAGGCAAGATGAGACAAGATGAGGCAAGATGAGACAAGATGAGGCAAGATAAAGCAAGATGAGGCAAGGTGAAGCAAGATGAGGCAAGGTGAGACAAGATGAGGCAAGATAAAGCAAGATGAGGCAAGGTGAAGCAAGATGAGGCAAGATGAAGCAAGATGAGACAAGATGAGGCAAGATAAGGCAAGATGAAGCAAGATGAGGCAAGATGAAGCAAGAAGAGGCAAGATGAGGCAAGATGAGGCAAGATGAGACAAGATGAGGCAAGATGAGGCAAGATGAGACAAGATGAGGCAAGATTATGCAAGATGAGGCAAGATGAGGCAAGATGAGGCAAGATGAGGTAAGATGAAGGAAGATGAGACAAGATGAGGCAAGATAAGGCAAGATGAAGCAAGATGAGGCAAGATGAAGCAAGAAGAGGCAAGATGAGGCAAGATGAGGCAAGATGAGACAAGATGAGGCAAGATGAGGCAAGATGAGACAAGATGAGGCAAGATGAGGCAAGATGAGACAAGATGAGGCAAGATGAGACAAGATGAGACAAGATTATGCAAGATAAGGCAAGATGAGGCAAGATGAGGCAAGATGAGACAAGATGAGACAAGATGAGGCAAGATGAGGCAAGATGAGGTAAGATGAAGGAAGATGAGACAAGATGAGACAAGATGAGGCAAGATGAGACAAGATGAAGCAAGATGAGACAAGATGAGGCAAGATAAAGCAAGATGAGGCAAGGTGAAGCAAGATGAGGCAAGATGAAGCAAGATGAGACAAGATGAGGCAAGATAAAGCAAGATGAGACAAGATGAGGCAAGATGAGACAAAATGAGGCAAGATGAGACAAGATGAAACAAGACGAAGGAAGATGAGGCAAGATGAGACAAGATGAGGCAAGATAAGGCAAGATGAAAAAAGATGAGGTAAGATGAGGCAAGATGAAACAAGATGACGCAAGATGAGGCAAGATGAAGATAGGTGAAGCCAGATGAGGAAAGATGAAGCAAGATAAGGCAAGATGAGGCAAGATGAGGCAAGATGAAGCAAGATGAGGCAAGATGAAGCAAGATGAGGCAAGATGATGCAAGATAAGGCAAGATGAGACAAGATGAGGCAAGATGAGACGAGATGAGGCAAGATGAAGCAAGATGAAGCAAGATGAGGCAAGATGAAGCAAGATGAGGCAAGATGAGACAAGATGAGGCAAGATGAGGCAAGATGAGGAAAGATGAGGGAAGATGAGGCAAGATGAGACAAGATGAGGCAAGATGAAACAAGATGAAGCAAGATGAGGCAAGATGAGGCAAGATGAAACAAGATGAGGCAAGATGAGGCAAGATGAAGCTAGATGAGGCAAGATGAAACAAGATGAAACAAGATGAAGCAAGATGAAGCAAGATGAGGCAAGATGAAGCAAGATGAGGCGAGATGAGACAAGATGAGGCAAGATCAAGCAAGATGAGGCAAGATGAGACAAGATCAGGCAAGATGAAGCAAGATGAGGCAAGATGAGGCAAGATGAGGCAAGATGAAACAAGATGAAGCAAGATGAGGCAAGATGAGGCAAGATGAGGCAAGACAAGGCAAGATGAAGGAAGATGAGGCAAGATGAGGCAAGATGAAGCAAGATGAGGCAAGATGAAGCAAGATGAAGCAAGATGAAGCAAGATGAGGCAAGGTGAAGCAAGATGAGGAAAGATGAAGCAAGATGAAGCAAGGTGAAGCAAGACGAGACAAGGTGAGGCAAGATGAGGCAAGATGTAGGAAGATGAGGCAAGATGAAGCAAGAAGAGGCAAGATGAAGCAAGATGAAGCAAGAAGAGGCAAGATGAAGCAAGATGAAGCAAGATGAGGTAAGATTAGGCAAGATAAGGCAAGATGAGGCAAGATGAGACAAGATGAGGCAAGATTATGCAAGATGAGGCAAGATGAGGCAAGATGAGGCAAGATGAGGTAAGATGAAGGAAGATGAGACAAGATGAGACAAGATGAGGCAAGATTAGACAAGATGAGGCAAGATGAGACAAGATGAGGCAAGATGAGACAAGATGAGGCAAGATAAAGCAAGATGAGGCAAGGTGAAGCAAGATGAGGCAAGGTGAGACAAGATGAGGTAAGATAAAGCAAGATGAGGCAAGGTGAAGCAAGATGAGACAAGATGAGGCAAGATAAGGCAAGATGAAGCAAGATGAGGCAAGATGAAGCAAGAAGAGGCAAGATGAGGCAAGATGAGGCAAGATGAGGCAAGATGAGACAAGATGAGGCAAGATGAGACAAGGTGAAGCAAGATGAGGCAAGATGAGGCAAGATGAGGTAAGATGAGACAAGATGAGGCAAGATGAGGCAAGATGAGGTAAGATGAAGGAAGATGAGACAAGATGAGACAAGATGAGGCAAGATGAAGCAAGATGAGACAAGATGAGGCAAGATAAGGCAAGATGAAGCAAGATGAGGCAAGATGAAGCAAGAAGAGGCAAGATGAGGCAAGATGAGGCAAGATGAGGCAAGATGAGACAAGATGAGGCAAGATGAGACAAGATGAGACAAGATGAGGCAAGATGAGACAAGATGGGGCAACGTGAAACAAGATGAGGCAAGATTATGCAAGATGAGGCAAGATGAGGCAAGATGAGGTAAGATGAAGGAAGATGAGACAAGATGAGACAAGATGAGACAAGATGAGACAAGATGAGGCAAGATGAGACAAGATGAGGCAAGATGAGACAAGATGAGGCAAGATAAAGCAAGATGAGGCAAGGTGAAGCAAGATGAGGCAAGATGAAGCAAGATGAGGCAAGATTATGCAAGATGAGGCAAGATGAGGCAAGGTGAGACAAGATGAGGCAAGATAAAGCAAGATGAGGCAAGATAAAGCAAGATGAGGCAAGGTGAAGCAAGATGAGGCAAGATGAAGCAAGATGAGACAAGATGAGGCAAGATAAGGCAAGATGAAGCAAGATGAGGCAAGGTGAGACAAGATGAGGCAAGATAAAGCAAGATGAGGCAAGGTGAAGCAAGATGAGGCAAGATGAAGCAAGATGAGACAAGATGAGGCAAGATAAGGCAAGATGAAGCAAGATGAGGCAAGATGAAGCAAGAAGAGGCAAGATGAGACAAGATGAGACAAGATGAGGCAAGATGAGACAAGATGGGGCAACGTGAAACAAGATGAGGCAAGATTATGCAAGATGAGACAAGATGAGGCAAGATGAGGCAAGATGAGGTAAGATGAAGGAAGATGAGACAAGATGAGACAAGATGAGACAAGATGAGGCAAGATAAAGCAAGATGAGGCAAGGTGAAGAAAGATGAAGCAAGGTGAAGCAAGACGAGGCAAGGTGAAGGAAGATGAGGCGAGATGAGACAAGATGAGGCAAGATCAAGCAAGATGAGGCAAGATGAGACAAGATCAGGCAAGATGAAGCAAGATGAGGCAAGATGAGGCAAGATGAGGCAAGATGAAACAAGATGAAACAAGATGAAGCAAGATGAGGCAAGATGAGGCAAGATGAGGCAAGACAAGGCAAGATGAAGGAAGATGAGGCAAGATGAGGCAAGATGAGGCAAGATGAAGCAAGATGAGGCAAGATGAAGCAAGATGAAGCAAGATGAAGCAAGATGAGGCAAGGTGAAGCAAGATGAGGAAAGATGAAGCAAGATGAGGCAAGATGAGGCAAGATGAGGCAAGATGAAGGAAGATGAAGCAAGGTGAAGCAAGACGAGGCAAGGTGAAGGAAGATGAGGCAAGATGAAGCAAGATGAGGCAAGATGAAGCAAGATGAAGCAAGGTGAAGCAAGACGAGACAAGGTGAGGCAAGATGAGGCAAGATGTAGGAAGATGAGGCAAGATGAAGCAAGAAGAGGCAAGATGAAGCAAGATGAGGCAAGATGAAGCAAGGTGAAGCAAGATGAGGCAAGATGAGGCAAGGTGAAGCAAGATGAGGCAAGATGAAGCAAGGTGAAGCAAGATGAGGCAAGATGAGGCAAGATGAAGCTACATGCACCATACAGACATTACCTACTCACAGTGTAAGGTCCCTTGTGTACAATCCACTGAGGTGGGAGTCACTCTCAAACAGTGAGGTGGACACCCAGAATGCATCCTGTAGCACAAGGGGAGCAGTGAACAGAGCGCGCGCACGCACACACACACACACACACACACACACACACACACACACACACACACATACACACACACACACACACACACACACACACACACACACACACACACCACCTCACCTCCTCATTGTGAAGATGTATTATGATCACTCCTGCTACATAACCCATACCTTTAGGAGGGGAGGGGAGGAAGGGGAGGGGGAGAGGGAGGGGGAGGGGAGGGGGAAGAGGGGAGGGGAGGGGAGGAGAGGGGAGGAGAGGGGGAGCACATTGTGTGCATGCTACATTGGGTGTCATGTACCTGAGTGTCATGTGTGACAGACATGTGAGTGACATGTCATGTGACATGCTGTCACACAGACCTTGACAGTAGCCCACTTCAGGGCTGTACATGGCATAACAGGCCAGCACCCTCAACAGCTTCCCCTTCACCTCAGAGGGGCCTTGGAACTCATCACGCTCCGGGAATGTGCGGTCTACAACAAACCAAATATGGACATTGTTGTAAACCATAACAATTAGTAGCATCAAATAAATGCAGGAAGGAGATGAGGGGGAGGGGGAGGGGGAGGGGGGAGGGGGAGGGGGAGAGGGGAGGGTTGACTGTAAAGAGCTTCACACATGTATTCAACAGACAGCCACTGGACTACAGGGGTTGCTGGCAATGTGTGATAATAGACTATCTGTTACTTAAGCAGTGTATACAGTAAACACACACACACACAAGCAAACGTGCACATGTATAACAATCGATAGGCATTTTGCCTCCTCACCAAGATCTGTCAGAATTTGTTTCAAATCAGTAGCAGAGAGTCCAGTTCCCTCAATACTGCTACAGTTGATGGAGCCTAAGGCAATAGCAACAGGCAGTTAGTACAGGGATGCACCAGCAGTGCTCACCTTCATGTTCATTGACCTTGTACTGGACTGGCAGATTCCCATGCATTGAGCTGTATTGGTTGCAGCTCCCACAGTACAAGCCAATCAGATTACAGATATGCCATGACGTAAAAACCAGCTCACATCAACCAATGAGGTTACAGATTGGCCCCAGTATGCATGTGACCTTTCCACACTGAACATGTACGCAATACCAATGTCACAATCTCATTGGTTGATGCAAACTGGTTTGTGACATCATAGGATATCTGCAATCCGATTGGCTTGCACTGCGGGAGGGGGAGGGGGGGGGGCTGCAACCGGTACAACCAACAACCGACACCAGTACACCTCAATGCATGGCAATGTGTCAGCCTATACACTATAGATAGGCGTGGATGTGTGGGGATAGAGTTAGTGTTGAAGCAGCTAAAACAATGCGGCTTGAACCACAGAAGGGACCAGTGGAGTGTGTTGCCCATCTTTCTACTGGTACTGTATTCCATAAAGTGGTTCGTGTGTTCTGTTTGCATGCAGAGACTCCACCTGCCATCTTGGACATCTGCCCCACGGCCAGTGTAGGGGAAGTGACTGATAGGGAATTATCAGTCAAGAAGTGCATCACTTTAGCAGAGGCTTCCTACAGTTCAGCACAGCAGACAGGTGCACTTTAACATATAAATATCAAATGCTACACACAGCATGCATGGTACAAGCTACCTGCACTTATTAATGTAAACAGCAATATTAAAACAGATCAGACGTTTGCAGCTAAACAACAAAGAACACTTAAATGGGTTTGAACTGGATTAATGAAAGACATGAGCATGCTAGTGCAACTTGCCCCGTATGAGAAGGGGTTGTCATTCTCAAGCAGACATCCACGTTGAGCCAAAATATCCTTCCAGTTCAAATCAGAGGCCATTGTGCGCGCGTCTTTTAGTCACGTGCCAATCACGCGACTGCAATGAGCCCAACCCTTTGAAGCCAAAGAGACAGCAGGGCGTTGACTTTCTGCTTTGCGAGTTGACCATCTTGGGATGGTGTCCGCCCTAAAGCAAGAAACGTTTCTACCATGAACAGTTCTGCGACAAATGCTAGTGGGAGCCAGTGCGTCCTGTTAGCTGAGAGCATCTCTAAGCTAGCCTCTGCTGTCCGGGCTGCGCAAAGGGAACTGGAAGGAAGGCTGTCTGTGTCTCATGTGGAAGAGGTGGCCATGACAAGCAAGGGGATCAGAGACGGGCTGGTCCAGAGCTACGCGGAGTGCTTCAAGTCGACCGGAGCTTTGGTGGAGCGGAGACTGGGTAGAGAATGCAAGGCGAAGCTGGAAGAGATGGTAAAGGCCAACTACCGTGATGAGAGCGTACGGGAAGCGTTTGAGAGCTTAATAAATGCGGAGGAAGAGTGGGGCGAGTTTATGGAGAGATTTGAAGCAAAGTGGGCTGCTGTTCATCCGCCCTTGTTCCAAGGCTCAGCATTCCTACAAGAAGGAGACAATGTACCAGAAGACGTGCTAGCAAAGCAGTTTATTGAAGTTGCCAGCAAGGAGGTCCTTCCATTCTCAGATGTCATATCACAAGCACCTTTCAGCCTCCTGCTGTTCTTCCGTGTGATTGGATGACAACCATGATGCACCCACCTCGAGCAGATTGAGGAAAAGGCTGCCGATTTTGCAAGACTTGGTTGCCAAATAGTCGCCCTCCATTACTACAGGGAGATGGAGAATCAAGAAAAATGGCGCCAAATTACACAGTGCAAACATCGCCAGCTAGCAGACCCAGACCGAGTTCTATATCACCAATTTGGAATGGGAAGGCTGCCTCTGCAAACCTCAAACTGGGCAAAGGGTGCATTTGCAGTGTACGGTGGTAGATCTGCTGTGGGGATTGAGATCTATTCAGAGACGGAACAGGGTGATGTGTACCAAGCTGGTGGAGACGTGATTGTGAGCAGGGAGGGAAAGGTGGTGTATTCATGCCGCCCCTCAGAGCCCAACATCCGACCCGAAGTAGCTGACATCCTCTCAGCACTGGAAACTGTGGAAAGAGCATTGCATTAACTTTACTCCTGTAATTTTCTGTGTTTACTGTATTATTATTTACTTTTTGTGTGCATATGTTTATACAGTCGCTTATTCATTTTGTTAGACCAATTCTTATGATGTTAGTGTCATAAACACACATCCTGTGTTGACACTTACTGATCTTTTCAGTATTGGAGTATATAACATGAAGGCTATGTTTGCACATCTTATGCCTACACACCACAATGGAGGCTACTGCTGCATGCCACTGCTCAGTGTATGCAACACTGGTTTCATCTGATGGTCATGATTAGATCCTAATTTGTTGTTTTTGGCACATGCATCTCTGTACAGCCATTGGAAATAATGTTTCCTTGATATGGCAAGTCAATTGACCACTTTGGCATAACAATACAGTCCTAGCTTTGTATGCAACCCAAGCAACTGTCACTCCTAAACAAGCGTCTGTCTGACCGCATTTATAGCTATAGCTAGCTGCCTCATAACTAGCTAAAACCCTTCACACTGCAGTGTGTTTTGAATAATGTGCCCGGGCCGATTGTTAGCTGCAAACTCGGATAAACGATACAGACTTAATCAACAAAGAATAAGTTGTGATACAAAAAGTGAGCGAGAAATTCAAATGCTAAAGAAACTGCTATTATTGCTACTGCACACCAATCTTAGTCACGTGATGACATGTGCAGCATCAACCATGATTAGTCTCGTGATTAGAAACCGTGAAGTATATTTACTTCGCCTTTCTCCCCCCTTCCCTTTCTCTATTGGCTACCGCGCTGGACCCGTGTGGCACAGATTACTTGCTGATTTAATATGTGGTAGTACAAACAGGGTATTACAACTATGAGCAAATTTGTGTCGGTCGAGGAGGGGAGCCAGTGTGTCGTATTAGCAGAGAGCATCTCTAAGCTAGCCTCTGCTATCCGGGCTGCTGAAAAGGAGTTGGAGGGAAGGCTGTCTGTGTCTCCTGTGGAAGAAGTAGCCATGACAGCGAAGGGGATCAGAGACGGGCTGATTCAGAGCTACGCAGAGTGCTTCAAGTCTACCGGAGCTTTGGTGGAGCGGAGACTGGGTAGAGAATGCAAAGCGAAGTTGGATGAGATAGTAAAGGCCAACTACCGAGATGAGGGCGTACGGGAAGCGTTTGAGAGCTTAATAAATGCGGAGGAAGAGTGGGGCAAGTTTTTGGAGAGATTTGAAGCAAAGTGGGCTGCTGTTCATCCACCCTTGTTCCAAGGCTCAGCATTCCTACAAGAAGGAGACAGTGTACCAGAAGACGTGCTGGCAAAGAAGTTTACTGAAGTTGCCAGCAAGGAGGTCCTTCCATTCTCAGATGTCATATCACAAGCACCTTTCACCCTCCTGCTGTTCTTCCGTGTGATTGGATGACAGCCATGATGCACCCACCTTGAGCGAATCGAGGAAAAGGCGGCCGATTTTGCAAGACTTGGTTGCCAAATAGTCGCCCTCCATTACTACAAGGAGATGGAGAATCAAGAAAAATGGCGCAAGATTACACAGTGCAAACATCGCCAGCTAGCAGACCCAGACCGAGTTCTGTATCACCAATTTGGAATGGGAAGGCTGCCAATGCAACCCTCCAAATGGTCAATACGTGCATTTGTAG
This sequence comes from Ianthella basta, assembly GCA_964019415.1. Lineage (NCBI taxonomy): Eukaryota > Metazoa > Porifera > Demospongiae > Verongiida > Ianthellidae > Ianthella > Ianthella basta. The sequence goes on along the minus strand of OZ025872.1, from coordinate 1,797,839 downwards.
TGTACGGTGGTAGATCTGCTGTGGGGATTGAGATCTATTCAGAGACGGAACAGGGTGATGTGTACCAAGCTGGTGGAGATGTGATTGTGAGCAGGGAGGGAAAGGTGGTGTACTTGTGCCGCCCATCAAAGCCCTATGATCGACCGGAAGTAGATGACATACTGTCAGCACTGGAAAGAGCATTGCATTAACTCCATTCCTGTTTATTTCTTTATTTTACTGTTTTAGTATTGTACTTATTGCATACATTATGTAAATATATACTATTACTTGTGTTAGCCCAGTTCTTATGATGTTAGTGTCAGAAACACACATCCTTTGTTGACGCTGACCGATATTTCAGTATTGGACTATAATATTATATGTATGTATATGTATGTGACGTGCATAATTTGTAGATATCTTATAAATATTATATTATGTACGTACATGTAGCTATGACACAATGGAAGCTAGTCACTTATAATTAGCTGGCCACTGCTCAATTCAATGCCTGGTTTATCTATGTAGTGGTCATGATTAGGCCCAAATTAGTTGTGGTTTTGGACACATCTCAGATTCTGTACAGCCATTGGAAATATATTTAAATTCCTTATCTGATTGTGAGCCACATAACAACTTCAGCGTATAGCCCTATTTCTTGCAAGTGAGCCAAGCAATTGCCACAATCAGGAGTGCATAACGAATTATGCACTCCTGCCACAATTTTAGGAAGCTCATAATCATATGCACCTTTTCATACACTGTGAGGTAATTAATGTGCCCCGGTCAATTAACTGTTAGCTGCATGCATGCTCTGATAAATGTATAATATTATATAAGAAAGTATGTAATGCTAAATGCTAAAGAAACTACTATCTTAGTCACGTGCTGATCACGTGAGTGCAGCATCTGCCCCAGTATATATCATTCTCGTGAACAAGAAACCGTCAGTATTTCACTTTCTCGCCTTTCTCCCTGTATTGAATATCGCTCTGGACCCGTGTGTGCGTGTGTGTGTGTGTGTACATAGATAAGGAAATTAAAGATGAGGCAGTTTACATGTACCTAATCCTGGTACAAGTAAGGAATAACAAAACTAAAGCTATGTATACTACAAACAAACAAATACATAAAACTAGTACCCTAATCCTTGTGCTAAGTTGTCGTTAGAATCATTAGGACACATCTTCGTTACTCCTCTTCCGCTGTTTGCCCTTACTCATATCTGGGTCATTTCTCCCACTAGCTACTTCTTTTGTGGTGCTTTCACTTTGGTCAGAAGTTGTCTCATCATCACTACCACTCCACTGTCGCTTGCGCTTTGGGATTGGCGTTAATTCAAAAGACTCCTGAAGACATATAAGCACAAACAGCATTATCACATCTCCTGACATCACATATCTGTGAATGTACAATATGTATACACACACACACACACACACACACGTACACACACACACACACACACACACACACACACACACACACACACACACACACACACACACACACACACAGTGCAAACACACACACCATGGCCACACACATATACACAGATACCACACACACACACACACTCGCACACATACGTACATACACACTACACACACCACACACACCATACAGACCATGACAGACAACTACACAGGTGTATCCAGAACAATGTTCACAACCTCTAGTCCTCTGCTATCTACCAATTTTGTCATCTCGTGCAGCTAACCCACACAAGATGACAAAATTGGGGCTAGTAGCTGAAATACACTATATCACTGCTTGCAAGGGACACCTACTGGATCACAAGTGAACACACCTCTCCTCCTGGGGAACGTCTCATTTTCTTCCTCCTCTTCTTGCCTGTACTTCCACTGGCAGGAGGAGAAGGTGTGACGACACCATCTGTGTGGTGCATGTAGGTGGACAATACCATATAGGTTAGAAAGTGTGTGCGTGCGTGCGTGCGTGTGTGTGTGTGTGTGTGTGTGTGTGTGTGTGTGTGTGTGTGTGTGTGTGTGTGCATGATATGACATGAAATGGTTGAATGCCATAGAGAGAGATTCACAACAAAACGTGTTTACTCACCAATCTCTTCGTAGGGTCTTTTGCGTTGTGGTGTTTCATTGCTGGCCAAGGAATGAGCATTTTCTGTTGTAGAAGAGAGAAGAATTGAGGCTGCTAAATGTATGTACACTACACACAATATTATACATCACAACACAGTTGGGCAACACATACAGAAGCAAGGCAATCAAATTAATTTATCTATTGTCACTGAGACTATCATTGGTTCAGGATGCATTAATAATGTGGACACTTAATGCCTTCAAACACAAGCGCGCGCGCACGCGCACACACACACACACACACACACACACAATCAGCTATCAAATTACACCAAAAACAACCCGCCAACACATCCCAACTCCAACCCCAAAAGCAAGAAAACTCCCAGATGGACGAACAGAGTAGCCTGCACCTAGCTGCAGCCAGCCTTCCCCACCTGGCAAACAATGCTGAAGATGTGAACCATCCCATTTAAAATGATATGTCTCTGACTATACACACAATATAAATCATAGCCACAAACAACTGAAACAAACAATACACAAAACGAACCCAAGCACCATACCTAACACAAACAGCCAGGCAACAAACCAAACCACATAACATGTACTAACAAACAAACAAACAATAACACCTAAACAACAGAAACACACAGCCACAATATCACTGCCTCCCCCCTCCCCCCACAAACATCACCACCACAGAACCCAATAGAAGACCTGAGTGCAAATAAGAAAAAGATTAAAGCTGACATAAACACAATGCACATTAGCAGACACAGAGACATGGACCCTCCACCGGGGATTATCCCATGTAGACCCCACCAACCTTCTCTAACTGTGTCAAGTAGAGTCCTTATTTCTTGCTCATCTGTCATTTCGGCACACTTTGACAAGAAAGACTCAGTCAACCTGGAGAGAGATGCAAACAGAGATGGATAGACACATGAACAGAGATAGTAGTGGGGTTTGTGTTCTGTGTATTCAAGCAATTGTGTGCATGCACGCACGTGTATGTGTGTGTGTGTGTACATGTGTGTATTGTGTGTGTGTGTGTGTGTGTACATGTGTGTATTGTGTGTGTGTGTGTGTGTACATGTGTGTATTGTGTGTGTGTGTGTGTGTACATGTGTGTATTGTGTGTGTGTGTGTGTGTACATGTGTGTATTGTGTGTGTGTGTGTGTTGCGTGTATGTGTGCACATGCATACACATGAACCACTTCACTCACAGTTCTTTTGGGGGATTCTGAATAAAAGCAACCACTTTGGCAAGCTCTTTCATGTCAAGTAGTTCAGCTGCCAACAGTGATAGACAGACAGCACTATAAGCACACTATTAACACAATTCAATCTACATACGTACATAATTCAGTTCGTTTGTTTGTTTGTTTATTCGTTTGCAATTTGGGCAAAAACTACTGCACAGGGCACCACCAAACTCTCTGGGATTATATATAAAGTGGGGCTCCAGAAGTGTCCTCCATGGGTTGAAGTCGCCCGTCTTGCAGTTCTTGAAGAGACATCCTTTAATTTCCAATTTTGTTCGCGGCTGACGGCCAATTTATTAATTAACGTCCTTGACTTCCAGTTATGGGGCGGTGTGATTTGCTGTCATCCAACGATTGAATTTAAACACGGTCGTGGTTATAGCAGCCACCCTTCGTTGTTAACAGCACAGATTCTTTGAATCAGCCTGGGCCCGACTCGCTGTTGTGTGACTCACCGTAGCAAAACCCCACTGAAGGCTATGTGCCCTAAACATTCAATATTCAATATATATTACACTATTATTATGCACACTCATAAGATGCTCATTACATAGGCCCATCACAAGTCTAAAGAATCTCGGCAGCAGACTCCAAGAAACACAAGGGGAATTGTGTAATAGCGTAGAGACTCATGAAAGACTCATGAGTTACATGCAGTAATGGATCCTTGGTAGAATGTTTGAGCTGGATTCACATAGCAGAAGTTCAATGATACAGGATGCTTTGACTGATAAAATATTTATCAGCTGATGAAGGCCTATGTGGTTGAGACGTCCTGAATCAATAAACTTCTGTTACATGAAACCAACTCAAAAGCTGTACCAATGATGCAGGAGTTACTACAGCCATGCTCAATTTCACAGTTTGCTGTAAAGAAATTTGCAATGCCTACCAGAGTACACTACGATAGGCAAACATAGAGATGGTCAGGGATGTAGCCAGGATTTTTCAAAATGAGTTTCCATTTTCATTGACCCACCCATGCAGTATAGGCACATAGTTCTATATCTAGCCATGATGGCATTCATTACACAGTGGCATTACATGGCTGCCCAACATAAGGTAAACATGCTGGAAGCTGCTTTCATGGGGAAATGAGACACCGTGAACTGACAGCATCTTCTCTGGTGCATGTAATAACAATAGAAACAGTCACCACTAGCACTAGATCGTTCTCTAGTACTAGTCTAGCGGACTGTTCGCTCCTCCTCATTTGTAATTGACTACATTAATAGTCAGGGAGAAAGGGTCTGTCACTGCTTTCTCCCCTTCCCTCCCCTCTCCCACCCCTCCCCATCCCTCCTTCTCCCCCTTCCTTCCATCTCTTCCCCTCCCTCCCTTCCCTCCCCTCCCCTCCCCTCCCCTCTCCTCCTGTCACTCACGTCCCATGACTTCCATAAGAGCCAGAGCTGCTTGGAACAGCACTGTCCTTCCTTCTCTTACCATGGTATCAAACAGAGCCATGGCTGTGTCCCAGGAAGGGAGGCAAGTGTAGACACTCATGAACCATTGTACCAGATAGATATTGGCGTCAATATTGAAGGAGAACTGGGAAGAGAGGGAAGATAAATATAGAACAACACACTCAGAGACAGTACATAGTGGCAGAACATGATTGGGCTTGGGGGGTTACTTGGTGGCAAAGCCAGTGAGGTCTATAGCCACTTCCTTCTGGATCAAGAAATATTGTGAGTGGGGGGGGGGGGGGGGGGGCTGTAGCCCCCCCACCTCGTTACAACATGTATGCAGATATGCACATACACACTTGTATACAGTCAAGAGTACTCTTGATACAGAACACTCTCACCAAATGGTTGGCCAGTTTTTCCTGCTTGTCTTTCAACAGTCTTTCAAACACTTTACTGTATTCATCACGTATGCTAGAAGCGATTAGCAGAGTAGAGTCATACATAACATTCAACAACACACTACATGCACACACGCACGCACGCACGCACACACAATGCACAGTTCCAACTCACAGTTTAAGGTCTCTTGCGTACAACATACCGAGGTGAGATTCCTGCTCAAACAGTGAGGTGGACACCCAAAATGCATCCTGCAGCACAAGGGGAGCAGTGAACAGAGCACGCACACACAAACTATGATACAGAGCAATACTATAACACTGAAATTCCTGACAGCACAAAATAGTGCACAAAGCATAGGAACATAGGAAGGTCGACAAAGCACTCTCGTCCATGCGGATGTTATTGTTATCAGTCAGTATGACAATTAAAATGGCTAAATTGCATGCACCATTTGCAGGTCTTTGCGAGGCTACTCTGACTAGTGACTGAAAGCCTTTTACCCACTTGTGACCATTGTCATTGCAATTTTACATGTTTCACAAATACAACAGAAGGAGTTCATTAGAATATTTTATTCATATTTTGGAAAATCACACATCGTAAGCTACATGCTGACTTTGAAAGTCATTTTACTAAGTGTTTTGAAGAGCCCCGATCTGCCAATTTGATTAACTTTCTCTGCAAATGTTTCATCATATACTGCCCTGCATGGGACAGTGGACCTGCTGCATGGGACATGTTGGGGCAGGATACAGCAGTGTCTGTAACTTTTTGACTTGGCAGGCGGCAGAGTGGCAATTGCAGCTATTGCGCATGCTATCACAGACATTACATTGCTCACCTCCTCGTTGTCAAGCTTCATCACTATCACTCCTACTACAGTGTTCATTCCTGGGCGGTAGGAGAGAAGAATGTCATTAGTTCTTGTGTGTGTTTGTTTGCATGTGAGGTGTGTTGTACTGTATGCTGTGTGTGTGTGTGTGTGTGTGTGTGTGTGTGTGTGTGTGTGTGTGTGTGTGTGTGTGTGTGGTGTGTGTGGTGTGTGTGTGTGAGCCTGTCAGGCATATGTAGCATGGTGTGGGGAGTGCCCGGATGTATGTGTTTCAATGGAATGTCATGTGTCACAGACATGTGAGTGACATGTCATGTGACATGCTGACACAGACCTTGACAGTAGCCCACTGCAGGATTGTACATGGCATAACAGGCCAGCACCCTGAACAGCTTCTCCTTCACCTCAGAGGGACCTTGGAACTCCTCACGCTCCGGGAATGTGCGGTCTACAACACATGAAACACAAATACAGGCACTGGTAGAATCATCAATGCCATCAGTAAATGCAGAGCTACAACAAAGTGTAGTAAATGAATGGGGGTGAATGTGTAGCCAGAATATTAGTTAAAGGGGCTTTCTATACTTCATACTTGAGGCATAATGACATCATACTACACCACCAAACTGCATGACTGCTTAGATAAGTACGTACACTGTATTTGAAAGCTGAAATTGGCGAAAAATGACATAAAGGTGAATGGATACTGTCTTCTACATTGCTCCAGCAACATTAAAAGGCCACTAGCAGCACTAACCCATCCTTGTGGAGCATTGCAGAAGGTGTCTTCAATTTACGTACTTGGGCTGACAATTTTTACATGCTACAGTTGATTTTCAGAATGGTTTTTTCAAACAGTAAATCGCGAATGGTAATGGTAAAAGGTTTGGCATCATTACGTATGTGACGTCTTAGTGCGATTGTCCTGAGTAGCACATGTGACTAAAACAGCATGCATGCTAGATGTCACAATATATGACATTGCGCAATGACGTCACACCATTTGTCATTCACCATTAAGTGATGTTTCATTTGCCACTTGGACAACTATTCTGAAATTCACTGAACAATGTCAGCTGTTACAATAGACAACATATTATACTGTACATATATAACAAAATGATGTGATCCCTACCGATATCTTTCAGAATATCTTCTATAGTCTTAACAGGGAGCCCAAGACTGCTGCAATTGATAGAACGGTCTGAACAAAAGGGCACACAAAAGAGCAACAAGTGTATATTTTGGTTACAGCAAACATGTGGGGCTGCTGCCCCAATTAAAAAAAAAACTTGCTCCCTTTTGTTGCTACTCTCATGCGCACACTAATGCTCACCCTACATAGACATGATTGAATGAACATGAATTAATGAGAATCCATTGTTTCACTTCCCAGTCTATACATTATTATACTACTAATCTGCAATAATGAAGTAAACATAAATATATAAGTTAAACACACACACACACACATCTGCACAGATAATAAAACATACCTAACACACATCGTACAGCTTGCACATAGTCATGAAGATGCCACAAACACATGCACACACTAGCTCTCCCAAGTACTAATGCACAAATGCACAAAGAGAAGAAGCACACATAGACAGACATGAATGTTTGGCAACCAGAAGTGCTGTAGGAGAATGTACCACATTTTGTGAAGGCAGATGACCTCTTACCCCACACTAAGTGTGTTTGGAAGCAGGCCTTAGAAGCCCATAAAAGTGACTGCTAATATAGGAATTTGGGAAATAAATGTGCTAATGTTGTGTTGTCTGTTTACCACAAATTTTAGAACAAAGAAAGGAGGTTCATATGCCAAGCATGCATAATATAATGGTGGCACAGGGTCAAGAATGAGAATACCTGTCTGCAACTTCTTAATAGCCTCTGTAGCACATTCCAATGACAGTGAGTTGTCAGCCATAAACTGCATCACGACAGCTGAACTCTCCTATACGTACAAACCACCACGACAGGAGAAAGTGTGAGGTAATTGTAAATGCTTGACACACCATGGCTTGTATAGTACTGTGTACACTATTCAGGTCTATGCAAACATAAGCAATTAAAACTCTACATAATATTATTGATATTAAAAATAATGGTGGTCTACATGATGTGAGTAATCATGAGCAAGATCACAACAGTTAGGAGCCTGATGCATGGGGCTCTAATGGTCAGAAGACTAACAGTAATTGTGTTGAGTCAAGGACACAGCCGTTACACTGTTAGAAGATTTGCGTATATGTAATACACAGCATACCACCTGATAGGATTGTTTGTGGATAACAAAAAGTAACTTATGATACATTAAACTACACTTAATAGTATACTTAGTTTGAGGAGGCCCTCCCAGGGTAGCTATGTGTACTTAGATCTTGTAGGTTCGTAGTTAATTCTCATCTTTGTGTGCATGAAATTCTTCTCTTCGTCTACTAGAAAAGAGGTGAACAACAGTGCACTGGTGTCAGTGTAAACGTCACACTAAATAATGGTGTGACATAGTGATCACACCCTTGGTGTGAGAACTGATCGGTGTGACTGTCACACCATATTTCAACAGAGTGGTTGAGACAGTGTTGTGTGATTCTGTCTTTGAAAGGGTCTCAGCAAAGCTCGAAACTGAGAGGAAGAAATGGAGTAGAATGTTCCAGAGGCTAGAAGGCTGTCAATGATGTGCCCTGGAAGATGTGTGGTAAGTGAAACCCACAATATCACTAATCTTTCATCAAAGAAATCCTCAAATTCAAAGGTGTAGAAATTTCTAGTGGTACTCTGACATCTAGAAACTCATGCACACATCTTTAACTGGTATGTACTTCAGTCATTATGCATGGCTAATCAATATCATGCACTTTGATCGTCATTAATGCACAGTGTTTCTACTACGCTGTTAGCCATATTTGGGGGGGGGATACTAAGAGAACAAATGAAGCTGTCATGCTGTCCACAGCAGGTCTAGGCTTGAGATGATTCATGTATGATCTGAAAGAGCAATCTCCCCTCTCACTTCTTCGAGAAATCTGCCTGCTTTGCAGCTTTTGCCAAGTGTCACGGCACATTTGCCTAGCTAAAATTGTATCCCGAATTTCCCCGGGTTTAATAGCTAGCTACGTAGCTACCCATCTATATTGCATGTGGCTTGCCTTGTAAAATGCGCCATTCCCAAGCAGCTTTCTACGTTCAGCCAACGCTTCCTTCCACCTGACGGCCATCGTAGGTAGTGGTACGTATACGTTTCGACCCAGACCGAGATCTGTATCACCAATTTGGAATGGGAAGGCTGCCAATGCAGCCTTCCGAATGATCGATGAGTGCATTTGTAGTGTACGGTGGTAGATCTGCTGTGGGGGTTGAGATCTATTCAGAGACGGAACAGGATGATGTGTACCAAGCTGGTGGAGACGTGATTGTGAGCAGGGAGGGAAAGGTGGTGTACTCGTGCCGTCCAACAAAGCCCTATGATCGACCGGAAGTAGATGACATACTGTCAGCCCTTGAAAGAGCACTGCACTAAACCATTTCTTTGGAAAGGAGATTTTCTTGTTTTTGTTATATGCTGTGTAATACTTAATTTATCACATGTATCAAGACAGTATAGAATGCACTATAAAATTGCTTTGATTTCTGTATGGTGTCATAAACACTTATGCAGTGTTGGCACTGACTGATGTCTGGATCCAAGCAATTTGTTATTAGTGCATGCTGTTTCAAAATTCTGTAATTATTAAGGTTCGTTACAATTTATACATATTGTGTATTGTTGATGATTCCTTGTTATATTAGAATAGGCCTCAAGATATTTGTTAAGCTGCATGTCATTCATATGCATTTCAGTGCACGTACAAGCATGAATCAGCTGTCTCATGATCAGCTGACTACAGTACATATTGTATGTATACTATTAATGCCTTTTACATAGTCCTGGTATTTATTCGTGTCGGGTATATAGTATTGTAATTGGGGGCATTTATTATGCAATAATGTTAAATCCAATACTGCATGCTCATTCTTACTGTCAGCATTCATTTTAAGTATTCCATTATAGCCTCGTAACTTGGGTTCAATATCAATAAAGCTGAGGATAGCACAATGCAATTGGTTCTGAACAGAGTGTGTGTAAAGTGCAAATTCGGTCTCTGTCAACACGTTAAGTGTTTATGGCATAGACGTCATAACTACACACACTGCATGTTGTCCACATACACTACATGTACACAAGCAGTTCTATTGATCCACTACTGCTTGTGCTTCTCAAGTGCAGTCAGCAGCTCCTCCACTGGTGGGCGGAGGAAGGGGGCAGGACCACGGAATGAATACACCACTTCTCCTTCTCGTGTGACAATCACATCACCACCGGCTTGGTATATATCTCCGGGTTCTGTCTCTGAGAAAACCTCAACCCCTGATGCCAACTTCCCGCCATAGACATTCATTGCTAATGTAATCCACTTGCTTGTGTGTGCTGGGAGCCTCCCCAGTCCAAACATCCCATAGAGGCGGCGTTCTTGGTCTGCAATGTGTTCTAGGCTACACTGTATGAAACGCCTCCACTTTTCTTGGTTTTCCATCTCCTTGTAAAAGTGTACCGCAACCACCTGGCAGTCGAGTTGTTTGAACCTGGATGCGCTCTCTTCGACTGCCCGGAGGTGCCGGTGTCACGGACGTCATCCGATCACACGGAAGAACAGAAACAAGGTGTAGCGACTGCGAGTGATGACATCCTTCAAAGTCGCAACCTTCTTAGTGGGGACACTAGTGTACTCCAGCTCCAGGTGCTCAGGAGAAATAATGTCTCCCTTTTGAAGAAACGTCTGGCCTTCCATGTAGGGCGGATGGACTTTGGCCCACGTCTTTTCAAACCTCTGCAGAAATTGTCCCCATTCCTCTTCCGCAGCGATCAGTGAGTTATACGCTTCTCGGACGTCGATCATGTGATAATTCTTCTTCACCAGTTCATCGAGCATTGGTCGGCATTCGTTATCCGTCTGATTCCTCTTCGAGATCGTCCCAACAGCAGTAAAGCAACGGGCATAGCACTCAAGGAGGTGCTCCCTTGTTTTTGCTTCCTTCACCGCAAACTCCTCCACCGGCGTCACAGATAGCCTCTGTTCTAGTCCATTTCTGGCTCCTTCAATCTCCTGCGCCACTGTTTCAAGGCTTTGTGCTAGAAGAGACGGCTCACAGCTACGGTCTCCTTCTGGAGACGTCGTCATTTCCTCTAGATCGATCTGTTCTCTTTTCGCGCTAACACTAGCTGTCACCGGTTATACCCTTCACATAGGGGCGGGTAAACCACATTAGCCTCAGCTCAAGTATACACGTTAAGCAAGCGTTGGACATGATTCATATACTGCATGTATGAATACAGCTGCACCGGCCTCTATTGTATGCATATGGGTGCCTGATTAGCGACACAGTCCTGCATTGTGAGTGTGGTGTTCTCATGACTGTAGGTGTGCATTGTGAATACACACTCAGTGATAGTCTTCCATGCATGGGGTCATGCATTAACACTGTGTATACAGGTCATCTGACCTTATGGAATCGCAGTGTTCTGTATGGACATGACACATGCCTTGTTGATTCAATGCCAGACTGTACCAATACTCATGTTTTGGCAGGTACGTAAGACTAGCTGCCTTATCAGGTGACCACTGTAGACACATGCATGCATCCCATGTCACATAGTCATGCAGATTAAACTGGGATGAATTAATCTCTAAGTCTGTTGTGAGCAATCTGCATGTGCAGTTTATACAGGCTCTGTATGAAGGAAGTGTGTGCAGAGTGAAAGTGGAAGGTCAGGTCAGTGGAGATTTTGAGGTGAACTCTGGTCTACGACAGGGATGTGTCTTATCCCAACTGCTCTTCTCGTTATACATCAATGGTGCTGTGAAGAAGTTAAAAGAGGAGAAATGTGGAGTTGAATGTGGTGGTGAGACCATTCCTGGTCTGCTGTTTGCAAACAATACGTGCTTGGTAGCCTCAGAGGCATTGGGGCTGAAGAAGAGTTTGGATGTACTTGTGGAGTGGTGTAAGGAGTGGGGAGTGAATGTAAACGTGGCGAAGTCTGGGATCATGCACATCTGCAGAAAGAAGGCAGAAAGATGCAATGTCACATATAAGTTGGATGGAGAGACAATTCGGATGGTCTCTTCATACAAGTACTTAGGATGTGTCGTGGATGAGTTTCTGGAGCTGAAAGAGATGGTGGAGGACAAAGCAGAGGAAGGGAGAAGAGCTCTGGGTGCTTGTTTTCAGAGATGTCGGGCAGAGATGGGCGATGCTACAGTTGGGATTTTCAGGAAGCTGATGGAATCTCTAGTGGAGTCAACGATGATGTATGGAGCAGAGGTATGGGGATGCAGTAGGCAATTGGTACCCATTGAGCAAGTCCAGCTGCATGCTCTCAGGATGTTTTGGAGTGGGCACACTTCACCCCAAGGCATCTTTATTGCTAGAAACCAACTCACTACCAGTTGTGTGGGAGGCAAAGATGCGCTGTGTGAAAATCTGGTTGAAGGTGATGACGAGTAGGTTGTATGAGGGGAGGTTACTGAAGAAGATAGCAAGACAGGCAGTGGAGTGTGGCAAGGGGGGTTGGATAAAGAACATGGCTAAGTGCATGGGTGACTTTGGGTGGCAGAGCGTGGGAGGAGATGCAATTGCGAACCTAACTGATTCAGAGATTGGAGCTATGTTATCTTGTGCTGCATGGAGAAAGGCGAGGAGCATGTTGATGAAGGAAGTGGAGGAGAGACCAAAGCTGAGGATGATGAAAGAAATTGTAAACCTTGAATGGGAATCGAGCTGCGCAGTGGTGAAGAGGAAGAAAGAGAGGACAATGTTGATGAAGTTGAGAGGGGGAACAGCACCATTTCAGATAGAGGTTGGAAGGTGGCAAGGAGTGAGAAAGAATAGAAAGAATATGCAGGGAATGCCAGTGTCAAGAAGTGGAAGACGTATGCCACTGGCTGATACAGTGCCTTAATTTGCCTGGGACCACCTCAGGCAGCCTCTGATGACAGAAGCCAACCGTTGGGTCAGATTTGAAGAGCAGAGTCGTAGTGAACAGACTGCTATTGTATTGTCCCTAGCATGCGCTGATCCTAGGATTCTAAAGCATCTTAGCTCTATGTGGTATGCCCGTTTTGGTGTATAAGCACATGCTTTTTTGTCCACGTTCCCAACTCTGTTCTTTTTTCTCCTGTGGAACTACCCCTTGTAGCTATACTTGTGTTCTAGTGCTGCATTGGACCTTTTGTGTCCTATAGTATACCATTTGGTGTGGTGCAATGATGATTGATTGATTGATTGATATAGCACAGTGGCCATCTTAGACAGGTTCCACTGTATTATAGTTGTTGGCAACTGTATCAACCCCTGTGTGCCATGCCTTGACATATATTATGCATACGTACCTCTGCCAAAACACAAACATAGCTATAGATATAAACTTATAGCACTGCTACGTATATTATACTGAATTTATTCACCCCTAGCTATACGTAGCATGTAACTTATATAATTTGTATGTAACAGCGGACCTGTGCAGTGCCTGCAGTAACCTGTGACAGAACACTTGTCTGTGTTTGCAGATTCAAGTTCAAAATTATTGTAACGTAATGATTTGTACGAGCCTATGCATACATGATTGCTAATTACCTAAATTCAGTTCTGGTGTATACATATACATAGTTGACTGATTGTTTGAAAGTCCTGTCATTCAGTTTGTCGTGTGCATGGCGAAGAACTGGCTGTCTCAGTGTACCCATTCCTACTATACATACATCCGTGACGGATCATCATCAATTCCCATTAGTTAGTGTCACTACTTTGCATATTGTTCAATGAATTTAAAGCTCAGCATATAAACAGCAAAATGAGTTCTGAACACACAATGTGTGTAAAGTGCAAAATTCGGTCTATGCCAACACATTAAGTGTTTATGGCATAGACGTCATAACTACACACACTGCATGTTGTCCACATACACTACATGTACACAAGCAGTTCTACTGATCCACTACTGCTTGTGCTTCTCAAGTGCAGTCAGCAGCTCCTCTACTGGTGGGCGGAGGAAGGGGGCGGGACCACGGAATGAATACACCACTTCTCCTTCTCGTGTGACAATCACATCACCACCGGCTTGGTATATATCTCCGGGTTCTGTCTCTGAGAAAACCTCAACCCCTGATGCCATCATTCCACCGTAGCCATTCAGTGCCATTGTGATCCACTTGGTGATGTGTGCTGGGAGTCTCCCTAGCCCAAATAACCTAAAGAGGTGGCGCTCTGGGTCTGCAAGGTGTTCTAGGCTGCATTGTACAGAATGCCTCCACTTTTCTTGGTTTTCCATCTCCTTGTAAAAGTGTACCGCAACCACCTGGCAGTCGAGTTGCTTGAACTTGGAGGCGCTCGCTTCGACTGCCCGGAGATGCATGCGTCACGGAGGTCATCCAATCACACGGAAGAACAGAAACAAGGTGTAGCGACTGCGGGTAATGACGTCCTTCAAACTCTCAACCTTCTTAGTGGGGACGCTAGTGTACTCCAGCTCCAGGTGCTCAGGAGAGATAATGTCTCCCTTTTGAAGAAACTTCTGGCCTTGCATGTATGGCAGATGGACTTTGGCCCATGTCTTTTCAAATTTCTGCAGAAATTGTCCCCATTCCTCTTCCGCAGCGATCAGTGAATCGTACGCTTCTCGAACTTCGACCACGTGATAATTCTTCTTCACCAGTGCATCTAGAATTGATCGGCATACGCTACCCATCTCATTCCTAGTCGAGATCGCCCCAACAGCAATAAAACAACGGGCGTAGCACTTAAGGACGTGCTCCCTGGTTTTTGCTTCCTTCGCCGCAAACTCCTCCACCGGCGTCACAGCTAGCCTCTGTTCCAGTCCACTTCTGACTTCTTCAATCTCCTGTGTCAGGGTTTGAAGACTTTGCGTTAGAAGAGAAGGCTCACAGCTACGGTCTCCTTCTCCAGAATTGTCCATGTTCCTCTAGATCTATTCATCTGGACTTCACCCGAGCTAGTACGTTATATATATGTCCTTTTATTTGTACGGGAGGGGGGCGTGTCAACCACTTGTTGACTAAGCTCAAAAGATGAGCATGTGCTATATTGCATGTGCTCTTAACATGGTCATGTTCTGTGGTCTGACATTGCACTGCATATGCCTCTAGACCCCCTGAGTGTGAAGTGTGAAGTGTTAGGTATGTTATTATCAGACAGCATGGTAGTGCTGTCTATGTAGGAATGGTGGTCATCTGTGGCCGTGCCATTTGACCGCCATTTGCAATTACAGTGCGGTTGCTTCTGGCCAGCGCTTTAGCTAGCTGCCACTTCCAGTTCCACTCCACAACCTACATCAGGGGTGTAGGTAGATATGGTGCAACTCTCTTGTATGTAGGGGCCATAGCTGCATCCCCCTGTTCTGCCGCCTTAGCCTGCATCACAACTAGCTCTCAGCCTATCCAAACATAGGTAATTGTAATATATCTTTGACCCACCTGCCACAGCCTACCCTAGGCTGCCCACCAGGACACAACCCACATTGTGCTATCGTGCTACACACCCTGCCATGATTCAGAGAATGTCGGAAGCCTTAAAAGTTGACTGGCCCATGAGTAATATTGCACACTCACATGTACAATTGCACTATAATACACAGGCGGAGAAACAGGGGATGGTAGCAAGACTGCAAGCGTGGCAAAATGTTGGCAGATGTAGGGATGGTGAAAACGTATTCAAAGTCAGCACATGTTAATGACCTGGGTTTTGCAGGGACCGGCTGGCCCCACTCTTTGCATGGACCAGCCTCCTCCTTGTTCCTACGGTTTTTCCGCCAGGTGGTTTTACCTTGCAGGTACACACTGCACCATCCCTACATCTGCCCTTAATTGTTTTTGGAGGAAACATTTTTACGTATAGCTACAGGCATACATCGTCATCATTTCAAACAGATCCACGTGCACTATTGATGTGTGGTGCTTCTGCTTTGGTGCATGTACATGGAGTTGATTACTGCATGGCCATGTGTGCACATGCTCAGTTTTGTATGCAGTATGTTGTTGTAAAACTGCTTCAGCTTTCGTGTGTGGTTCAATCAGATTGCTCAGTGGTCATCATAAAAGAATCATAATTATACAAAATCAAAAACAAATTAACAATGATACTCATCAGCTGTTCAATAATTAACCTAACGAATGACCAAGATCTGTCCACTGAGAATATAGCTAACTATAGCTAAACCAGTTACAAAGGATGTCCTCTGTTGTGGTCATGACCAATGTGCTCCAGGAACAGCATTAATTGTTAAACATGCACTTAAAGTTCCTATATACAAAGTTGGCAACAGATGACCCTTATACCATACATGCCATGAAATTAGATCCCTGATGTCAACAAATCCACACAGGGTGCAGGAATTCAATCGAGCAATACAGCAGCAAGAGGGGAGGGGGTGGAGGGTGAGGGGGGCTGGGGGGAGAGGTTGTTGTAGGACGTTTTATATCGTGAGTCTTTGTCTACTGCTCCCCCCCCCCGTGCTGCTGTATTGCTCAATTGAATTCCTGTGTGAATCTACAATGCAGCATGCACAGCTATGAGCCTCTATTGAACCGTCGCCAAAATAATTCACCTCTGTATAGCATGCAGCATGCAACTGTTATGTTCAGTAGTCGACCAGTGCAGCATTACCTGCGACAGGAAGTTTGGTTGTGTGGTAGCTGACTGATTGCATTCCTGATAGCTAGGTGTTTGGTGTGCGTGATAAGTCATCTGTCTCACTTGCAGCTGGTGAATATTACCTCACTATATATATAAGCTGTCAAAATGCCCTAGGCATGCATTACTATACAATAAGACATGTGCATAGACATCCAATGCAAGGGCAGGACAATATTGGAGCTAGGCACTTAAAGCATGGAATGATATAGCTATATATATAAAGCTAGGCTGCAATTGTTCTAACTTGTTAGTATCATCATAGCTATACAGCTGTATAGCTAGCTAGCTATTGAGCTAGTTAACCACACTACTTGCAATTGAATTGGGTTCAATCAAGAAAGCTGATGAGGATAGCAATTGTATGTGGTCTGAACAGAGTGTGTGAAAAGTGCAAAATTCAGTCTCTGCCAACACATTAAGTGTTTAAGGTACAAACGTCATAACTACACACATTGCATGCTCTCCACGTACACAAGCAGTTCTACTGATCTACTACTGCTTGTGCTTCTCTAGTGCAGTCAACAGCTCCTCTACTGGTGGGCGGAGGAAGGGGGCGGGACCACGGAATGAATACACCACTTCTCCTTCTGGTGTGACAATCACGTCACCACTGGCTTGGTATAAATCTCCAGGTTCTGTCTCGGAGAAGACTTCAGCTCCTGACGCCAGCTGTCCAGCGTAGCCATTCATTGCCCTTGCCATCCACTTGGTGATCTGCATTGGGAGTCTCCCTAGCCCAAATAACCTAAAGAGGTGGCGCTCTGGATCTGCAATGTGTTCTTGACTGCATTGTACAGAACGCCTCCACTTCTCTTGGTTTTCCATCTCCTTGTAAAAGTGCACCACAACTACCTGGCAGTCGAGTTGCTTGAACTTGGAGGCACTCTCTTCGACTGCCCGGAGGTGCCAGCGTCATACAAATCATCCAATCTCGCGGACGAAAAGAAACAAGGTGTAGCGACTGCGGGTGATGACGTCCTTCAAACTCTCAACCTTCTTAGTGGGGACGCTAGTGTACTCCAGCTCCAGGTGCTCCGGAGAGATAATGTCTCCCTTTTGAAGAAACTTCTGGCCTTCCATGTACGGCGGATGGACTTTGGCCCACGTCTTTTCAAATCTTTGCACAAACTGTCCCCATTCTTCTTCCGCAGAGACCAATGAATCGTACGCTTCTCGGACGTCGATCAAGTGATAATTCTTCTTCACCAGTTCATCGAGAATTGGTCGGCAATCGTTGCCCGACTCCGTCTCGTTCCCGGTCCAGATCGCCCCAACGGCACTAAAGCAACGGGCGTAGCACTCAAGGAGGTGCTCCCTGGTTGTCCCTTCCTTTAGGGCAAAGTCCTCCACCGGTGTCGCAGCTAGCCTCTGTTCCAGTCCACTTCTGGCTCCTTCAATCTCTTGCGCCAGTGTTTCAAGGCTTTGTGCTATAAGAGAAGGGTCACAGCTACGTTGTCCTCCTCCGGAGGCCGCCATTAATTCCTCTTAGCATAGGCCGAGGACTATGCAGTTACTACCGGCATCACTGTAGCGGGTGCCAGCGGCATTCACATGTTGCATAATGAACATGTCCTATTGCATAATTTCGGACACGGTCATGATCCGCAGTCTGCTCTTTAAAATTTGCCACATTGCATATGCCTGCTGTATGGGTTGTGTGTAGACTGAAGTGAAGCATTCGAAGGCAGCTGCAGATGTCTCTGGATCTCTGTGTGCTTAGCTGCACGCATAGCTAGCAGCTGCAGTGTGTGTTAATTCTGACAGATCAGCATTAGATGTGCCCTCCTCTCAAACATTATGAATACACTCGATCAGGGGCAGCTACGTTGGGGCTACCAAGGCTGTGTTGCCAGTTTGATATAATGACATCATCATACTTTTTGATGGGCTGTATGCATTGCAGAATGCCAGAATGCATTGAAACCACTGTTCTTTCAGGCAAGGAGTACATATGGGTGACCACTGTGGACATCCCATGCTGCATTTTCAGCAAAAGCAGCATTACTATATAACGCACTGACCAAACTTCTGGATCATGACTAACATGCACACACTCCACAACCTCTGTCTTCACTGGTGTAGTATCAAGTCTTAGTGTAGAGGGAGCTAGCTGTGGGGTTACTGGTGAAGAAACACAGTGGCAAGGATAATATTCGACATGTGTGTATTTCAGGGGAGGGAAAGGGACATATATGTAGACCTTTCCGATTGTGGAGTGTGCCAATTTCAATGACAACGATGATAGATAGCATACACTACCATACTTAATACAATCACAAATACAGCAATGTATGCACAGTGCAGCATGGTACATACAGACTCACATACACAAAGCTACAATGTGTATTTTCCCTATACTGTTTTAGCTGTATAATCACATACTAGGGTAGAAAAAGGATCGCCTAGTGTTAGTGACAGTGCTGCTATTTGGAGGGCACTGCCCGGAGCCAGCAAAGATGGTCGGCGGAAGCAAGTCTTTGCCTCCAGTTATAATGTTGTAGAACTTGTTAGTAACACCAACTTCACCTTGACCCTGGGTTGGGTCTGAGAATGAAGAAAAGTCGTACCTCACAACATTTGAGAAAGAATCAAAGTAGAATGTGAAAAAGGTGTTCTTCAGCTCAGCTAGAACAAAGGACCATTTCTCACATAGCCCGTATTCTGCAGTAATCTCAGTGCCGGCATAGACTGCGTTCACATCTCTGAGGAAGGTGGAGGACGGAGGGGGTAGCCAGCTAGCGGTGTAAGTTGCACAGGAGGACTTATTGACGAGGTTCCCCATTTCAAAGAACGTGTTTAGCGGCGGGCTCTTGGTGAAGTCGATCAAGCTAATGGTCACCAGGCTCGTCAGCGGAGACGGCTGGCTGTGGTTGTTGCTGACGAGATCCACCACTGTGCAGTCGCCTCGAATCATCTGCTGCGAGTGGCTCGAGTAGTAGGTCCCCGCGCAGGTGTGGTTCACCACGAACCCGTTTTGGTTGAACTTGTTCTGAATCACGTTCGCAGTGAATTCCTCCGCCATCAGCGGCGGCACCTTTCCTTGCGCCTCCACCGCCGACATCCAGGCTAGCGAAGACGCCGCGACAATCAAGACAATTGTCAGCATGTCGCTGCTTCTCATTCAGTGAAGAAAGCCTTAAGATCGGAGTACGGTCGAGAGTCACCCTTTATCTGTATCCTTGCTTCTGTCTGCACTGCGGTAGGGTGCAGAGACACTGACTGTGATATGCTTTGCGTCTTCTTGATGCAAGAAACTCGATCCTTTGCACACAGTACCCTTAGCTTTGCAGCAGTCACGTGATAATGAGAGCGATTGGGTGTTCTGTAAAAATGTTAAAATATGTCACGTGATGTCTCGCTTGCGGTTTAATTTCTACCGATTTTATATTATTAGAAATGTTCCACACGAAACTTTAGCAACCGCATTCGGTGCCTTTCATGTATAAAACATGCACACACCCAAACACACACACACACACACATGCACACACACACACACACACACACACACACACACACACACACACACACACACACTGTACACATGTGACTGCACACATGTTCGATGCGATTCAATAACAAAAGTACATTTGTGCAATGTCAGATCTAGAGCAGCTTAAAAGTCATGCACTGCTAATCTCATCACTAAATGCACAGACACATGAGGACAGCCCAGGCAGCCACTGGGACAGACAGACGGTGGTGAATACAAGAGAACAGTGTAGGGCTTTGACTTTGTGTGCTATGATTGAATTGCTACAAAGAGACCAGCACGCCCCTCCTGCATCATGCACAGACACATGAGGGCAGCCCTTCTTGCATCAGTCTATAAATCGTGCACAAAAAAGGAAGAATTTGAATACCCAAGAGGGTGAAGGATATACATTATAGTACTGCTGCCCTAAGAGAGGCCATCTTTGGAAATCACATAATTATAAACGTATACATAGAACAGGAAATTAAGCCTGCTTGAACACCCTCTGATAAGGCTGAGCTCACTACTGCAAACTGGAACCTTTAAACACTTGTAACTGAAATAACGTTAACTTGGCGTCACAGACCATCGGCAGAAACGGAAGCCATACAAAGGTGATATTGGAACTAGACACATGGCAACAATAGCAATTCCTTCCCTTCCAAATCCCTCCACCCACCCCCGCAAATGGTACTACCTGCAATCCCAACCTGTATGAAGCCGACTCTGTCACTGTCACTGTACAAGTGACATTTGCTGACGGTCATGTCACACAATGGCTCCCAAATCTGCCACCAAGAAGCCCAAAAACAGCTCTTCTCCATGCATCGCACGTGTAAGGAGAACTCACACTGCCAAACACTCATGAAATAAACGATAGGTCCAAAAAGCTACACACACCAAAACTGTAACACATATACTGTATGTACAGCCTACCAAGTAACAGTGTGTGAGGCCTACCCTAATCCTATCTCACTGTCCCTTCTGTCGGCCACTTCTAGTAGCGACGTCGGTTGTCTCTTTCTCTGCTTCTGCTTCGCTCTCTATAGCGATCCCTGCTCCGCTCCATGGGTCTTCCCCTATCCCTCTCCCAATCACGGCTCCTGTCGCCACGGTAACCTCTATCCCTCTGCCGGTCCCTGCTGTCATAGCGATCTCCCATGCCACCCCTCCTGTCCCGGTTCCGGTCATAGTCGCGATCCCCTCTGTCCCTCTCCCTCTCCCTCTCTCGGTCCCTGTCATCACGACCTTCCTCCCTGAATACAACACAGTACAAACAAACAATCAACTCACTGCACTTGGCACATTGTGTCAAGAAGTACAGCTATCACCATGGCAACATCAGCATTATTACTATCGCCATGGCTACCAGTCACCTCCATGTGTCTCACCTGCTGTCCACTCGTCCTGAGTATCTTATGTTCTCATGTTTGCCTCCTTTCCTTGTACCTCCTAGACCACCGCCTGGACAAGAGGGGAGGCAGCAGTGTGAAGGTGGAGAGAAGGATGGCACATTGAGGAGGACCAGCCACTCTCTCATTCACTCAGCTCACAGGCTTCACACATCACCATCACCTCTCCTCTCACATGTACTCCCACCCTCATTGTACCTAGTCTCCGTGGCTTCCAGCCTTTGGTGGTCCGGCCCTTCTCAGCGTCCACTACTAACCTCCGTCCGTCCACCTTCCTACCATCAGCATATTTGTATGCGGCTACAGACATGCACAGTATACAGTGTGTGTGCATGTGTGTGTGTGCATTGGGGAGGGCAAAGCAAAGAACACAAAATACTCTCTCCCATTTCCAATCCAAACTGGTTTGGGACTTGCACAGTCCCACCTTACCCTTCAACTTACACACATGCACCTTTGGTGCAGGGGGACAGACTGTACAGGTGGTGGTGGGAGGAGCTAGGACAATCCGCTACTAATTGTAGGGTCTTACCCTCTGAACTTACATACAATGAAATGTATATTTCTTCCAACTTTCAGAAATAATCACAGGGTCTTACCCAACTATGTACGTATCTCAAGAAACTTGCTCTGGATGGTGCTGTGGAAGTTGCTATGGAAACGAGCACTGCACAGCTCCGAGGAAATGACATGCCTTGTCACTGTGGCACTCTTCGCAGAAACTCACCAACCCCAAAACGGGAGAGTATCACACACACTCACACACACAGAGAGACTCATGGACACACACACACACACACATACACACACACACACACACTTCCCTTATCAGTATTCACTTAAGACTAACACTATCTATTCTATCCCCAAGATACGAAGCATGTTGCACTAAAGTTAGGTCCCAAACAAATGACACTGTCACATATTGTACCACTCCCCTACACATGGCTATATAACGTAAACTACCTTCACAACTACCATCTGACTCCATCGCCATTACCATGGTAACCTTACACGCTAAAGACATTGGCCCTCGCCACGTCTGAAATCAAAGGGAACAAAATGAAACACCAGCAGTTACTTCGGGCCATGGAGTTAAAGAGGTTCACTAAAACGTACGTACCCTGTGTCAATAAGAACACTACTTCAAGAGTAAAGCATTAAAGACAGTGGACAACAGCATTGGGGCTGAAACATTTCACTATCAGTGAGTGTCCTTGCTAAGTCGTCTGTTTGTGAAACAGCTCTCCTAACATGTGTATACGTTGTCCAATCTCCAACCAGTGCAGCTTGCAAACATACAGCATACAGAGTTACGTATAGCACAAGTAAATACACTAGTATCTCAGGACTGCCACCTCTCTAAAACAGCCAGTCTCCTTGGTCCCAAATAGCACTACCAGAGCACTAAAATATTGCAATCTACCTCTGTAATGCAGCCACCTCTTTATAAATGTCATTTGTGTATAACATAATATAACCTACAGTACAGACACATGCCCTCATTTCAGAGGTATTTTGTATACATCTCTATGCATGTACATTGCTGGGGCAGTAGGCACTGTCCTTATAAAAGAGGTGCCCAAAATCACAGCCTCCTTTTTAGAATGGAGTTTCACCATACGTAGCAGATCTTTGCACTACAAAGTATACATTCCAACCAGGTTGGTACCGCCATTGTCAATTTGTGCCTGTTGAATGGACACTGTGAATGGCATGATACAGGAAAAGGGGAATCCCCTAGGACATCCCCGGTATAGTTTGGGAATACATACATGCAGACAGGTCCAACATGACTCAGTGAGGGCTGCCATTTTGTGTGAAGAAGTACTGCATGTGTGTGTGTGTGTGTGTGTGTGTGTGTGTGTGTGTGTGTGTGTGTAGGTGTGTGTGTGTGTGTGTGTGTGTGTGTGTGTGTGTGTGTGTGTGTGTGTGTGTGTGTATGTGTGTGTGTGTGTGTGCGTGTATCAGTGTTTTGCATGATTGGTGGACTTCCTATAGAAATAATTTCCTAGTGTACTCTTCAACAATAAAATTCAAGACACTCCAGAAGAGAATTCTGAAGACACTTCACACTTGCCCACTCTCCTCCCTCCACTCTCACTCCCACATACGTACCACGCATGTCCCGCTCTGAGTCAAACTCAATGAAGGCATATCCCCTTGATTTGCCAGATCTTTCATTGTTTATCATACGGATCTGCAGTGAGCAGGGGATTGGGACAACTCAGATGTTGCTAACACTGTCATTGTCAGGTCACATGACTTGTGTCACATGACTTGCCTTAGATACTCATGGCCTGTATTCACTATACAATAATTATGCCACATGTTACTACACATTGGTCAGACTGGGTATATATGAAGTGAGAGCTTCTCAGCTGGCTCAGGCATCAGAAAGGGTTGGTTCTCTAATACCAGCTTCACTACAGGGTTGAAAACCTTGCCGACGTTTCGACCAGATGCTCTGGTCTTCTTTAGGGCGAAGAAGAAGGCATCTTCGCCCTGAAGAAGACCAGAGCATCTGGTCGAAACGTCGGCAAGGTTTTCAACCCTATAGTGAAGCTGGTATTAGAGAACCAACCCTTTCTGACTGGGTATATATGTTACCATTTTGATGTATGTTACTATGGCTACAGCAAAACTGCCATGTCACCTTTTTAATGGCTCCATAGGCTTCAAACTCCTTTCTGAGTGTGGACTCAGTTGTGTCATAGCCCTGAGGAGGAAGACAAGAGGGAGGGAGGGAGGGGAGAGGGGGAGAGAGGAAGAGGGGAGGGGAGAGGGGGAGGGAGGGGAGAGGGAGGGGAGAGGGGAGGGGAGGGGAGAGAGAGGAAGAGGGAGGGAATGGGAAAATGGTAGTAGGATGGGTAGGGAGGAGAGTGAAGGGAAGGGAGAAGAGCAACAGAAGAGCAAGAAGAGGGAAGGAGAAAGGAGTGAATAGCAACCAGGCACCATGTCACAAGTCCACCTGGGATGGCCATAATAACAACGACACACACACACACACTAGTGATGTTAACTGCACACTCAGCGGTGATGTGTGGAGACAGCATAACTTTCAGTTTCCCATAAAGCACTGGAGCAGTTGATACATGCAATGTCAGTATTGGAACAAGTGCAGGTAGGGGAAATCACAATCGTTAATGTCAGTGCTTGTAGCAATAGGCTGTGGTCACATAGTTCTTCCTAATAAGGAAGTGCAAAGAACCAACACAGCACTGGATACAAAAGCACAGCTCAACAACAATTACAAGTGTTGGTGGTAATTGCTGAGGTGAGTGGTTTGCATTCCTGTACCAAGACCCATCCCACAAGGAATGTCCCAATTGATGACTCTGCAGTGAGACCTATTGCGCAATCAGCGGGTATGGATTGCGCAATAGGATATTGCTTCATAGGCCATAAAATTCACCAACTCAGCAGGCAACACTTTATACACAAACGCACACACTGTTTCATACAAGTGTTAATGTTAGGACTGATTATTACATTAGCTTGCCAAGTCAGCATATTCTGTGTGGCTACACATAAATTAACTGAATACAGTGGAACCTGTCTAAGATGGTCACAGTGTGTGCATACAGCACAGGGCATACAGATTGATCAAACATGACGTCACAGTGTGTGAGCCATATCTAACTCTGATCCCCAACCCCAAGGCCCGCAGCGCATTAACTAAATTTCGACTATCAGACCACAAGCTCCACATCAAAAGTGGCTGTCACTGTAACCCCCTTCTCCCCCCAAGCCGGTTGAAGAACGCCTGTGTGAAATCTGCAACAATCAAGTGATCGAAGATGAAATTCACTTCCTATTGAATTGCTCCTATTATTGTGACCTCAGATCCCCACTCATGCAACGAGCAGTCACTCTAAATCATAGTTCCCCCCACATGACCCCTAAAGAAAAAAATTCATTCCCTATGTGCACCCCCATCCCACCCTAGTGCAAGAAACTGCCCTCTACATCTTTAAAGCCATGCAAGCTAGATCACTTTGCTTGTCCCCACTCATTGATTAAAGCCTTGCACCACTCACACCCTCAACCCAACCTTGCTAACTCCGGCAACTTAACTTGTCTGTGTTCACTTGTATATATTGGTCTATGTTGCCTAACTTGTCTGTCTATGTCCCAAGCAAGTCTTAGTCCTGTACTATCTGCACAAACCGATTGTATCACTCCCATTCTGTTGTGAAGTATCTCTGCTGAGGTCAAGGCTGTTTTGGCTATGGCCAGTAATGACATATATACATACATAAAGGACAGATGGAGATGGCCCAAAGGTGGCTGTCTTAGACAGGTTTCACTGTAGCATCAAGTACAGGACAGTGGCAACTACAGATGTATGCCAAGAAGCACCATCTGGAGGCCGAGGGATGCATACCACCACAATGACCCATATTGTAGCAATGACTCATTGCTACCACTTTGGAAGCATTGCCGTGTAAAAGGAACAAGCAAATGAAATTCAGGACGTTTGAAACATGAGGCCTTTAATCAGCTGCAAACAAACATTCCTATTTTGGTTTGACATACACACAGCCAGATGTATCTAAGCAGGTCCTGGCTCATCTAGCGCAGTAGTAAGGAGAACAATTCTAGCAAAATAACTGATTTTCCTGCACTTGACCAGCACTCACAACTACACATTAACACACACAGTACAGTGTCTGTGGTCATATGGACAACTCACAATTCTTCCCACGAACAGAGTCTTAAATGCATCCTCAGTTGTCTTGTCATCGCTGTAGGGGTCCCCTGTAGGAGAACGTAAGGAACGGGTTTGGTGATGGAGTCAATGTGGACCCATCCCTCCCTCAGTGACACAGGACGGCACAGTACACCATACTCACATCTAGCAGTGGCATCTGAAATCTTTGTCTTCTCTTCTTCGGCCTTTTCTTGACGCTGCAACAACACACACAAACATAACATACAATGCATGCACAATGTAAACAACAACAACAACAAACAATACGTATGTTCTAAATACATAACTTTTGACAATCACAAGTAAATAGTATCATCCTAAATATATCTGCTGATTGAGCCAACTGATCACGTTTTGATATAATGTATTAAACTATTTGACAAACAAGGAAAGAAGCAAGTTAACTAGTATTGCTTCAGTTTGATGACACATGTCTCACCTTTCTTGCCCTCCTCTCAACCTTATTCTCGGCTCGAGTGGGTAGCGGTGTGTCTTTTGGATCCTGCACACACATGCACACACACACACACACACACACACACACACACACACACACACACACACACACACACACACACACACACACACACACACACACACACACAACAGAGGATAGTAAATAAGAGTACATGCACGAAATAGGACGATGAACCACGCGAGAAATCTATGTAATGATCCCGATCATTTAATACCTCAAAGAGATGCGCATACTGGCCAACTCCCGTGTACGGCTTGGCCTTGGTATCCCATGGCAAGTGGTCCAGTGGCGGAGCGTACTTGAGGGGCTCTCGCGGCGTGAAGTAGGCCAACAGGTTGGGAGGGAGCCACGCTGTCATCGTCTTCCCTCAGGCTATGGTGGCTCAAGTGCGACCAAAGATACACACGTGGGGCTCACAATGACGTCATCATATAACGCGAAAGGACGCAAAATCATTGCATGCTGATAATCCCTTCAAGTATTAGTCTTCCTTGGGCGGCGTGTAGTGGTAGAGTGTCTTGTGTATGAGCGCTCTCTTCTCCTCTCCTGCAAGCATACAGAGAGAGAGGAAGTATAGATGAAAGTGAAGTAAGCAGCACTGTAAGCGGGTTGACAGAGCCTCATGATGAGAACAGCAGCTGCAACTGCAGTAGCAGCACTCACACAGGAGAATGTGCTCAATTGTGCAATAATGTACATATAAAGCATCCCATATAAGGAGAAGTGGGTCACATGCACCAATCACTGTCCTCCAAAGAGGCAAGGTAGTCTTGTTATTCAAGCCTTTGTATGAAAGTGGCTGGCAATGGAGAGCTGTTTGATCTCATCCCATGAATATAGTTATTAGCTGTCTCTTGTATACCTAAACTCACTGCTGAGTCCACCGAAGTGTTTGATGACTGTTGGGTCTGAGGCAAATTCCTGCACACACCAACAGGAAGTGAAGTAAGAGTGAAGGGCATCCATAATGGACTAGTTTGGAATGTGCACACGTGTGTGTGTGTGTGTGTGTGTGTGTGTGTGTACGTGTGTGCACAGGACATACGTACACCTCCCACCACAAACTCACACTTCCACACACCTCAGTCTCAAGCACTTCTAGTGCATTTGTCTCTGACATTGAAGACAGCTCCACATTGTAATACAGAGATATACGCCTGGAGAACGTGGTGTAGACAAAACAAGTTGCACTGGATCCATCTGACAGACCATAGTGACCTATATGAAGAGGGGAGGGGAGGGGAGAGGGAGGGGAGGGGAGAGGGAGGGGAGGGGAGGGGAGGGGAGGGGAGAGGGAGGGGAGAGGGAGGGGAGGGGAGAGGGAGGGGAGGGGAGGGGAGGGGAGAGGGAGGGGAGAGGGAGGGGAGGGGAGGGGAGAGGGAGGGGATGGAAGGGGAGGGGAGGGGAGAGGGAGGGGATGGAAGGGGGAGGGAGGGTAGGTGGAGGAGAATGGGAGGGGAGGGCAGGGGGAGAGAGGGGAGGTGGAGGGGAATGGGAGGGGAGGTGAAAGGGAATGGGAGGGGAGAGGAAGGGAAGGGAGGGGGGTGGAGGGGCAGGAGAGGGAGTGGAAGGAGAGGTGAAGGGGAGTGTGCAGGGAGGTAAGGGGATGGGAGTGGGAAGGAGAAGTGAAGTGGGAGAGGAAGGGGGATGAGTGAGAAAGACAGAAAGACAAAGAACAAGTGTACAGACACTTCACTCACTCACATCCTTCCAAAGAACAAACCTTACCGAGAGTAAAAGCGCAGACGTCCTCATGAAAGTGGTGTCGGGCCAAGTCCTTCTTGTGATCAATAATATACGTGGTCCCATCCCACGCACACACCACTATGACATCATCACCACCTGTGCACTGTGTGTAAGCAGGCAGGAAAGAAAGGGGAATTCCCTTACAACAGGGCCTCCAGAAGCACACGCAATCAAAATGGGCTACAGAATTCAAATCACTTTAGCAATTGAAGGGAAATTGGAAGGGATTACAGTAGAACAATTAAGTGTCACACTGTAAGAAGCATGCCAACGGTGACTGAATGAGGAGATGACGTGTCTTATCAATTCAGACAAAACTTCAAAGGAACCGTGACACATCTTCCAATACCAAAATTACAAGGGGAAGTCCCCAATACATTGATAAGTTGAAACATTCCCTCTAAATAGATACCATTAATCATCAGATAAGCCTAAAAAAGGGAATAGTCACACATCAAAAGATGTGATGTGTTTTTGGTATTATTATAAACTTTCATCCGATTTCAAGTTGCATTCAAACCAACAATCGCCACGACAACCGCATAAAGGGCTATTGAAACTGTAAACAACTTTATCATCTTTTTGTGTAAGAAGTGTCTGCCTCATTAATGGAATACAGCCATCTAACTAATGATACACCACCAGACTAGCTCAGACAATGACTGGGGATGATGGGGGACGTGATGTTGTCATGGTGAAGCTAGGAGGGCTTAATCTGTGACTATGAATAGAAACGAGGGCAAGCATGGACAGATGAGTCCTTGGAAAAACAAACCAACAATTAAGTTCTGAGTATTTATGCCTCTGCTACAAGGTCACCTCCTCGACAGGGACAGTCCCTTACTCGTCCACACCCAAAGGTTAGTTCTCATTCCATTGACACACCACACACACACAAGAGGTAGAACACCTTCAAACACACCCCAAGCCACTCCAGTGGTTTCATTCCATCCGTTTGGACTATGTATTTACATATGTATCTCAACACAGTTAGTCCCAAAAGGCTACACTGTGTGTGTGTGTGTGCATGCGTGTGTGTGTGTGTGTGTGTGTGTGTGTGTGTGTGTGTGTGTGTGTGTGTGTGTGTGTGTGTGTGTGTGTGTGTGTGTGTGTGTGTGTGTGTGTGTGTGTGTGTGTGTGTGTGTGTGTGTGTGTGTGTGCATAAACAGCCCAGGCTCACTTGAGTCTCCTATCTAAACACCAGTGCTCAGAGGGGGTGAAGCCAGACTAGCACACTAGTGGTCAGATCAGGTTATGACATCACAAACAGTTAAACACAAGGTGATTTACATAGCTAATGTTTACATCATTATCATAGGAACTGAGATATCTGTCAATTCAACACTTCACACACAAATGTACCATTTTATACTAGTACGTGTTAGTATTGATTTATATAAAATTAATATAAGCTGATGTAATAACTAAATATTCATAACAAACAGAACTAATTAATGACCTACATAAGAATAACGATGATTGGGAATGCGTTAAAGCATGATGTAATGGAAAGCGTGAGTAGGAAGTGCTGTATCTGTGATATGGCACTGTGAATACAATAGAAGTGATGGCACACACACAGAGATGACACGCGCGTGTGTACCGACTAGAGCTGCTCCTGGTGATTCATTGATGCTTTAAGTCAAGTTAATGATGGAATTGGACACACCTACGCAATCAAGGGCTCATCACATCCACCCTAGCTCATGAGGGCAGCCTTGGCCTGCGAACAGAGATCACTCTTAGTATGCTACTTAGCATACTGCACATCCGTACACACGGTAACAGCTCGAGAGACGAGCGTTGCAGCCACCCGGAACCGTAACCTCTGCTGAGACATCATCCGTACAGTAATGGGATAACGTGACCTCATTTTCACTATAGGGCTCCTACCACAGGTCAGCCTCATAACTGTGTGATAACCTTTCCAACATCCCGCCATTAGGTCACCCTTAGTTCCAACACAGCTTCACCATTTCTTTTATCAATAAATGATTACGTAGTAAATTAATGGAAGCCTCATAAGAAAAGAGTGGATTTCAAATTCCCTCCATCCCGGAACTGATGCTGTCATCTACAATACAGTGCAATCTACGTACAAGTCCTATCCTACTGTTCCACTCTGTATTCTTCAAGGGAATGATTGCATATTACCAATGGCAACAGAGACAGGATATTGTGACAGCATTGCAACCAGTTGGACCTAGCCAGGGCCCTCACTGAATAGTACAGTTCCTAGCTCTACCTTATAGTATAAATCAATGGCTTTACTACAGGTAGGGGGTACAGTGGGAGGGGTTTCCCAGCCACTTCAGCTGTTACAACATTCGGCAGTAATTAGACCAATCAGTTTACCCACACTTATTGCGCTCACATAAACACACACACCACCGCATCTATTGTATACCTAGGCTATTAATAAACACTGTCGCGATGATGTCATTGTGGGTTACTAAAACAACACCAGGGGGGGAACACCCACATTCCTGTCCCTTGCATCTAATGCAGTTATGAGTTAGTTGCAGAATCAATGCGCAGGGGTGAAAGGTGCATGGACTCTGGGGTGGGTAACACCAAGGGGAATGTTTAGAGTTCCACTCTAGTTTCCAA
>OZ025872.1:1624198-1759198 GCA_964019415.1 Ianthella basta | reverse complement strand
AGCATACCAGATGCAATTAGCTATAATATTTTGTATGTCTGACAATCATTTTTGCTCAGATGGAAGCAGTGATTGCAGGTGTGCTAATAATGAATGGAGCAATAAATACAATTCATATTGCAATTTGTACATCATTTAATATTGTCAAAACTACTTAGGTGACCACTATGAAAAAGCAAGAGAAATAGCGGAAGAAATTATTGGGACACTATTCAGTAATGAACAATAGGAATCTATACACTATGAAGTTGACCAGGACGACTTGGCTGCCGTCATATTATCTCTTGCATGCAGAAGCTGTAAAGTGTTATCTTTTATCTCTTGCATGTGGCATCCGAGATTTAACTGAGTTATTAGTACAATACCTTTAGGATTTACGGCTGACCTTCACATTTGTTTCTTTTATGCTGATGTATGCTCTCATGTGTTGGTGCTACATTGGGCCAACCTGGTCCTAGTGCCTTCGGGCATGGTGCACCTTAATCATTGAATTGCATTGAACTGAATTGAATTGAATCTATATAGCATATAGAAACAACCAGATTTGCACATTCACGGCATTCTTCGTCACATAGGAAATTGCTAGAAGTTGTGTGTTACGTTTACCTACACTTGATCGAGGGCCGCTTAACAACATTCTTTGGGTTGGCTAATACCTTCTACGGCTATGCGACCTTTCCCTACAAGGGCATGCGCGGGGTGGCTGACTGTGGCAGGCCTTACCTGTGCAGACGATTCTTGGACTGTTCGCCTCTCTAGCGGCAGTCTACTGCGCTGTTCATTCACCCTGTCACGGGGGCTGTACAAAGCCGGGTTCGCGTGTTTGTCACCGCGCACACCCATTTAGCTAAGCCCTAAGCTTTCACGGAGTAGCTAAGAGACGGAGACGTGTACGACCCGGTGGGTCTACCCAGCAGACAAAAGAACTTTTTCCCCTGTTTAACCGGCCGGGACTGGTCACTGGTCTCCATCTCGATCCAAATAAGGGTTGAGACCCCCTTATTTAGCTAAAGGTATTCGAATTCTCTCTTGAGAGGGTTGTGATGTATATTATATTATTATTCATGATATTCATGAGTGCATGATGAATCTAGTTGTTGTGGAGGATAGATTTCGGAAGCTAGGGGTTGTCTGTGTGTGCACAGAGCATGTATGCAATTAAAGTTATACCTATAAAGCATAAACCACTTCCAGTTGCTGTGTGTACATGCACACGTACGTACTTACCTCCTCAGTGCATGGTGCATGCCACACCTGTCATCCCGGTGCAATTTTATGCATGCAATGTTCTTTGACTCAAAGTATGTAACCGGCCTTAGATTCTCTCTCCAAGAACCCAAATACAGAGTATTATATACGCATGCATGTGCACACTGAAGCTCACTGCTTAGCTCTCATGCAACCATATTAATTGATCCAATTAGTCGAGCACTCATGGTACGTACATTAGAGCACAGGTCAAAACATAAGATGTTTTGCATGGTGTGCAAGACGAAGCAGCTAACTAGATCCATGCAGCCATTTGCTGCCCACAAGACATATAGTTTGCTACCTACAAATTAAAACAAATTCTTTAATGTGGCTATCAGCAGTTTTCAAAACATGTGTGCTAAAGATGTGTACAAACATGTCCTCAGGGAATATACACACTCTATGTATAAATGTATGAATAGCCACAAAACACAGCTGCTGTAAACTTAAAGAACTAGCAGACAAACTGAAGCGATCCCTTAACTACCCTGTGCCATTGCGCATAGAGTAATTATGCACACATTAACTGTTCTGATATTCTGTGTACACTGTCAGAAGGCTGCAGAAATCCAAAATACAGTGGTAGCTGTTTTCTTAACGTTTCTGAAGAGGCAACTAGTTTTGCCGGGCCACGTTCTCCAGCTGCAGTTGCTTGCATGACAGGAGGGTCCTCTTCCACGGGAGGTAGAATGGGCTCCTGATGAATGAGACCAATAGCAGGTGATGGGAAGATTGCAAGAGATTCCAGTAAGAGCTGAAACAGCTCATGCATAAGTACATGCAATGTTCATGGTGTGACAGCTATTACAAGCACACAGAATGACAACAGCGTATAGATCCGTGCATTTCATGGGTCTATGAAAGCAGTGATTGTGGTGTGCTGAGGAATAGAACAAAACACAATCATTTAGTAGCATTGTGCACGGTTTACACGATGTCTCACTAAACTTGGTCATAGCTGACTTAGCTATAACCATAGGGAAAAGCAAGGGAAACGACGGAATACACTAGCACTGCAGCACTTCCAACAAACTATAGGAAATTGGCTAGCTGGAAACTGAGTGCCAGACTCGAACACCAAGGGCATCTTTAGCATCTTAGGACGGCCCGTCGGGAACTCGTTATAGAAGGTGGATAGTCGTTTGCCTACTTACTTGCTCTAGATCCGCTTAACGAGATTCTTCTCCTTTACTCTAAAACACTAAAGATTCCTTTGGCCTACAATCAAAGGCGGCGGAACAGAAGGAAGCAAGCCCAATCATGTTCCGCCGGCACTACCTACACCCTAGCTACGTTTCCCTAGAAGGGCAAGGCTGGGATTCCTATTCCCCTAGATGGCTTACTTCCCTACACGGTCATAGACAGGTCACGCTATGCTCACACCATTCCCAGAGCCTGTGGGTCGGCTGACTGTGGCAGGCCTCCCCTGTACAGACGCTCCCTGGGCTGTTCGCCTCTCTAGCGGCGATCTACTGCGCTGTGGATTTGTAGAGGAATCATATGAAGCTGCATCTGCGTGCTTGCCGCTGCCCGTACCCATTAGACCTCTTCGCGCATCTTCTACTTCGGGCACGGTAAGGGTCCACAAGTACGACGTACGGAGGAATCGCCTAGCCGGCAAGAAGCAGTTTAAGCCGGTTTTGTCACGGGACAGCGCAAGGGAGCGTTGATCCAAATAAGGTTGTCAACTTGAAGAACCTTATTTAGCAGTATGCACGTACTGCTAAATAAGGTCTTCCCACAAGGTCTCCAAGGTCTGGCTAGCTAGACCCTCTTATCCGCGCCCCCGGCGTTTGTTTGTGTCAGTCTATACGTAACCAGACTAGTTCTCGAGGTCTGGACAATATCATGCAGATTAATTCATTGATAAGAATCAATCTGATCATTATTATATGTGTGTGGACAGTGTGTATGCACATGCACGTGGAGGCAAGTCCAGAAATTACAGTGCTATTAAAGATTCTAGTCCCATTTGCTCTTTTGCTGACGTTGTGTATGCAGTATTTGAAAGGTAGACTCACACATGCTTCAAGCATAGATCAACACATGTGCGAGTCTATATTTCCAAATGCTATTTTATTCACGTGGCAGGCAAGAAACCTCCTGAACCTATTGAATATGCCGAGATTGAATAAGTCCACACCATGCAATAATATAGAACCATTAATGAAATGTGCCTGAATAATGTACAGCAATATTAATGTGCACTGGTGATCAATACTATACATGCATGCACAACATGTAGAGTGAATGGCCTGCATATGGAGTCAGCTATTGTAGTCTGCATGCATTCATATATATGATCACATCTTCAAAATTTAGAAGTGGCCAGATGGGATTGAGTGAGGTCCATGGATATATACAGTGGCCAGGGGAGGGATGGAACCTGTCTAAGATGGTCACTGTGTTAGGCAGCCACCTCTCTAAAACAGCCAGCCTCCCTGGCCCCAAATAGCACTAAAGCATTGCAGTCTACCTCTGTAGAGCAGCCACCTCTCGTCTGGATAAAGGAACTAGTAGAATTGGCCCATAGGTGGCTGTCTTCAACAGGTTTCACTATATATCCCAGCGCACAGTCACTGCATGTGCAGTGGCATTAATTATTACACGACTACCATATATATACCTCATAATCAGTGCCCTGTTGCTGTGTATATGACCCACTCATGCAGTGGATGATCCGACACCACGCAACAGTATTCACACAACTAAATATGCAATTCCTCATAATTATGATTCATAAGATTATTGATTCATAATCACCAAGCAGCTGTACGTCACTACTTTGTAAAGTGTGTGGGTGAGTCAACAAAGGCATCTTGTGCATAGTATTGTTACAAACACAAAGCAGAAGGTAGAATGCCAACCATGTATGCATCCACTTGGCCAGAGGAGTGTCCACATGTCCACAGGGAGCTAGCACATATCCAGAATGTACATAAGTGTAAACATAGCAGCTACAAAAATAATGCACAAAGTGAAATTGGCAAATTTGCACACAACACTAAAAGAACGCTGCTCTTCGTATGGTAGCAACAGCTTGCTGGGGACCGCTAGCACTTCCTGATCACTTCCAATTCTTGGCTTGACAGTTTCTATACCAGGGGGTTTCCGACAGGTGAGTGAATCCTTCTAGCAGTTGGTGGAAAGGCAGTGAGGAATTAGATAATAGCTGACAGGAACTAGTGCAGTTCTGTGATGTTGCCATGAACACATGCACAATTACTAGCATTCGTGAATTACTAATGACTGCTCCTGGCTTCTAGCAAACATTGCTAAGTGCATGAAACACTTCAAATGTTGTTATGAGCAACACATGACTTGTCTTCTTTACAATGTCTACCCACCATACTTCAGCACTGTGTGTGTGTGCATGTGTGTGTGCATGTGTGTGTGTGTATACCATCTAATGTTGCCACGGCAACAACATCGCTCCCTTCATAGCCATCTTGATGTATGTTCAATCCACCAATGTTGAGGAGGTGGGCAATGATGTAATGGCTGACCAATCACAGGAAGGGCTAAAATCAATCCTCCAACAGGACATGACACTCCTTCATTTTCCAGTCTTGGACTTGCAATAACCCCTTCCTCCACGGTCTTTTAATAAGAAAACAGCGGTAAATGTACTGTTGTTACGATACATTATGCACAGTCACTCTCGCGACAATTCACTTTGGCCATTGTGTGTGCGCACACCTGTGCACGTGTGCTATAGGGTGGTTGAAGTGTGTGTGTGTGGGGGGGGGGGGGTTCTACAAGGTTCTACAAGGCAAAAGTGGACCTCCCAGCTACGGAAATGATACCCTCAATATTTTGGTTAATTTCCGTTGCATGCTGGAGATATCTCCTTCTATCTGGGCACCTCAGAGGAAAATCCGACGGAGTCGACTTGGGCAGAACGTTTCAAGTTATGAGTAATCCAACTCTGAACCTAGTTCCACTGAGTTTTAACCTGTTTTATCTACTAGGTGGACCTCTGAGTTCCCAAACAGGGGGGGGGGGGGGAGAGAGGGGGAGGTGCATTTGAACCCCCGAACCCCTCAGACTATGGGCCTGGTGTGTGTGTGTGTGTGTGCATGTGCGTTTATGTTTGCGGGTAGGTGGCTGTGTGTGCAAGTGCTTGTGCATAGCTGCATGCAACACACCACAGACTAGGCATCCACCACCATACAGCGCTCACCATCAGCACAGACTAGACAACAATCACAGCGCTCACCATCCCCAGTTCACTACAGGTGTGCCAAGCCTTCTGAGACTTGCTTCCCTTGAAGACATGGAGGTTTCCAGCAACATTCCCCACAACCAGCTCAGGATTCTAAGGAACATGCCATCCTATGTACTGTAAAAGGCAGAGGCATGTACTAATTGGGCGTGTGGCCATGGGTAGACCGCCGTGTAGAAAAATGTTTGTACCTTGAAAGAGTAAGCTGGTGTTAGTGTCTGGTACTAGCTCATTATTGGTATTCTAGGTAATCAGCTAGGCATTAAAGAGACGGTGTGGTGGTGACATGCATGCTGTGCTACTGCAAGGCGTTCTAATACTGTGTTGTGCGCGTGTATGTCCCTCACTCCATCTCCGTCCACATCGCCGAGAGATACTGCATGTGAGAAGTGGTTTCCTGAGAAGCTGAACACAATCTGATTCACAAATGCAACTCCCTTCACTCTAGACCTCACTATGGGGCAGACATAGCTATACTTGCAGACAACACTCTTGGTGCAGCAGCCCTTCAGTGGCAGCCATTTTGACACGTGACCATCACATGCACTCGATCCCCCAGGCCCTTTCAGAAGGGGACGCCTGTCGCCAGCTAGGCCTTTTGTTTGGGTACGAGACTATCATAGATGTGAGATTACTATCTATACCACCATCCTCTATTATATGCCTGCTACATATACATATATATATATATATATAGCTGAGTCGGTGCATGCAAGGGCTATACAAATTTAAACCAAATGCTCTGCACTACAGCTGGTAACAGGTTGGTGGGTCGAGCAACAGTGCTCGATCTCGTCTTCACTGCATTAGCACTGCATATATATATAGCGCACATTAATAAGGACTATGCAAACAGATGTGGAGACAGATCATTGTTGTCCTTCCTTCAGCAATGATAATTTACATGCATAGCCCGGAAGGGGTCCCAAATTGACCGTGCATAATGTGTACATACTCATTTGATGATACACATACAAGCACAAAGTGCCAACACTTCATAATCTGGTGTCTGCTTTACAACTTAGCAATGACTGCCACAGTAGTACACTGTGTATACAGTATCACACAATAATTAGCAGATCATCCAAGAAGGTGAACCATGTAAACCAGGGATAATGAAACTAAGCTTGTGTATACAAAAATACTAATGCACAATGGGTTGCACACAAAAATACAACAGTAAATTAAAATAACACTGACCTAATTTTACGCTGCACACTAACAGGAGATTGCCCCAGTTTTTCATAGATTTTGTACACATCGGCCTCAAAAACCAAAACTAATTCCTGTGAGTCAAAGCATCCATGTTCTTCAGTAGGGGGGAATTCATCATCAGCTGTTTCGTACTCAGATGATGCATCGCTGCCCTGTTCACCATCTTCCTTGTCATGGATCAGCTGCAGTAAAGAGTAACAAATACTGCAAGTGAACTATTACACATATTGTGCATTGCACATCATAATATGTAAGCCAATGCAAGTTACCGGTGGAGATGGAGATGGAGGAGGTGCACGCTTTGTGGCAGAAAGCTCCTCCTTTGTGGTGGAAAGCTCCTCCTTTGTGGCGGAAAGCTCCTCCTTTGTGGTGGAAAGCTCCTCCTTTGTGGTGGAAAGCTCCTCCTTTGTGGTGGAAAGCTCCTCCTTTGTGGTGGAAAGCTCCTCCTTTGTGGTGGAAAGCTCCTCCTTTGTGGCAGAAAGCTCCTCCTTTGTGGCGGAAAGCTCCTCCTTTGTGGTGGAAAGCTCCTCCTTTGTGGCGGAAAGCTCCTCCTTTGTGGCGGAAAGCTCCTCCTTTGTGGCGGAAAGCTCCTCCTTTGTGGCGGAAAGCTCCTCCTTTGTGGTGGAAAGCTCCTCCTTTGTGGCGGAAAGCTCCTCCTTTGCGGTGGAAAGCTCCTCCTTTGTGGCGGAAAGCTCCTCCTTTGTGGTGGAAAGCTCCTCCTTTGCGGTGGAAAGCTCCTCCTTTGTGGTGGAAAGCTCCCCCTTTGCGGTGGAAAGCTCCCCCTTTGCGGTGGAAAGCTCCTTCTTTGTGGTGGAAAGCTCCTCCTTTGTAGCAGAAAGCTCCTCCTCTCTCTGGTGAGCAATAGAAACACACAGTCCCAATATACATGGTAAGTGGGCAAAGGGCTTTCCAGATTGTCTCCAGCAGACCAATGATGTAGGGAAGGGGCATAATCATACTAGTGTATAAGAATTCATTTAGAATTAAAAGGGATTTAGGAATGGCTGGCAGAAAAGCATAGAAACAAGCAAGAGTAACTTAACACCCTATAAACCACATTTCTGTGAAGTCCGCTCTGCATTCCTAATTTCCTTGTAGCTGCATGTACCGAAATGTCCAGCAGCTAGCTAGTTCCATTCTAAAGGGATTTTATACACTAGTTTGTACACTTTTGTCATATCCAAA
The DNA here is from genome assembly GCA_964019415.1 of Ianthella basta. Classification (NCBI taxonomy): domain Eukaryota; kingdom Metazoa; phylum Porifera; class Demospongiae; order Verongiida; family Ianthellidae; genus Ianthella; species Ianthella basta. The sequence continues at coordinate 1,751,322 of OZ025872.1, read as the reverse complement.
GGACTATATCCACATCAGATTAATACTCGTGCTGAGTATACAGACGTCTCGAATGTGATGCCTGATACGGTAGAACGCAACAAAATGGTGGCATTGGGGTATGTTTAATACACGTGAGCAACAAACCTCACGCTCACTCCAATGCTGTATGAATTAGATTGCCACCGGTACTCAGATCTTCACCCTTCAGGTACGTATGCGAGTCCTGGTATGTGACTTAAGTCCATAGATGTCCTGTGTCTGCACACGCAAAAATTAAGTGGAAAGAGTAAGAATATGAAAAGACAAAATGGGGTACGAGCAGCCTATGACGCTTTTCTCTTACGTGTACTCCAGGTTGCCTTTGGGTATGCTGCCGGCGTCAATACATCAAAATACTCCTATCCATGGCCTTTAATTGTTCTTTGCCACTGTTGTTTGGCTAGTTTCGCTGAAGCATCCTAATACATTAATATAGGAGACGCCATTTTGAATCGGGCACATTCCTAAATAGACGTCACGAGGTTGTCTGATGTACAGATTCCACTGACAGGAAATCATGCACAGTTTAAACCTCCTTCATTCATGGTCCGTTGGAATCAATCCAGACTGTCCTGTGCCCATGTATGTATGTACATGCCATTCGGCCATATATAACATCCCATCTTTCAGCATCATGAGACAGACACTAGCCCACCCCAAGGATGCAGCATTGCAATGACACAGAACACATGTAGTTAAAAGCAGCTCATAAACACATGCTTGTCAAATGCATGCTATAAAGAACAAACATGTACGTATGTACAGTATCATGCACTGAATGTCTGTATGAACACAATTGTCATTCTAAATGAATACTCACAGGGCAATGCTACAGAGGCTCTGCCCATGCAGTTACAGACCTAATTTGAGAGTGCTGCATGTGTCACACACAGACGAACGCACGTGCGCGCGCACGCACACACACACGCACACACACACACGTACACACACACGTACACACATACACACACACACACACACACACACACACACGTACACACACACACACACACACACACACACACACACACACACACACATGTACACGTACACACACACACACACACGTACACGTACACACACACACACACACACACGCACACACACACACACACACACCTAAACACAAATACGTATACACTATTGCAGTTAAAGTCACATTATAGACAATGGTACTATAATTATGCAGGTATGTATGCTATTAGGCAGGTACAAGCATACTCACCTCCAATTTCCAATCTATTTCATCCGTCATTGCTTCCTTCTTGTGGTAAGCAACAGCCTAAATAGAGAAAGGTGTCAAGATATATATGTATGCTTGTCAATTGTCCTAGGCCACATTAACACTGGTGCATGTACATGCATGTGTGCGCACGCACACACGCACGCACGCACGCACGCACGTACACACACACTCATGCACAGGGGCATATGTCACATTTAGGCCTTCATGTCAGCTAAAATGTTCAACATCTTCAGCTGAATAAGCTTTGTGTGGCCGAAATATCCTGTTTTATTGACCCTATGCTATATCCACTGTTTGAAACGTTACCTGTTCTGCCAGCACTACGTAGCAATGAGCCTCTATAACATTACACACCATGCATGGGCTGCAAGTGTAGGTCACCTGATCATCTCCTGGAGGAAGTGTTGCTTCCTCCTGTGGTTTACTGGTATCAGTGACCTGTGCCCCTTCCTCGGCAGCCTGCACAAGACCAAGAGGCACACATTATTACACTCAATGCACTGTCATGTGTATGACCTGAGCCCATGAGACACATGCAAAAGAAACCCAAGGAAAATAGTAAGCATTTTACCTGTTCTTTGCTGTCTTCACCTGCAGGATGCTCATCACGTTTACACTAGAAGAACAAAAATAGACTAGGATGAACAGCGGTAGTACAAGAAAACAAACAGTGAGGCATTTATTGCAGTCAACTGCAACAGTAATACATGAAGTCAATGAATGCACACTTGCAGACAGAAACTAAAGTGCACATAGTGTGCATAGCTACCCTACACAAGAGTGGAAAATGATCACCAGGAAACATATTTTGGAATTTGCATGTAATTGCTGTATCAACTTTGGTAATTAACATTGGGGTTGGGTGCTAGGGGTGGCGGTTGTGTGTGATGGTGTAAAGGCCCATTTATGCTAAGCATTTAAACTGGTTCAAAACCAACTCAGATCACCAAACCACAATCTGAAGTGACTCAGAAGCGGTTTAGCTAAATCACCCACAAAGGTAATTTGAAACCAGCTTTGAGTCAGTTTGCTTGTTGTGTGAATGCGGAATGGTCTCCAAACCAGTTTAGCATGCGTGGTAAAATGCTGCTGTTGAAGGAATTAAGGAACTCTCACTCTTCTGAAGACCTCCCTCCCTAGCTGCAACTGTCGTGTGGTTGCACAGTCATCAACAGTGGCAAGCCCTTTCTAATTGCTCACAAGGGGTCATCTTACGAAATACGAGTGTAACTCCCGTGCTGGTGGGTGCTGTTTGGACTAATTTTAGCTCGTGTGTGAATGCTCACAAAACCACTTTAATCAAGTTAACCCTAAAAATTGGGTTTCAACCCGCTTTTCTCCAGTGTAAACAGGCCTTATACGTATGTCTCACATGTCTTCATGCACATGTGTGGTGAGAATGATCTGTATAATGTACTGTACGCAAAATAAGCATCCCCCAGTGAATTGACATTATAGGAATACAAGGGGCCCGTGTAATCCAACTACTGTGTAATCAAGAATTCTGCAACTCTCCATTTGCTTTTGATGTCACGATTTCTAAATCTAGCTTTGTCACTCCTTCCACTCAACTCAGATACTGCATCTCCACTGCCTGCAGTCTACTTTTGTGCCATATTTCTATACGGTCCATGTGTGCGTGTGTGTGTGTGCCTATGACATAAATGTTCTTTGCCATTTTGCTCTGGGATCACTCTCAGGGATTACACAAAGGGAAAGCTAAGAGTGACCATGAAAGGCAAGAGTACGTAAGATGGGCCACCTTATGGTATCTATAATGCTGTTATCTGTAGGCTTTGTGGTATCCAATTGACTAACAGTACTGCAGTGACAGTCTGTAGTGTTTAAGTGTTTACTGAGTGTGTGTATCTTTAGTGCTAGGGCATACATTAAAATGCAACCAGCCTCGCTTGAATGTATATAGCTAGCTATTTTGGTAAAGTACAGTGCATGAGCGTAACTCGATCATGGCAAGTACATTTTGGGCAATAATAGAACTGCAATCTGCTTTCACTGGCTGTCAGAAAGAAGGAATAGCAAGCCCTATGAAGCACTGGATGGCAGCTGGGCAATCGACACCTACATATTTGGAGCTGCGCGGTCCGTGTGTGCTAACACAGTGCGCGTTATCCCTTCACCTGAGGGAACAGTGAAAGTGTTCCCGGCCACGCAGGGCAAATGACGTCAGCCAATATGGCGGAATCGCCAACAGGCGTGTAGCCCTTGCTGGAGCAATGGGCGACAATAACAACAATCTGAATGCAGCGAGCAGCGATGAAGTGGAGTGTTGAGCAGTTTTGTTGCTAACGGTGGCCAAGTAGAGCGTTTTGTTGTCATGAGCGCCTGTGGAGAACACTTGGGCTATTGCACAATCTAGGTGTCTCGGGTTGACTGGGACGGATACATACATATATACATATATACATACATACATACATATATACAAATGGGGGACGACAACGCATCACGATTACTTGCCTTGCCTTTCGGCTCGGCAACTATGTTACTGTACTTAGCATGGCTACCTATTATGGTTGATGTAATGTGTTAATTGTATGTGACTACACGTGCTTATTGTCCTATTGTTCTGTACAGTTGAGTTGCTGAATAATATTGTTGTTCATGAGAGTCCAGTCCGTGATCAAACCATCTGTACACGAGCACTACAGGTTTCGCCATGGCTCACTATTTTGTCCCTGATGTTCAACATAAAATGTAACCACATGTTCAAACATGGAGGAGAACCACCTGGAAGAGATGGTATTACAGTTCAACGTGTTAAACGAGGTTAATGGCACCATTGAGAGTGGCACAAGCAAACCAACAAACGTAAGTGCCTGTATTGGTGATTTTATGGCAAAGAAATTGGAAGCTACGTGCCATTACGCATGAATAGTCAGGTAGGTGTACATAGGTAAGATGACAGCAATGATAAGTACTACAGTCCATGAATGGGAGATGGAAACATTAAGGCAGATACTTTGGGTACAAAAGGAGAGAGGGGAAACTTTGTTACATTAGCTCATCAACTGGTTTCCATTTACTACATACTTACGCATATCCACCTTTATGGTAGAGGAACCAATCGAGTTGCAATAGTAAGTGTGCAAAACATGTCATCAAAAGGGCAACACCCCAAAACTGGTATGTCCTATATAGTCTCGTACCCAGACCCCACCCGTCCGCTGGCGGCCATTTAATCGTGATGTCATACGCGGACGGGAAGGGGTCTGGCACATAACCTATGTGAGAGTTCGTTAATGACCTGGGATGTATGGACACAGTGAGGAATGTTAATTGCCAACGTAAAGCTCGCTGGACTGTCGGAACGGCGGAAAACTGAAAACCTACAGCATTGCGGGCGGTGATTCGTGAAGAACCTCACAGACTAGGCTATGTTAAGGCTAATTCCAAGCCGGTGTCGGCGATTTTGGCGATCTGTTAAGGAAAATGCGTTTTAGTCAGGAGCTTTGATAACACGGCCATCTTCGCAGGTTGTCTTCGCTGTTTAGCCATCGGTGGCCCATGTTGTAGTACCTATAGGTCTTCTGACAAGCTTATTGTCCGCTATCGTCCGCAATAAGAGAAGCATCGAACTCTTTCTGATGCCATGGACGACTTCTGCACACTCAGGCTGCTTAAAACGCTGGATTCAGCCTTTCCTTTGCCAGGGAACTCTTCTTGGAAACATAACAAGCGATTTCGAGTTAAAAAACTCGTGGGGCGCCAGGGCGCCCCTGAACCTCGAACTACTTGCTAGCAATTTTCCCATGTACGTTCAGTAAATCAGATAGTTGGGGGTACAGTATTGTTGTTGGCCTGAAAGATACATCAAGACACACTAGACCGTTGGGTTTGCAAGAGTTTCAAGTCTCCAGAGCAGCCAGTCATATCCAGTGAAAGCATCCCTACCAAACTGTCAAATGTTTGCCTACTGCTTTTTTATCTATATGACATTCTAAATGAGCAATTGTTACTTTGTGCCTGGAGGAGGAGTGTGCTGGCTAAAAGGCTACCCTATGATGACTATATGAGCGAATCATGGCTATAATTATGTGTCATGACTCGCTGGTCCTCCATTATTGGCCTACGGGTCACTAGACTTCTGTTGTATTTTGGGCTGTACCTCGCAGAAAAACAGTTAAGTAAGCTTCCTACCACAATACTACTCTTAAACATGTTCTAGAAACACTTTGCGTTCTTTGGATACACGGCGAAAACTAAAGAAAGATGGTTTTGAGCCTAGCAAACAGAAAGCGTCGAGCGCGCGGCCATTTTACAATGTCCGTCAGTGATAATTGGAGCTGTATCTCGCAGAAGAGACGTTCCTTAGGCTTTTTATTAGTATCACTCTATTAACACATGTTTATGACCACATTTCGTTCAATTCAAACACGGCGTAACGTCATTAGAGAGGATTTAAAGCTTTGTAAAGAACGACGTGAGCGCCGCCATTTGCAAAATGACAGAAATATATATATATATATATATACGAACATGAAGCCATACGAAGACCTAAATCTGAAAACAATATAGGGGCGCCTTCGGCGCCCCAAAAATGGAGGGGAGAAAGCGGTCTGGGTACGAGACTATGTCCTATATGTTATTTCATGACAGAGGTGACCCCTTCAGTCAGGGCTGGCATGAATCAGGCACCTGGAATGCATAATGCATGCTCAACTCACAGGCAGAGGAAATGTGCCTCCAGGAATAGTCCTTTCAGCTCGCTTCAGCACATCCTCCCAACTTTCCTTATACTCCTGTTTGTATTTGTCCTGAAACCTTGTACTTGCACTTATCCTTTCTTCAATGACAGGAATATTTTCCTTTTTAAGCGACTTATTTTCAATCATTTTCTTCAGATAATCACTAAACGTACAAGGGTCTTCTGCTGAAATGCTAGGAAGCAGATGAAGATCGAGATCAGGGCCTGCATAATGAGGAACAGGATACAATACACAGTAAGTACACCTTAGGAAGGAACATGGCATGATGCACATCACATACCGTAAATATTCTAAAAATTCGTAAACTTTGTCTGCATTTCAAATCTAACCTTTTGAAATTTAGGAGGCAATATGATCTTTGCTGTCTTCTTGCGAAAATTAGAGCCTTCTTGCAAAATTAGAGCATTCTCCGCCGCCATTGTTTAGGAAGGCTCTGTACAGAAAATGGCTGCCACTGGTGCTTTCGTTGTAACAGTATCGTGCGTTATTTGCGGATATCATGTCTGCAAGGAGGTGTGAAGTATTGGAGAAGCGTTCGTGGCCATCAAGCATGGAGGTGAAATTAACGGCAATATAACCTTACCCTTGCCAAAATTAGAGGTTTTCCTGAACTTTAGAGACGGCCAATAAATCAAATTTTTAGAGCGGGTTGAGGCAAGATCGCTGTAAGTTTGCGAACTTTAGATTTTTTAGAATATTTACGGTACTTGCTAAAATATAAACTACACTCATGCTCTGTGCAGGTTCTAGGGGTACATGGTTCAGTTGATTACGGCGATTGTTTGATGGTCTTTTGGCAATTGCGTTAATAATCATGACGGAAAATCCGCAATCGATTAATTGTGCAAGTGCAATTGTGACATAACAACCCCTAATGAATGTTCATTGGAAGTGCAAAACTGGCTGTGAAAGTCTCTTTCTTTGCTTCCGAATGGGTGAGCACAGCAGGAACCTAGCTCAATGAGCATATCTATTTAACCTAAAGAATTGTAGCAGCAGGTGTGGCAGTTCTAAGGATTCTGGCTAGAGAATAGAATCGTCCATGGATTGCACCCACATCAGTCGGAATAGAACCTGTTTTCATATTGTACACTTACGTATGAATGAAGTGAGGGCTTCTCAGCTGGCTCAGGCATCAGAAAGGGTTGGTTCTCTAATACCAGCTTCACAACAGGGTTGTGGGCACAACAGAAGCTGGTAACATCTTCGCCCTGAAGAAGACCAGAGCATCTGGTCGAAACGTCGGCAAGGTTTTCAACCCTGTTGTGAAGCTGGTATTAGAGAACCAACCCTTTCTTGTACACTTACATCGTGCTTACACTGGTACCCACAAGCCGTGCTGGCCCATGTTTACACTGCTGATATTATATGAGTTACCATGTGCATCGGGTGGTGGCCGTTTTGTTCTGTGTGATAAAGATGGCGTCAAACTGCGTTGGAGCTTTTTGTCAGTTCATACACCTCTCCAACTGTTTCCAAACGTCTTCCTCTTTCCGCACTTCAACAGGTTTATTCGTCTCTTCGTCTGTTCACGTAGCCATCTCCTTCAGTCCGCTTGAAAATTGTACGAACACGGCGCTTATTCGTACGCATGTGCACTCCTCTCGAGAGCACGGTTTCAGTGCGGTTTCGTCTATACTGGCAGGACAGCCCGGGCCAAAGCGAGCCAGCACAGGTGAGTTAACCATGTTGCACCAGCACGGTTCGGCACAGCTCGGTTCTGTTTACACTAGACTTTTTGTGCCGTGCCGAACCGGGCTGGCCCGGGACAAGACGGCAGTGTCAACACAATGATAAAGTATAATAATACACTAGCTTCTCAATTTGCCCCTGGTGCATATCTGTGCATATAGTTCATTTATGCTGCTGTGAAGCATTAGGCCTTCCTTTTAACGCTCACATGTAATAGCATAGTATTCCTTCTCATAGTACCTGTCTTTCATCAGTACTAATCATAATAAAAATTTTCTACAAAAATTGTAAGGATGTAGGGATGGCATAAAAAGTACAGAAACAAGTAAAGGCTGTTACACAGTGGAGCATTAAACATGGTCTGTACATGCAAGAATGTTGCACCGTATAGTCCTACACCCTTGAATGCAGGGACGATGGTTAATGCTCCACTGTGTAACAGCCTTTACTTGTTCCTGCACTTTTATGCCATCCCTACATCCTAACAATTTATGTCTAGTTTCTGCACTTTTTATGGAGCATAAGCTAAGATGCATGATATAGCTAGCTATTTTAACTTCTTTGTTTAGCTCCTGATAGAATTAGCAGCGATCTGCATTTTGAAATGGTATTGATATTGTAAATAATTCATTCCACAAGCCAAATGCCACGCTAAGCTGTAGAGCAAGACGAGGAATTCCACTGTGGTGCATAAAAACGAGAGAAGGATCTTTCGGAAGCTGTATGCAGCTGCTCGCAATGGCACCAGTCACACCGGTGTCATCCGGTTTAATTACGTAATTTGAAAATGGCGCCCGTCTCGTTTGGCCAAGCAACATGGCAGGAGTCGTGGCAAGTGCCGTCTTCTGCACTAATATGCGCCGCCTTCTAATCTACAAAGGAATGCAGCCAGCCAAAAATGGTGCAATATGATGCGTGAAGTATTCTCCTGGTCTCTTTGGTTCGTGCGCTACGGCTGTCAGAGAAAAAGAAGAAGAAATAGAATAAGACAAAATGTGGGACATGTCGAGGGTGCTCTCTACATGTAGGCACACCTTCGCAGTGAAGTAAGGTTAGCTGTGTGCACTGTTCAGTTCCCGCTTCTTCATGGGAAGCCTCGTTTGCCAGTTTTCAGTCCTATTCAGGAGTAGTGCAACTTTTCGTTTGTATTACAGCATACAAACAACCACTGCCATGCACTACTGTGCTGTCTGATATGCTTCCACGGCGTGTTTCTTGATTGAGAACTAAACGCATTGCATCAATTTTGTGGGATTCATCATGTTGAGCAAGGGACACACCATGTCTATCACTAGTGCCAATTAATTGATTAACCATGATACTTCATAAGCATTACTCGGCAACAGGCAACATATACCACTAATCATGACTAATGTGATTAACCATTTCCACGCAGCAATTATCCTGTAATCTAACAATGGTTTGTCTACTTATTCATCTTTAAATTTTGGTTCAATAGCCCCACAACATGGTCAAATGGGTGCTTGCAAGCGCAGACCAGACAAGCTTCAGTCAACATTAGCCTGCGTGCCATTTAGAAGGACATCAACGGTGGTAGTGCCATTGTTCCCCATTTTCAATTACTACATGGTTAGCTCCTGGTAGATGTTTCTAAGTTCAACTGTGGGTGTGAGGAAACCAGGGGTTAGTTGTCACTTCGGTTCCACTCCAAAATCAAATAAGTATTTCGAGTTAAAAAACTTGTGGGGTGCTGGGGCACCCCTGAACTCAAACTTCTTGCTAGCAACTTCCCCACGTATGTTCAATAGTTCAGATAGTTGGGGATGCAGAGCTGCTGATGGCCTGAAAGATACATCACAATGCCATAGACTGTTGGGGCAGCAAGAGTTTCAAGTCCCCAGACCAGCAAGTCATCCAGTGAAAGCACCCCTACCAAACTGTCGAAATGCTTTGCTGATGCTTTTTGATCTATACAACATTCTAAATGAGGATGTAGATGTTACTTTGCGCCTGGAGGAGTGTGCTGGCTAAAAAGGTTACCCCAAGTGCTAATGCCATGATTCAATTGTCATTCATAGGTCAACACGTCATTTGATTGTAATTGGGCTGTACCTCGAAGGTGAATAGTTAGGTAAGCTTTCTACTACAATACTATTACTTAACCCTTTAGTGCCAAATGACACATTGATGTGTCATAACGCATAATGTCGCTAATGCAAATGACACATTAAGGTGTTACAACCAAAAGAAGCTTGATATCCGTCGCCTTTTCTCTGGCTACAAGTCTACAATGCAAAAGCTGTTTGGCAGGATTTGTACCAGTGGCAGAAGCTTCTCTTGGCAAGCCTATTTTGTCTCCTGGACATGCAAGCTGTGTGCAACAGCTGCTTTGGTTCGAGCTAAATTTTGCCATTTCTTTCTTGTTTGCAGTTGGAGCCCAAGAGTGTGTGCTGTGTAACGAATTGGTTAAGTACAGACTCTACATCCTCCTGTGATACTGCGCCAATGGTTAATCTACATCGTCACGTTTAGGGCTGAGAAAGGCTTGAAGAGTAACAACGACCGATGTCTTACTCAGTGGCACGACGCGCTCGCACAAAGAATCTAGATTGGGCGCAGATACACTGTTGAACATCATTAAGTACACCACACTACCCTTCCTTCTTCTTATGTTGCCGTTTGGGGGAAGAAATGGCCGAAAAATGCGAAAACATAGTGTGCAACATTCTTCGTATGCGCAGTTATTTAAACTTGGGCATTGGGGGTATGGTGTGAATTTTAAACTTCGGCACTATAGGGTTAAACATGTTCTAGTAAGACCATTCGCTCTGTGGATACACGGCAAAATACGAAGTAAGGTGATTTGAGCCTAGCAAACAGAGAGCGTCGAGCGCGGCCATTTTGCTATATTCATCTGTGATACCGTATAATTTTCGTGGGGCAAAAATTTTGCAAACTGCCAATTGAAAGAGTACTTCACAATGATATTTTCGCAAATGGTCACCAGGCTATTTATGTTGGTAGTATTTGCAATGTATTTAAATACTGGAACTGTTAAGCACAAAATATTCGCGAGAATGTATTTTCGCGAATGCCAATGGCCTCGCGAAATTCACGAAAATTAGAGCTTACATGGTAATTGGGGTTGTTTCCTCATATAAGAATCACGAAATATGCTCACTAAGCATTCATTCTGTATACACATACAATAACATAGAACTATCAACACACATTCGTGAACACATTCCATTCAATGAAGAGACGGGGATATGCTATTAGAGATGATTTTAAGCTTTGTAAAGAACGATGTGAGTGCCACCGTATATATATATATACGCACATAAAGCCATTCGAATATCTAAATTGGAAAACAATGTAGGGGTGCCAAAATTTAACTGAATTGCTGTTTTGTGGTTGTGGTAATGCATCATATCTGAGCTGAGTTTATGCTCCATAGAGTGCAAGAACTACAGTATGTGACAATATAACGTTAATGTTCTGTTTCCATTTCGTTCTGTATAAAATAAACAATTTGACCAATCTACGGTGCATTGGAACGAAATGGTTAAGTGGGCCTCGAACGATTAGGCGCTAGCAAAACAATTTTCGCATGCATTCGTTGAGCTTGTCCGACAAGGAGTGACAGCAGCAGCACTCGCAGACATCGTATTCTCCAACTGGCGCCCACAATGTGTGGCTATATCGTAGTATTGAACCATCTGGAGCTGTTGCATACTTCTTTCGTTTGATTTGACTGACGATACTGTGCGTTTTTCCACCGTTCTATAAAAACGGATGTTCCGTTCATTTTATAAAAACGGGACGTTACCGTTATATTGTCACATACAGTAGAACAAGTATTTCGAGTTAAGAACACATGGTGCCCCTGAACTCGAACTACTTGCCCTTTTGTCATTGTAATGTAACCAATTACACACACACACACGCACGCACTGAACATGCATACTGAACATGTATAAATATACACATGCTCACATACACACACACACACACACACACACACACACACACTGAACACGTACACACAAACAATACGCACACATACACACACATGTGCACGTGCGTACATGCATACACACACACACATGCATGTGCGTGCGTGCACACACACGCACACAACACACACACACACACACACAAACACATACACAGATAGATAGATAGATAGATAGATAGATAGATAGAGAGAGAGAGAGAGAGAGAGAGAGATAGAGAGAGTGAGTCTATCTGTCTGGTAGAGCTGACCATACCTTTTGAGGCTGCAGTGGCCACTGCTGCGGAGAGAAGAGGGCCAAGTACGAAGACCTACTTGCCTGACAACATCGAGAAAGAAGGAACGCCAAGAACTGGAACAAGAGATCACAAGGAAGTGCATTATACGCTCTCACGAGATATGGTGAAAAAGGAATTGGAAGAGTGACTGACCACCTCACAGTGATGTGACCCATTGATACCTGCAATAGATTGCTGTACACTGTATCTTATACATAGCTCTGTCTGCATAAACTATTCTGTCACCTCCCACTTGTGCTAAGGCTAGGCTGTTTAAACTGTGCTGTGTTTTTGTATGACACATGAGCAGGGCCTAGATCACCCTTAGCCCTCGCTAGCCACCAGCTTTGCTTGTTTGGTCTGTTGTACTCATGTTGTTGTTATTATGGTGCGCATGGTGCAGGAAACAGAGAGAGAGAGAGAGAGAGAGAGAGAGAGGAACATTTCAGCGCATATTACCTTCCCCTGTGTAACTTCGATTCCACTATGAATACAAACCTTTGCACACTTCAGTGTCATGATTTCCTGAAGTACGCCACACTGTTCCACTGTCTACAAGGAGCTCCACGAGCTAGTTTCTTAACATGCGAAATATCAAGCTCTTTGGTTGAAAACCAAGCCAATTCATCCAAGGAACCTCTTTGCATTGGTATAATATAGTGAACAAATGGTTCTAATCCTTCTTCCACCAACTAAAGAAGTAGACTCGTCTCGGAGCACCACCAATATAAAATGACTGTTGTTTGATATTCATGATATATGTATTAGTTATACCACGGCGCTGAAGTGTATATGGATTTTAGGCGCATGATGCCCAAGGGCGCGAAGCGCCCGAGGGTGAGTGCGTCTAAAATCTATATACACCTCAGCGCCGTGGTATAAGTGATATATACCCCACCTAGCGTGTCTAGGCTCTTATTTGAAATGCGGGCTTCTTCCAGGATGGCAGCTCTGAAGAGCGGCTATGAAGTTTTGTTGAATTCACAAGTGCTGTGAAGTTTTTGCCTGAAGTTAAGCATTGCAGCAACACTCTAAGAAGAAACAGGAAGAATAAGGAAGGTAAATAATTAGAAAATGGCGGTCGTCCGCAAAGGAAAAAGCAGAAATAGACGGATAACTCTCTGCGAACCACACAACAGGCGCCGTCAACCCCGCTATAACCTGACCCATGGTCCCCTCAGCAATCATAGCGAGTTTGAGGACGACGGAGCAAGAAACATGCACGTGCATAGTGAACACAGACACTTTCAGCTTTATATATTAGACTAGCAGAGTGGCCTGCCTTTGGTGAGCTATGGCGCTCGATGCCTGTTCCCGATGCCCTCAGCAACCATGTTACAGTTACAGATCAAAATGATGATTATCGGTTTAAATTCAAACAACAGTACGGTAAAAACTGAAAGTCAAGGGGAACAATAATTAGAAAATGGCGGTCATCCATGAAGGAAAAAGCGGAAATAGACGGATAACTCTCTGCGAACCACAAGAAGGGTGACGCAACCCCCACTATAACATGCCCCTTGGTGCCCCCAGCAACCACAGCAAGTTTGACAGCGATGGAGCAAGAATTGTGCGTGTGCATTGCGAACGCACAGACAGACACGTTTGGCTTTATACAGAGTGGTTGCACAAGACATCACAAACATTGTGCAATTACTTTCGTGTGGCAAATGAGGTCTGCTTACATACTCACGGTGCGTTGGGGTTGATGCTACAAAGCACGTACAGCTGCCCATGAGTTTCGAACTTACTGGATTAATTGTTCTACAATGGTTCGATCGTGTTGCATGTATAATGGTACAGCACAAGATGTTAAGGAGACCCGGGAAGCAGGAATAGAGTTTTATAGAAATCCTCAAGATGAAGCTAAACAAAGGCTGTGGCTCGATGCGATAAGCAGAAAGGACTTTCACCCTACACCTGACACAGTGATTTGTAGCCAGCACCTTGTAGGAGGTGAGTACTCCTGTAGCTGTCCTATGTAGTTATTCCCAGATTTTCCTCTGCCTGCAGAGTGTACCCTAGCAACTGTATTGTTTTATATAATGATGTAGATAAAAAGAAGGATGTTCCTAGCTTGTTTTCCTTACTCCTAGTCTGAAGAGAAAGATAGCAGAACAGAGTATGGATAGGTACACTGCCCCTAAACGAAAAAAAGGAAGCTAAAGTCAGGAATGAAGCTATTGGTAACATTAAGTGTGATGCAGATCAACTAAACGATCTAGAGCCAGTAGAATACCAACCTAACAAGACGTGTTCTGGTACACAGACAGAGTTAACAGCATCTCATCTGCTTTCTGTAGAAGATGACTATAAGAAACGACTAGAGGAGCTATCTGAGCTACGTACTAGGCAGGCAAAAGCTTATCCCGAGCAGAAAGACTTAAGGAATGATGAGAAAATGTGTCGCTTCTACACTGGTTTCAGTAGCTTTACCGTTCTCATTGCATTGTACCAGATGGTTTCTTTAGCAATCCATGAGAGTTCAGTAGCAACCCTTACCCATTTCCAATGCTGTACTCTCACCCACATGAAACTTCGTCTGAATCTGAGTAATTACAATCTTGCATGTCGATTTGGTATTAGTGAAGCCACAGTAAGTTGTGTTGTTTCACGATGGATTGAGGCAGTGGACACCCGACTTTCCTTCTCAATCAAATGGCCAGATCATGAATCTTTGCAAAGAACAATGCCATGCTTTCATTGTAATTACGGTTTGAAAGTCACATCTATTATTGACTGCTTTGTAATATTTATTGAGAGACCCTCAAATCTGCTTGCCAAGAACTGTACATGGTCACAGTACAAGCACTATAACGCAACCAAGTATTTGATCAGTATCACACCTCAAGGATATATATAGGTTTCATCTCTGATGGGTGGGTGGGGGGTGGGGGAGGTTCTCCGATAAGTACATTGTTGAGAACTCGGGTTACTTGAAGCATCTCCTCCCAGGAGATGTTGTTCTTGCAGTTAGAAGATTTGATGTAGCTGATAGTGTGGCCCTCTATGGACCTACCCTGGACATACCAGCATTCACAAGAGGTTGCGATCAGCTTGGTCCGAGTGAGGTTGAAGCCAATCGTTAACTAGCCAATGTCAGAATTCACGTGGAAAGAGTCATTGGTGCCATGCGATAGCGTTTTCAAATCCTATCTGCAACTGGTGTCTTACAGCAGGAAATGTACAATAACTCTCAAATACTAAATGATGGAGTAGTTTGAGACGCTGTGGTCAGAGTTTGTTGTTCTTTGCATAATGTTTGTGAGGGGGTTGTACCATTCAACTGAACATCAATCATTGCGACTTGATCACCATACACAAGCCTATATTGTACACTACAGTCACAACTGTATACGTACCATTTACACTTGCATGGGTGTAGAACAATCTTTAATATATTTAATCTTATCCAGTCTGTGCATTTGTTTGTTTGTTTGCTTGTCTGTGGCATTGAAAACGGGCATTTGATTGGACGACACAATGATGTAACCGTAAACATGGCCGTTCTGGCAGTGTGCAAGTGCCTCGCAGCCAACTGTCTCTTATACACTCCGCGCTCTTTAGTTTGGGTCTCCCAGGCGCGACATGCACTTGCGCAGAAGTTTACTGTTATTGTCTGGTGTGCGGGAACTGCTCTGGCTATCGGTACGTGGGTATTTTTGTTTCGCTATTTGGGTACTTTAGCTGTCAGCGATCTGGGCTGCTGAAAGCCCTTTCTCTATGGCAAAGTAAGCTATTGGGCAGAAAGCTTGCTTGGCTTGGGCACTGCCTTATTGGCTAAGGAAAGACATGACCATTCAATTCTTTTAACATGGTGTAGGTGTAGCTAGCTATATGTATAATTATGTGCATGCGAGTGAAGACAGTGGCCAAGGCCAGCGCAGACAAGATCAGCACTATACCTAGGCAGAGTCACCCAGCTGCAATCACCCAAACGGTGATGGATGGCTTGCGTTGTCCAATTAGTGATGCGATGCGGAGCGAGCGCGGCCTTTGGCCGCGCTTGCTTGTATATTTTTATTATTTAAGAAATATCTATATGTACATAGAGACTTGCAAAATATCATTCATGTGGCACTCGCATGCCACATGAAAAATTACATAGTAAGTACAATCTGAATAATGTTGCAATACATGTGTATACATTATAGCCCTATTTTTATGTTTCTTTTGTTGCATTGACATGCTGGACAAAGCCATGTGCCACGTGGTACACTGGACAGATTGACACACTCAAGGTGGTACCACTTCACAGTGCATGTCTTATTGTCGCAGCCAATCATTCTGCCACCCTTGTCTTCTTCACAAATACACCATGAACCATCATCGTCCTCCACTGCATTAATTATAATGTCTGCTCTGTGTTACACTGTGCTGGTGATTGTGTGAACCATTTCCTTAGGAGCTCTGGAAGAATGCACAAATTATAAAATCTCTCTGCTTTTGGAACTGATTCCCTCATCAGATCTTCATCCAAAGAAATGCACTCTGTTGTCTAAACAACAAAATTGCAGTAACCTACTTCTTCCTTTGTGTTTCAAGTACCTACCCATTGGTGAAGTATTTGTAAATTTGGGAGTTCTTGACTTCCCAGTGGCGGATCTAGGAATTTGTAAAGGGGGGGGCAGCCTGTAGGGGGGGGGGGGGGGGGGGGCGGGGACATCCACCCTCGGAGAAATTTTGAAAATAGAGGCATTTACATGGGTTTTTAGACTCTTAGTAGCTACAGTTCCAGGCTCTTTGCTAAACCTGGTAGCAATGAACAGAATATCATGCACCAAGCGGCCATTTTTATGACGTCACAGATTGGATGACATGGCCGTCTTAATGCTTGCGAGATGTTGTTTTGGCTTAAATAATAGCTGTGTCAATTGAAAATAAGCTATAAAAGCAGTAAAGTACTAAATAAAAGTGTTCTGAATGATTCCCGAGCTAACTCAACTATTGGATGAGTATTCAAGGAAATAGAAATTCTGATGGAGGGGACAGATCCAGTGTATAGCAAGTACACGACAATATCTGCATAGCTGGAAGGAGAGATGCATGTGTCTTGTCATATTGTGTAGCTACAGTATGTACACTGCATGCATGCCTACCTAAGAGCTGGCAAATGAGATACATCCTTGCACAAACCTGGAACCATTCTCGGCAAAAGCTCACGCCAGCAAGACTTGTTTGGGTACGAATCAGGGCCGTCGGAGGCACTTTAGAAGTGGTAAGGCCATTGGGTGAAGGATACAAAATGTCGCGAGCGCAAAAAATTATTTAGCTACTTTTCATTATCATACAGATAACGTTTGCTACAGATCTGTACCTCAAGAATGGTGATGCCTTTGCTAGCCCAGCATGCACTCTCGATCAGTCAGTAAGTCGTTTTAAGAGGGTTACATAGATTTCACAATGATATCAGTGATATACAGCAAAAAGCAGCTAAATCATGTTTACTAAACGTTCAGCATCAGGGGCGTACTTTCAAAACTAGGGGGGCCGAAGATAGCAGGTACATCAGAGGTAGATTTGCGAGTGAAAAATTTTTTGAGGCTAATTAAATTTAGTAGGGAATGAGAGTGCGAACCCCACGAGCTCAGTTACAGATCTGCATACTCCTCTATTAGTAATTTACATTTCATTAACAGCTATGATGCCAAAAGCAATGCCACCTGTTGGTTGCATTGCTTTTTCTTCTCTTTGCTGGCTTTTCCAGAAAACTTAGGAGAGATTGCTGAGACAAACAAATATTATAGCGCAGTAGGATATTATATTCATATTCAGGTCACGTGCCAATTGCGCAACCAGTAAAATGGCTTCTAAGCAAGCCACTAAACCAGAATTTTGAACAACAGGTTTTGTTGGATATAGATCCGAACGAAAATGCTGCGGACTATTTTGTATACTTTGGTGAGATGGCCTGAGCATTTACTAGCATTTACTGATCAAAGATTGCAGAGGTGAGACAGGGCTAAACATCTATGGGGGCCTGGTCCCCCCCTTGTGAAATCTGGGGGGGCCATGGCCCCCACGGCCCCCATGGTTCCTACGCCTATGAGCATTGTATGAAGCTAGATACGTGCCCATGCATAGGCTACACATATGTATATATAGCTAAATATTAGATACAATAGCTAGTCTTTGATTTAGCTAGCTAGCATTTCAAAGTTGCTAGCTATTATGCAAAATCCTCACCTGGTATACCAGCTCTCTTGGAAAGTTTGAGAAACGATGTCCGTCACACCGAATTGACGCTTGGGGTACTGAAAACCTGCACGAGGCTGATGAGGCTTGTCACCTATTGTCGGCGTTCTTAGGTCCACGTGCTTCGACGATGAGGCCATTTTGAATTGTTACATCACCGTTAAGGGTATAGCGATTCGCTGGCGTGTGGTGCTACAAGCCATGCTTCGTAGCGCCAGGTGATGTGGGTCTATTGGTGCGAGAAAACGATTGCCTACGTACGCACTGCTGGCCTCCATCTTTATTACGTTATGAATCGATTATGTAACAAAACATGGCAGAAGAAAGGAGCGTGCTTGCAAATCGTGAAGTATTGGACCCTACTTGATATCTCCTGTTTTATTGCATCTGTTAACAACCTAAGATCATTGCTTCTTTGTTTCCTCAACGGTTAGTTAAGGTAGGGTAGGGGTTATCTGGTTTAGTAGCTAAAAACACTGCTTTTGAAAATTAAAAAAAACCTGCTAGCTGTTCAAAAAGTGGTACGGCCATGGCGGTACCGCCACCGACAGCCCTGCGACTAGTCCGCCATTTGAATGTAAAAGAAATCGAAAAGCGTATCATTCTGATTCCCATTGCGATACTGGAGTTCCGCGTTTTACCATAGGCCGTTGCAACCACTTCATATTAGATGAACATAAAGCCATATGAATACACTGTGCCTAAAAGTGAAAACAATACAGGAGCACCTTTGGCGCCCCAATAATTTAAAGAAAATGTCTACAAACACTACTAAAGATGTAGGGATAGCTAGCACAAAAGTACAGAAACAAGTAAAAGCGACTACAAGGTGGAACATTACCAATGCCCCTATATTAAATCTTTTCTTGCACTCAGGACTTGTCAAACGGCAACTAAACACTTACGCTTTTGTCTGAGGAAAGCCCCGGACATCAGTACTCGTTTAGACATTCTGTCCTTGTGCCCTTGTGCTCTCAGGGTGTGGGTAGAGATCGCCATTTATACAATCACGTGACCTGCATGGAGTACGGCCGGAATTGCGGTAGTTCCCTCAGTGGATCCAAATATGAATGTCATTGTACTGTCAAATATGAATATCATTAACCATGTACTGCCAAATATGAATATCATTAGACCCTGTAGCTGTAGGCATCTAATCTAACTATTAGAAGACCATGTAGTTCAATGCATTAAAAGTAGACCGTATGAGGGAACTACCGGAATTGCCGTAAACGGGGGTTACAAGACATTGCGAAATCTTTGCAACGTACACCTCCAGCTAGCGTTGGACCCCCACGTACAGCGAAATACCGTAATCTCATACCCAGACCCACTTCCGGCCGCCATTTTATTGCGGGCGGGGAAGGTGGAATAAAATGGCGGCCGAAAGTGGGTCTAGGTAAGCGACTAACGGCGAAAGCACCGAAGCGCCGGGAAGAAAAACGTGGCCACTGTTGCTGGACCCACGTTTCCTTTCCGCCCTCGGCGATTCGGCGTGGGTCCAAAGCTGGCTGGACTACGTACACCCGAAATCCGTAAGCCGTGTGACAGTCACATGGACCAATCGGTAGCAGAATTTGGCCACTCCTGCTTAGCGATTGGTCCACGTGACACGGTTTTCAGACATTTCTGCAACGTCATTGAAAGTCCCACTGCAGGGGGGGTCGGACAAGTCCTGGGATTGCGCAATACCAGCACCTCAATAATTGCATTCCTGACATTTCAATCGCGTATATCCATATGTTAGCTGACCGTGCTCCAAGGCCGAATGTGCATACCCTGAGCCATGGCAGGGCCTTGTACTGCATTCGCGCCCCTGGTATGACCCGTACGTACGTAGCCAAGGAGCCATACGGTGGATTGGGCTTAATTGTCTGACGGCTTTCACGATTTAGTTTTGCAAGTTATCGCAGCGTTTCCTGAGGATTGCCAGCACGATTAAGCCATTTCTAGCATCCCTGCTATCGAATGTGACAAATCGTGTACAGAACCAAGACGATTGCAAGGACGTGGCTGCCGATTGCACTCCCATTGCAGAAGCAGTCAACCTATCAGTCTTGCAGTCCTGAGGTGACCAATGACGACTCGCTACCAGCTTCTAAGGAGTCACTTCCACAGGAGCACTTGCTCAGTACTCCAGATTAGGCTTCATCTGCCTCGTAGCCAGCAGCAGCGAACACTCGTACACCGGTGTTGGAAAATGCTCGCAAAACCTACCTAGATGCTGGGGAAGGGCGGGGAAGGGTCCATTTTCTGATAGCCCTTGTCCAACTGTGTGCTCAGAAGCAAAGAAACAAGCGATGCGACGTGTTTTTCGAAATATGTCTGCTCTTTGCTAGTATAGGTAAAATACACAGTAAAGAGCAGCCGCGTCGGCCATTTTGCGGATACACGTGACCTTGACCGACCCCCCCTGGTCCCACTGCTCTGTTACCGCCGGCATGCGCATGCCATATATGGATTGTTGCTGTAAAGGGTCCGAGGGCGGGTTAGTATTCGTAGACCCACACGTTATTTGTTCGACCAGCTTGAGTAAGTTAATGACCATCATCTTCTTTGTAGCCAGTCTGACTCTGAGAAACTTACCTGTAACAACTTTTAGGAGAAGGTTTCGACTTACGTAGCTAGCTGGTAAAAGGCTGGTCCATGTATTGGAGCCCAACTAGGGCCAGGCGTATCCAAACACACCGGGTGTGTGTCTGCTGTTCATGTGCTTAGTTCGACGTGAATACAGTTGAATGCCATAAGACATCACCTGAGTTGTGGGGGGATAGTGTTAATTCATTTCTGGTGTGAATTGGTGTGAATTGGTGTGCTTTTCTGGTCTCACTTTCCAGCAGCTAACAACTATTACTGTGAAGGCCTGAAGACTTTTTACAGGGAGACTGTTGGAAGGGGCAACGGCCAGTGACAGTGAGTATGCATACCCAAGTCTTATCAGTACCTGGCGTGCAGACGGTGCCAACATGTTGTTGATGTAGATGCCAAAGGTTTAGTTAGATACAGGTCTTACTATGTGACACGTAGGAAGATCTATAATTCATAACACAGAGCTTACTTGTTTAAGGGGCACTGCGGCCACCACTAGCTACAACCTGTTGAATGAAGTAATTGTTGGTGTTTCAATTGATTTGTTGCGGTGTCTGCCTTTCATATTGTGTAGGCGGCCCTGCAATTGAACTTACAAGTCACACTAAATACTGTGATCGTACACAGAGCAGAAGGCAGATTTAAGGAGAACATTTCGCCCCAAAGGTATATGGTGTGCATGGATGCAGTGGTGGGAACCTGTCACAGGCAGCAGCATTTACATTTTGCTGTGCATTCTATGGTGTCATGTACCATGTTTGTATGTTGGGGTTTACAAGTTAGCATCAATGTTTTGGCAATAGACCTTTTGCCAAATAAACGTCATAATTACTTCCGGAGTTCAGGTCTTTCCCCGTAGTACATGGCCGACATAGGGGTAAAAACATAAAATGGTTCTTACTTCGTTCTGCAACAAGGAAGAAGTGAACAAATAGCCGGTTGCTGAAATATCACCAGTACAGGAACACAGCATGACCTGCCGAAGTACAAATTTGGCGGTTTCGGAAGAAGCAGGGTACTTTTTGCCCGTTTCTCGGCGAGGAATACAATGTTCCCAGTGCGAAGCTGGCTGAACCGTAGAGGAGACATACCCTACGCAGGTAATCTGGGTCAATACTGCTTGCGGAGCTGGTTTGCTCTCCAAACAGTCGTCATACAAGTAATACTGGCTGTGCGCCCTATGGTGATCATCAACGGCAAAGTAAAAGCAAAGCTTGGGAGGTATGTATCGCAGATCCTTTTCCTTGTGATCCAGAGAAAAGGGAAAGAAACTCAGCTTCTTCCAGCCATCTTGCTGCTGTTTGCATACTATTGAATCGTTGTTCAAAAAGTGCCTAAACACTGGCTGATCAAGACAACACGCCTACCAACTTGAAGGCCGTCGTTCGCACTACAATACTACATCAACAGAATGGAGGGCTTCCGCTTCCTGTACCTGCTACACACGAGTGAAAGTGGCCATTTACCTATTTTTCCTTTAAATAACAGGAGTTCGCCGAACTCCAGAAGTAATCAAATTTTATTTGGCTAAAGTTCTATTGAGCAGTTTATGTGGGCAGCTTGGGACATGTTGTTAAACCACCTTGACAGAGAACACTCAACAAGCAGCAAGCTCAATGCATGCCCGTAGCACCCAGTCCGGCTGGTCCGGCCATGACCAGACCAGTTTTTGCTGCTGGAACAAAAATTCTAAAAATTGAAGATATGCATTTTAAACACACTTTCAAGTTAAGGGGGGAAGGGGGGGGGGGGGGTACTGGCCTAAGGTTAAACAACGTTCTAAAACTAGAGTGGTCTTCTTACAGTGTTGCAGGACTTAGTTTGAACAAAGAATACCCAGATACTTAGTCCTCGAACCAACCTTAAGGTAGCAGCACTGGCTAAAAGCTTCCTTTAGGGTACATTACATTTGTGTATGTATCTCTCAAACCATACAAGCAACAATCTTGACCATTGCAAATGTAATTGACATGGAAATGCCCCACAATTTGGTGATATTAATTAATTGATTAGTACTTCCCTTCATGAGATAATCTAATTGGAAGTGAAAATTTATCACCTCAGGTGAGGTCAAGCAGCTTCAGGAAAATTCTATCTTCTTCTGTTCCAAAAGGCTGAATTGGATCAAACCTGGGATATACAATCTACAAACATGTGTGCACAAATCTATGGCAGCGATCTAGCATTTTCCATTTTATTACAGAGTTATTCCCTGTTACTTTCCAAATCGCAAAACTCGCGATAACTCGCTCGCGGAGACGATTTTCCGAGATCGCTGCCATAGTTCTCTGCATATGGGCGTGTGCTTCACGGCAAGAGATAACGCGTCTGGCTCGATTGAAACGCGCCAGACTAGATAGGTCTGCAACACCTTTGCCCACACACTAACTTGCCAGAACTACCGCATTTGAATGCTTCCTACCTAATTCCTGTGACCAGCGCTAGGAACTATGTGTATGACGCAGATATAAGCGTGGTCTGCGCTTCACGACCAGAGCCAGCACCCAGGAGAGGCTCAGATCCTTCTTCAGAATGTCGAGTACCAATTAGTCGCGGTTTTCACACCTAATCTCACACCTGTGCGTGTTACGCAACGTGTATTTACAAACTTGCAGAATTCATTTACATTCTTCTTGTGTGCGACGGAGCTGATCGTTACAGTTCGGTGCTTCAGGCAGGCGTATCCCAAACTTCATCAGCTAACCGCGATAGCTTCTGAAAGTTGGGAAACGCCCGTCTGCACCAGTAGTAGCTACGGTAACAGTGCGCGATGCCAAAAGTGAAGTCGGGAAAGAAACGCGCTCACCTTACGGACATAAGTACCCGAGGGCACGCTATGCGCGGAGTAGGAATAGCCAGCAGGCTCTCGGAGGACTTCTTACTCCCGTCAGATTGGATCACCGAAGAACGACGAGTTGGGTCAGAATTTCGTATTACGTATCGCTCTCCCGCTGGACGCTGCTTCACAAGCAGGACGGCTGTTCAGGAATTCTTTGCTGGCCCTAGAATGACAGCGATCGAGGCAGATACTGCGGACAGTCCATCAATGGACGAATCTGGTTTGGAATACTTCCCAACGCCGAGAAAAGGTCGAAGACTGCAAGCCATTCTTGAAGAATCTACCACCAGCATAGCTCAGCAAGAGCAGCCTGAAAACTGCCTCTTCTTCACAGAGCTAAGAGCTTTCACAACGCTTTTGGAAGGGATATCTGCTCAGAGGAAGTGCTCTACTGAAGGTTGCCTAGGCACTCTTGTGCCTATATCTGTGGACAGAACAGGTCTTGGTGGAGGAGCTCGCATTCAGTTAGCCTGTGATGGATGCACATCGAGCAACCTTGTCTTCAATACTTCCACCTATGTCCAGGACTCACGGCGACACGTTGCATCCTTGTCCATTGCACTTGCCTTCCTACTTACTGGCCATGTCCATTCTGGATACCACAAGACACTAGGTCGTGGCATTGGAATCCCAGCCCTTCATCGCAATACATTTTACATGGTCGAGAAAGAAGCCTATCCACATATCCAGAGGATGCTGCAAAGTATGTGTGAATGTGCAAAGGAAGAGATGAAGGCAATGGGGGCAGAAGAGCTTGGGGGCTGGAAGAATGCTGTGACAACAGCAGATGGGTGCTGGCTGACTAGGGGTCACTTCAGTCAGAACTTTACATTCATCATTAAAAACTACCAAAAGAATACCATTCTATGGTATGGCCACCTCTGTATGCGTGGGAGTGATGATGTGGTTGAGGAGCCACTGTATCCTGGCACAGCAAAGTCAGCAGAGGGACACCTGGCCGGGAAGCTTTTCCAGCAGGCAAAGGAAGAAGGTTGCCAGGTGTCAGTGAATTGGCAGGACAGTGACTCCTCATCAGCCAAAGCCATCACAACAGTGTACCCATTGGTATCCATCATGTATTGCTCAGGGCATGTTGGGCGGGCACATGCCCATCAGCTGGTCGACCTCAAAGCGAAGAAGGCCTTCACGAAGACATACAAGGACAACCACCGTGCCAAGCATCCCTCTGTCGATTCAGTCACCTGCTGCTGTGCTAACTCTAAGCATCGGGCTGGATGTGGCTGTATCACGGAAGATTTCATTCGTAGTGCCCGTGTAAACCACTTCCTGGTATGCATCCAATCCGGCAAGGATGCACAGCTCTATGCCACACGTATGCGAGAACTTGGCAAGTATCATGCTAGGGGGATTCACCAGTGGGAAGGAGGGAAGTGCTCTTTTCACCCGTCAACAGTTTGTTCGTGTGGGAACTGCGATGACGAGGATAACCTTCTGTGTAAAGGCAAGCCCTACGAAAGCAGGTTCACTCTGTCATGTGAGCTCCACTCCCTCGGTTATGAGGTTGAGTGTGAGAAGAGAGCATCCAATGCAGGGAGTGTCATCCACCCCATAATGGGCCGAGGGCATTCAAACCTCTGTGAGGCGGCGTTCAATGTGCTACCACGATTTCGCTCAAAGAGCCTTGCCATCCACCGCCTGTCATACATCACTCTCTCTAACTGGGGACTCATCATGAGCTGCAGTCCTGATACTTCACCTTACGTCTCCTTATTTGAGCGCATGGGTCTGCCCATACTGGATGGCATGGAAGAGATTTGGCAGGAGGACATGGAGGCAAGGTTGAAGTACCTTGGGAAGAAGAAGAAAGATGAAGTGAAGAAGTATCGGAATGAAATGAAGAGTGCACGTGTGGCAGAGCAGCAAGAGCGGAAGCAGTGGGTGAAAAGACAGCAGATTATTCATAGTTATGGAACACAGGAAGATGAGCTGGACATAGAACAGGGTGAAATGGTAGACAGCAAGTCTACTATTTACTCACATATTAGTGGTGTTCACAGTATGGAGGGTGAGAGTGAAGGGATCCTTCTTGTTACAGGGCCCCACACTCAGGGAACAGGCAACAAAATGGCTACATCACAGGCATCAGGGAAGGGGAAAGATAGAAAGCCGTGCAAGTGTGGGTCACGGACGCATAGCCGGGTATCTTTTCATGGTTGCCCGTTGAACAAGCATTCTTGACATCTGTCAACATACACAATTACCTTCATACTAATTGCGTTCTTTTCACCATATTTTCCATATCATCACAATCTTTAACCATTTCTCTGATAATTATGTAAATTAGTATGTGCAATGTACCTGAAGGAGTATGCATGTGACATGTTTTGTGTTTAGTTCATAAATCAGAATAAAAATGCAATAATGAAAATCTGTGAAGGTGACACAACAAACAATAGAGAATGTCTAGCTAAGTAGCTATAGTGAAAATTTCCAGTGCCCTAATGCTGTCGTCCACGCCCAGATGGCCGCTTACGAGCAGCAGATCTAGAGCTATGGGAGCTCTTTATAGCAGGCCACTTGGCCTGAAAGAGGTCTTGATAGGTTACAACGTATACCTGAATGTGTATGAACAGAGACCATTATACTTCTTTTAATTTATACACAAATAAGTGGCATGGTATCCATTTTATACGCGTGTGTGTGTGTATACGTACGTAGGTGCACATACCGAACTTCCTTCAGGATCGGGTTTCGACTCTGTGGCTTGTTCGTCGGGGAAGCGCGCTCTAATCACTGCTTTCAGTGCATCCGGATAGATGTAGCTTGGCGCACTCCCTTCAAAATGGCCAGATCCGACGTGTGTGCCATACTGAAGGGGAAACATGATTGCGCGCAGTAGTTGTGTGCAAAACTCGTCGCGAATCGTGCATCACTAACCCAGAGAATGCCATATATGCGGCGATACATCTTCGCCCGTCCTGCCCTGCCACTCTCGGCTCCGTAATCCATCTGTAGCAAGGCTACTAGGCCCCTTGGTGCGCTCTCATGGCTGCAAATAATACGAGAAACCATTCGATTACACCGTACTACAAGTTCTGCAAGAAACGCTCACCCATTGTCTACAAATTTAGCCTCTAGAACGGCCAGGCTTCCTCGAAAGACAACATGGCAGCCATTCCCCTGTCTTAGTAAGCAATTACTTTTCGCACCATTAATTAATCAGGTAACACTTGGAGTTTGACGCGATTTTTACTTTTTCCTTTCTTCCATAACTCACGCATGCTAGCAGTAATCGACACAAAACTTCTGATACGTAATTCAGATCCATAACTCTACCTCTCCACCAAAAATTGTACAGGTTTGATTTCGACACGTGAGCCAGTGCTGCTACCTTAATGGCGGCAGCCATTTTATGGATGTAGTTATGACGTTTCTTGATGTTTTCTGATGTGCTAAAATGGTGTGTTAAACGATCGTCATGGTATCGAAGAGCAAAATTGCGTTGATGGTGTCTTCTAGTTGAGGGAAGGAGAGAATTGTGCTGCCTAACATTGGAGAGACAGCCAACAAACCACTAGATTTTAATTTTTAATGCGCTATCTTCTTATTTCAATGCATTGTATTCCCTGTTTCATGGCACTTGATTGCCTTTCCTGCTGTAAGTGCCTGTTAGTCTATGTGACATTTTTTTCATACTCATTGGAGTGATGATGGGCTTGGAAGTGCTCCAAAAGTACTCACAGAACATCTAGATTTCAAACA
The DNA here is from genome assembly GCA_964019415.1 of Ianthella basta. Lineage (NCBI taxonomy): Eukaryota > Metazoa > Porifera > Demospongiae > Verongiida > Ianthellidae > Ianthella > Ianthella basta. The sequence goes on along the minus strand of OZ025872.1, from coordinate 1,724,036 downwards.
TTTTTCTGGGGGGCATGCCCGCAGATCCCCCTAGTTTGCGTCACATCATCTAGGGCCTGACTGGTTCTTATCTTGGTGCTACGGCCCTGATGCTAGGACAAGCAAAGGAGACAGACAGAAATAAATGTTTAAATCCATGTGTTTAATCTTTGCCTCATTGACTCTGTATTTTATGGCTATTCTGATGTTCAGCAGCCCATGTATTTTATGCTATGTTCCTGCCTCAAGGAAATTCACAAGTGTGTGTGTACCTACTTGTTATGGAACTGTAATGTAATCTAACAACCCAAGTCTGTACCATTAGGCAGTCACTCTTTGATGATGTCATTACAGTCAGGTTATCCACTGATTACATTACCTGGTATGAAATATGACTATGAACTTAGTATGACGTATTGTCACCCATGACAACTGCCACTGTGAATAGTGACTGACGTTCAGCAAGCATTTTGCCCTCATGATAGGTGTGAAATCATCTAGTACTTTCTCCTGCAGAGGAGTGCACTCTTTAAACATTTGGCCTTGCCACTCAAACAAGTATAGGTTATATAACGAGAACGAGGGTTTATCGAATATACACGCTGAGGGTGAAGCCCGAGGCCGTGTATATTTGATGAACCCGAGTTCAAATTGTATAACCGGCTTGTACCAGAGTGCAACCAATGAAATTCACTTGACAAAAATGGTGGGCATACTAAATTGATTCAGACGCGAAGTGGCCAATCAGCGCTAATTCAAGGTCCCTAAGAGCTGCTTTCCTTCAAAACACGTTCACTTCCTTAGCAATGGAGATGAAAAACAGAGAAAACCACAGCAGAGCTGACAGCAGCATGGACTAGCCTAAGATCGTGTACGGCATACTTTTTCCTGTTTGGGTAGAATGGAGGAGCCCTGCAGAGCATTCTAGCGAGTTGTCGTAGTGCCTGAGCAAGTTGTAGTCACTGACGAGCACTTTAGTTTGCCTCAGTCGTTGCTACCATTGTTTTCCTTGAGCCTTATCAGTTCCACGGTATCTTGCGCTGCCGCTTTGTCTTCGTATGGTGCTGTTTCTTTGAGCGGGCTCATTTTCGTAAGTTTTTGGTTTCTCCGCTGACACTACCATCCTGTTACATGCCGTATGCAATGTCACTGCTGGCAATTTCATTGTGGTTACTGTCTTCACTGTTGATGCTACCCTGTCTGTTTCCTTTAACCCTCTCTCTTTCGTCGCTGCTACTGTTTCTGCTATCTTTGAATGTTCTTTCTTGCATTGCTGCCTTCGCATTTTGATAATAGATAATTGCCCCTGATTTGAATTTTAGTGCGTCTCACAGGGGAGCTGCATTGGTAGTTTCGCCGTAGGACAAAGCTAAAGTCGCTTTGTATCCTGTCCATGCTGCCTCAGTAGTACTTTCGAGTGCTGTGCAACGGTGTCGACGATGACTTCTGTGCCTACACACGCTGACCAGGAACATTCAGCACGTGCGCAGACCTGTGGCTGCAGTACCCAACGCCACGAGTGATGCACAAACATGCAGAGACGTCACGAATGCTTTGGTGCTCTGCTTTGACTCAGCTGGATTGCGCATGCTCTGAAAGCTTGTCTCAGCCTGCAACAGAAGCAAAGCAGTGAGCAATGGATGCGGTGTATTGGCATTGATTGTGTGTCGAGTCATTTCCCAGGAGTAAATGCATCCTTGGGGAACATGTACGCACTCCTCTTTCATGAGCAAGTAGTGCACTTCTCCAGAAGCTGTTACTTGCAATATTAACCCTCGGTGGCACGTAGCGCAGCGAGGGGTTAAGGTACTTGGTTTGTCTGTCTCTCTCTCTGTGTGTGTGTGTGTGTGTGTGTGTGTGTGTGTGTGTGTGTGTGTGTGTGTGTGTGTTTTAGCGCCTAATCTGGCACTGCAGGCTATGAGGCGCCTGATGAGCTATACCAGTGGATTCAGAAAGACAAAGTAGGAAGTTAAAAAGGGCGATTGTTTCGAAAGGACTGCGTTCGAGAGATATGGTAGTCTCGTACCCAGCCCTATCTCTGCCATTCCGCCATTTGGGGGAGGAGCGTTCTCCAAAATGGCGGAATGGCGGAGATGGGTCTGGGACGAGACTACAGCGAAAAGGCCAATATGTGGCTTATACTCTTTCGGAGAACGACTAAATTGCGCTCAATGGCGGGATGTAATTGAGAGGTGCCGAGTCCAGTGTTGTACTCTGGCGGTGCGAGCCCTTGGTGCGGTGTCTGGTGGTAGATCGCCAGATCCGATTTGCAACACATACCACATCATAGAATGCTGTATGTCGTTTGCGTAGAGTAGAGAACCTCTTCTCTGTAGTTCATGACCTATAGCTACAGTCACATACTTACAGTCGTTGCATGCATATGTTGAGCTTCTACACTAGACTCTTAGTGAATACAACAATCTGCAACAATGTTAATTTAGCCAGCAATGTTTATTTGCAAACATGCCGAGGGTTTGCACTTTAGTGTTTCATTGTATCCTTAGCTGTCTGCTGTTCTCTCTCTGCTCACTGTTTACTTTACAGAAGTGATAATGAGGTGTTAGGGGCTCTTATATGGTTATTGTCCAGCTAGCTTGACAATACGAAAACTCACTGCACTGGGCGGTGCTTTGATGTATGAGGTCATCATGCGATAAGTAACAATACACCACCCTCACCATCAACAATTCACTTGCACTGAGGCTCCTCAGTTTGATTGATGTTAGATAGTTCATAGCAAGCTCCATGAATCACCAAGTGACTGCATTCTTTCTACGTAGCTTATAACTCCTTTCACACAGACGTGCTAATCTGGATTAAGAAACCGGATTCACACCTGGATCAAGTACTGATTGCGTTCACACGACGAACGGTAGATATGTAGAAATGGTATTGTATTAAAGACGGTGTTCATAGAGTTGTTAGCAGTGTTGATGCTGATATGGTTGTGCTCGAGGAGAGTACGAAGGCAACGAATTAGACGACAACGTACTGCTGCTGTACAGCGGCTTCATTTCGCGTTGCTAGAGATGCAGAGAGAAATGATACTTGCCGTGGCTTGTTGTCTGCACCAAGCTACGCAGATGGAAAGAATGCTGTGGGTTCAGAGCAAGAGTGCAGCATTTTTCACGGACATTGTTCCTGGCTGGGATGGCGTTCTATTCAAGCAGAATTTTTGAGTTAGTTGAGCTACTTTTATCTACTTGCACAGCAAGCTGCAGGGTGCTTTGGAGAAGAATGATTTCTTGAGCAAACCTATTCCAGCAGACGAACGACTAGCCATAGCGTTGTGGAGACTTGGAATGAACGTGGAATACAGAACAGTCAGTCATTTGTTCGGCGTTGGGATTTCCACTGTTTGTGGAATAGTCCACCAAGTCTGCAATGCGATTGTTAGCACCTTTGCAACACAGTATGTACGAATGCCACAAGGGATGGATTTGGAAACTGTGGTGAATGGATTTCAGCAGCGATGGCAATTCTTACAGTGTGCTGGAGCCATAGATAGTACAATATCCCCATCATTGCTCCAAAATAGAATGCAAAAATACTGGAACAGGAAGCAATTTCATTCAATAGTGATGCAAGCTGTAGTGGACTACCAATGCCGGTTTATGGACATTTACATCGGATGGCCAGGGAGTGTGCACGATGCCAGAATACTATTGAGCTCCGATATTTTGCTAAAGGTCAAGCAGGGACTTTCTTTCCTGATAAGAAGAGGAACATTTGTGGCCAGGATGTTCCATTGCTGCTTCTTGGTGATCCGGCATATCCCCTTTTACCTGATGATGGTCATGCCATACTCAGATTGTGGAACACTGAGGCAGACGAAGTTTAACCATCAGCTCAGTAGAGCTAGATTTGTCACCAGAAAAATGCCTATGGTCGACTTAAGGGTAGGTGGAGGTGCCTACTGAAGAAGAATGATACAAGTTTGCACAATTTGGTACAGTTGGTAGCAGCCTGCTGTACTTTGCATACTATTTGTGAAGTGTATGGTGATAGTTTTGATGCAAGTTGGCAGGTGACAAGTGATGAGACCTCTGTATCAGCAGGAACACCATCAGCAACTGCAAGCATCCTTGCTGATGGGTCTGACATTCGAGAAGCTTTAGCTACATACTTTGCAACATGCTGATGAACTGATCCTCGCTCTCCTAGCTAGAACATCATCCCTATTGTGAAATGATTTCTAGGTACACTGCATGCATAATCTGACTTAAACAGCAGCAACGTTTAGAAGCTGAAGTCACAACAAAGAGCAGCACATGATTTAAAGTTAATAAGAGCAAGTAATTCTTGTTTAGATGTCTGGTGGCAGCTGAGCAAAGACATGAATTTTGAGATATCACATTTAATGAAAATGATTTACAATTAAGAACATTGTCAAGTACATAATTGGCAGCTTGGCAAAAGGGAGGTGAATTAGAGGATACATGAGTTTTCTTTAATTCAACCCCACCCTTTGCCCAATAATTTATAACTAGGGTGAGTAATCAATGTTTAAAATCTTGTGGCAGCTGGACAAAGATGCTAAATTGAAATGATATAAAGCAAAAAATGATTTACAATTAAGGTAGTTTCCTCAATTGTAAATCATTAGATTTGCTTTTTAAGAGCAGTTAATTAAAGCAGTTAATAAAAGCAGCTACATGGCACGAATATAGTTGGCTGTCCTCTGACCTATCATCGCTTGGACTGGACACACTACCTCCTGGGAAAGTGTGCAGGCTGGTATAAGGCTCTGGTGATGAGAGTGGTGCGTGTGTGGATGAGACTGATGTTGGCCTGAACTGAGGTGTGAAAGGCATATCCAAAGGTGGCATGGGATGGTGTAGAGGTGGTGTGTACATTGCTGTAGATGTCGTATGGTGGGCAAGGACACCTCCCAAGAGATTCAACAGCTGGTCTTCCCTCTCAGCCTTCCTCCTGCACTGCTCTTCTTCCCTTCTAGCTCGATTGCTTTCCAGATCCAGCAGTGTAGCCTGCATCTGCTGCTGCTGCTTCATCAGCTTGTCCAATGTAGATGAAATATCCTTGGCTTGGGATGGACTGGGAACTGTTACGTTGGGCTCCTTTCTCCTGGCTGGTGCTGCTCCTCGCCTAATGCCAACTGTTGATGACTTTCTTCAGCCTGCTGCTGCTCATTCTTCCCTTCTGCTGGTTGCTGTCCCTCCACATCTGTTACTTGTTGCTGGTCTTTACCCTCAGTGCCTTGTTGTTTATCCACCTCTTCTACCAAACTGCTCACCTCGCTGCCGCCTGCATTGGGCTCGCTGCCAATTTCCTGCAAGCGTACGGGTGTTACAGTTGGTTGCCTTCCCATGACTTTGTATATGATGCGAAAGATTTTTCAGTCCGTCTCAAGTTCTTCATCAGATTCTATCCCAATATACAAGTAATCAAATTCAGGGGTAATGAGTTAGTGCATGAACAGACAAAGCAGATACATTATTTGTACATGTTTTGTATGTTTACGCACACATTTTACGTTCTTGGCCAGTTTGTTGGCAAATGTGTTGATGTTGCATGTTACAATTCCGTAATTATCTGCAGGGGCCAGAGATTACATCTATTCTATAGCCTGTGCAACTCACAGGACAGAATGAAGGTATGTAGACAGTATCTGTTACACTGTATTGATTGTAGTGGATGATGGATTTTTTATAATTAACTAGTATGTGTGTGTGTTTGCACTTAATGTAGCACATTGTAGTGGAATAGTAGTGTCACTGTCTGTAGGGAAAGGACAAAGTCATAAAATGGTAAATACAAATGACGACAATTAAACTTACAAAAGTATATAATCATTTATATTTTGCTGCATGACAGTACATGTGCACAATTGCATGCAAGCTAAATTATGTGTGGAATGCTGTGACATCACTGGATCATTACATCCAGTGGCATGTGTCTGGCCAATTTATGAAAATGACAGGCAAAATCAGTATTCCATTTTTTTGACCTTGTGTGTGCTTAAACAGATGAGATCACTGTACTAGTGCATGTATGACCATCCATGAATAAGGAATTGCAGCAAGCGGTGTCAAAGCGTGCAATATCAGACAGCTTCCATGCTGTCTATGTAATAGTTAAATGCTGACCAAGAGGTGTCTCTGAGATTTAGAGCACGAGGCACGAGGGCGCGAAGCGCCCGAGTGCTGAGTGGTCTAAATCTTCAGAGACACCGATTGGTCAGCATTTAAGTGTTATAGATCCCACTGATTGGGCAAGGAGCAGCAGCAAATCAGTTTACCAACTCGTACTTGCGTCATCACGCGTCTTCCGGAAGTAGTTAGCAATTTCTGACAATGGCCGAGAAAACGTCGTTTGGTTATTGGGTTTGTCATCTCGCAGCAGACGTTGCTAAAGCTCGGCAGTGGATGCGGCGCGTAAGCTAAACGTAAGCTTACTCACTGTCAGCCCCGTCAGCCACAGCGTTTCCCAGAGCGGTGTCCTAAGCCTGTTTCCAGCTCGTAACCAGTTCGCTCCTTACTCGGCTCTGGTTCGTAGGCCGCTGCCGGATTGTTGCTTTACCCTGTTTGTCGACGAAACAAGTAAGCCGAGTGACCTTTGCATCGTATGTTGTGGAGTTAGCTACTATTGTTGTCGCAGTTTCTCTGCTATAGACCACGGCCTAAGCCACGCCTATGCTCTAAATCGGTATTTAGAGCATAGCGCGAGCGCCGCGCGTGCCACGCCCATGCTCTAAATCGGCATTTAGAGCATAGGCGCGAACGACGCGCATGCCACGCCCATGCTCTAAATCGGCATTTAGAGCATAGGCGCGAACGCCGCGCGCCGAATTAGAACATGGCTGGACGAAATAGACCACGGCGCGAAACAACACCCGGGGTGTCTACGACGTTTAGAAACATCGTTTAGACGCACGTTACCATGGTAACGGGATCTATATAGGGATAGTGGTGGTTGGTTGTATCCTGTAATACAAGTGAAAAGTAGTGCTACTCCTGAGCAGAACCAAGAACCGCCAAAAGTAACTGTCTGCGAGGAAAGGATGTTGTACAGAGATTACCTTACTTCCAAGTGCCAGCGCACCCTCGTGTAGAAAGCGCCATTGCCTTTTTCTGCATTTTGTCGTATTCTTCTTCTTCGTCAGTTGTAGCTCACAAATGCCATGAAGTAGGAGAATAATTTGACCACATTTCTTCTGCCCATTCCCCTGGCTGGTACCTTCTGTAGGTTACAAACCGCTGCTTGCAAGTATTACTCACTATGGTTACCAGGTCTGTCCAGAGATGTTACGTGCGAGACACCATTTTACAATGACGTTGATTACTAGTGCTTTTCCGCCCACTGTTCCTTCAATTTCTATTCAATGGCCTTGAAGACCGTTTGATGTCCATTCAGAGACATATACAAGACAAAATTCTGTTGCAGCTAGCTTGTGCAGCATTTCAAAGGGCATCTGAGGTCATGCACATGCTGTCATTTTAATTAATAATTGTTCTATTCTGCACCTGTACCTATGTCACTATATTCCTCCTGTACTTTAGCCTGTGTGCAAGTGGTCTATTAATCACGTTTGTACTATTCAAGATAGTTGTATGGTTTATAGTTACACAGTGAGAAATAATGTACCCTGCGGTAAGCTTTTAGTCATGCTACTACCTTAAGCCCATCAAGAAGATGGTGCAGAATGTTACAGTACAGCTATGCTGCAGCCATATACTGTATGTCACAAATTTTTGTGATCAATAATATTTACAGATTTTGTGTGTCAACTCTGTAAGCAGTTAACAAAGGCTCGCAAGACAAAGCATCCTCCTACCACCTCCTCCTTGTGTTAAGGCTACAGTATTGCTCTTTAAAGTTCATTTTGAATACTGTAGCTAATTATTTCAGTGTGTCTCCATTAGTGTTAGCTGGAGCTGTGCTTCAGGTAAGAGCGCAGGTACCCTGTCTTTGGCATGGCGCCCCTTGTTGAATGCTAAGGAGATGGAATCTAGCACATGTCATCCTTAAGCACACGAAGAACGAACATGGTATCTTATCTCATAAGAGAAGAAATTCGTGTAGCGCTGTACTCAGGTACAGTGAATCGTTGTGTAACACTATGCAAGGAATGACTCAAATGGACAGCAGGCAACAATGAAACTCAATGCAACTCGCAACAGGCCAGTACAGCAACCTGCCAAAATCGCAGACCGAATCAAAAACGGCTTCAGCTAATAAGGTATGTACTAAAAGTAGCATCACTGCTCATGCACAGTCAATAAGTTACTAGGCATATGCTAAGCACGTAAGAATTGCCTCGCAGCATGAATAGTACGTGGCCAGTCGACAATGGAATGTGATGTTACAGGCTGGAGCTGTCTTAGTAGCCAAAGGCCTGGTGTGTTACTGCTAAAGCTCCTCAAGCCTGGACTGCCGCTGCTTGTCTGTTGCCGAGGCCAGTAGCCTTGCGCTATTCTGCCGCATACGCTTCTAGTCTGGCCTCTATTTGCCCCGCTGTCTCTGCGTCAAGTCACGTGCACCGTCTTGCAGTGTGGACCCTCGGCGTGCTAAACGCAGCCGCATTCCCATCTGTTCTCCTTCTGTGTCCCTCTTCCGCGGGAGCATGTTGGCAAAGATGAATGGCCGAACAGGAGCAGAAGCACCCCCTGAAAGACAAGCCGTCATGTGACGGAGCACATGCGCAGTCACGTGTCGTGCGATACATATAGCGGATGTATATATATAACGCCAAAGCTCAAATAGACAGTGTTCAATGGCCTCGCTTCGCTCGCCGCTCGGCAATAATACATGTTACATAGCTTTTCCCCCAGATTTTGCATTCTCACAAGATTTAGTGCACGATCACTGTAGCGTTCTGGGGACCGCCGGTTACGTCGCGGGCGGTCTGTTGACCTTGATTACTGGGGAGTACTGAGATTGTCTGTCAGTGGATCCGGTGTCACGGCAGTCTTTTCACACACACTGGTAGAGCCTGCAGAAAGCTCCTTGGGATTGGTATAGTTTCGCATGCCAGTCTCTATTGTGCCATCATGGGCAAATAGGGTCTGGTGACTTTCGCCAGGTACTCGTGGCTATGCCAAAATCCTGGCAGAGCCAATCAGATTGCGCAGCGACCAATTAGCACGTTACGTCACATCTGCAATTGGGGATCGATTAGAATAGTCTCGCGTGTCTCAACTACGCTGTATTGAAGGATCTGTGGTTGTTGCTATGGAGCTGAGGACAGTGCTTGCGAAGGTCAAATGGGCTACACGGAGCTTCGACTGAAGCAGGAAGAGGTGATCTTGGACTTAGTACGCAGGAGTGATGTTTTCGTAAGTCTCCCCACAAGGGGTGGTAAGTCCCTTTGTTACAGCCTACTGCCAGGGGTGTTCGACAATGTGTGCCGCCTGCCAAGCTTATTCGATGCAATCGTGGTGAGCCCTCTTGTAGCACTAATGAGAGATCAGGTGAAGGCCATGACGGAAAAGAACGTCCACACAGTTTATGTTGGAGACACCGGCGAAGATATCACAGCTCACCAGATCTGCGCTGGCCTGTGCTCTTCAGCGTACTGACAGAGTGAACAAACATCCATTCTGACCGACTGCACGAAACACAACTACACACCATCCCTTCTTCAAAAGATGTAGGTGAGACATTATTCTTATGACGTCACGCGATAATTACATTCCAACGTGCCACGAGTACCTGATGAAAGTCACCAGACATTCCTTCCCCACAGAAACGGCTGGCGCGCGAGATTAGGATTGGTACTGCCTTTTTACCACCTCAGCATAGGACAGACGTCCACTGATGGGAGAAGAGGATGTTTGTGCAGCAGTCTTTTGGGCAGGCTTAGATGATTGTGAAGCTGCCCCAGGAATTCCAAATGCTGGTTTCAAACAATTGCGATGCACCACAGTTTGGTGCGCAGTTCCAATGAGTTGGACACGGTAGTTGACAGGGCTGATCTTGTCCATGACAGTATAGGGACCATGCCACTGGGTGGCCAGCTTCTTACTGCAACCTTCTTTAACTGCTGGGTTGTACAGCCACACCTGATCCCCCACACTGAAGATCTCCCTGTGTTCCTTTTTGTCAAATGCCTGCTTGCAACGCTCATGGGCTTGCTTCAGATTGCTGTGAACTGTGCTATAAGCCTTCTTGAAATACGGATGGGTCTCTTCCTCAAACTGAGAAAGAGGAAGAGCCTCACCCTCTTCTACTAGCACTGATGGCAGTCGTCCCAACATGATGTCCACTGGCAACATTGGAGAATGATCAAATGTCAGGTGGTAAGGGGTGAATAGCGTGAACTCATGAATTGCGGTGCGATATGCAAACAGAACTATGGGAATATGTGAGCAGATTTGACAAAAGGGCCCACTTGTAGCTATTTGTTGATTTTGAGTTAGTGGTACTGGGTGGAAGCACAGTAGATGAGCTCTTTTTTGCACTTGTTGTGCTTGAATAGCTGCTCCCTTTCCCGAGACACGCTTGCTCAAAGTACGAAAATACACTCGATGCAATTGTGAGAAAATGGCCCATAACCCTTCCATTATTATATCCGTAAACATGGCGACAGCGTAACTATTCTTCCTAGTTTGAAGCACAGGCATGGACTCTGGGTTTCAAACTTGGTCAGGGTGTTGGGACGATACCACAGGTACGAAAGATGCAAAATCCGAATTTACTGAAAACATCACTCGGTTGCATGTTTTCGTCCGTAGTGACACTTTATACATAGCGACAAGTGGCCTCTTTGTTAAATCCGCTCCTGAATGTCCCAGTCTTGCTGATTGGCTTTGACTACCTTTGCCAGCATGGACTACAGCATGCGGTTAAACCGCTCCACCTGGCCATTACCTTGGGGGTGATACGCAGTAGTCCTGGTGCATTTCATGCCTAGCAACAGACAGAGGTGATGGATTACAGAGCTTGTCAAGTTTGCTCCCTGATCACTGAATGATGGTAGGCACTCCATAGCTGCACACAACGTCATCCACTAGAACTGTGGCCAGCACAGTGAATTCTGTAGAGCATAGGGGAAATGCTTCCACCTACTGGGTAAAGAGATTTGTCACCACTAAAATTTACTTGTGTCCCTTTGAAGATTTGGGTAGTGGGCTCATAATGTCCCACGATAGTTTCTGGAATGGGTACTCCACCGTGATGGTCCCAAGAGGTGGTTGAGATTTCTGAGGTGGATTGTTACAGTGCTGGCATGACTCATGCTCCTTGATCCATTTCTCTACATCTGTCTGGTACCCGGTCCAATAGAATCGTTCACTCAGTTTCACCAGGGTCTTGTGAACACCGAAATGTCCACCTTTGCTGTGGATTTGCTCCAGATCGGTGTTCTGCAATCTGTGTGGGATAACCGCTTAGAGTGTTGAGGAGTCTACCTGGTGGTACAGATTCCCCCCTTTTTGGACCAGCCTGTCGTGCATGCCCTGGAATTGTCGTGGGAGTGGTGTGCTATGCAGTAGGTGGTCAGTTCTTCATCTGTCTTTGTGGGCAGTGTTTCACCTTCTGCAGGTGGTGGCAGTCTAGAATGGCCATCAGCATTCCCGTTGCTTCCTCCTGGCTTATACTTGATTGTAAACTAGAACTACTGCAACAGTAGTAACATCGGCTGATGCATCCTCCGTAGTCCTTTACAGATTTCAAGGAAACCAAGGGGTTGTGATCTGTGTACAAGTCAAAGTGAAAGCCATACAGGTAAGGGCAGAATTCCTGGATTGCACCTACCACTGCCAATGCTTCCCTTTCAATTGTGGAATAGTTTCACTGTGCCTTCCCTAAATGCCTGCTCCAGTATGCAATAACACGTTCCTTACCATATTGAACCTGGCTAAGGACTCTCTACCCATTGCATGATCCGATGCATCTGTGCTGACCACAATGGGAATATCAAATTGCGGGTAGGTGAGGATGGGCAGGTTGACCAACCAATTCTTGAACTGATCAAAAGCCTGCTAGTACTTCGCAGTCCAATTGAACCCTCTGGCATTCTTCCTGGTCAACTTGTGCAAGGGCTGTACAATAGATGCGAAGCCCTGTACAAAACAGTGGTAATAGTTGGCCATGCCCAAGAATCTGTGCAGCTCTTTCACGTCTCTAGGTTGAGGATAGGATGTTACTGCCCCCATCTTTGATGGATCCACTGCAACACCATCTTCCGAAATAGGATGGCTCAAATACTGCACCTGGCGCTGAGCAAAGTGACACTTGGTAAGTTTCAGTTTGAGTCCTGCCTCACTCAGCTTTGTGAGCACGTTCTTCAGGTGTCTAAAATGATCCTCAAATGAGGTACTGTAGACAATGATGTCATCCAAATAAATCAGGCATTGAGCTGGGGAGAGGCCTACTAACACACACTCGGTCAGACACTGGAAGGTGGCGGGGGCATTGGTGAGACCAAAAGGCATGACGTTGAACCCGTAATGGCCTCCTGGTGTTGAGAAAGCCATCTTATTCTTTGATGCCTCATCCAGTTCCACCTACCATTAGTTTACTCAATGGCATGAGCTAGGGAGTCCAACGTTTCATCAATACATGGTAATGGATAGGCATCCCGACGGGTGGCTGCATTCAATTTGCAAAAATCGATACAAAAATGGTACGACCCATCCCTCTTTTTTACCAACATGATTGGCGAGTCCACGGACTTGTGCTTGGACGGATCACCCCTGTCTGAAGCATATTCTTGACATCTGCATCTACTTCCCCTTTTAGGGATGCTGGCAACTGGCAGGTGGTTGTCGGATCGGGGGTCCAACTGCCTCAATGCGGTGCTTAACTACTGTTGTCCTTCCACATGGTTGTCCCTCCTGGGCAAAACATGGACAAATTGGCTCAACAGGGACAAAAGCTGCTCCTTATGGGGTGCTGACAGCGACGACTGGGATAGGTCAATGTCGCCAGGGGTGGATTAGCGTTTTGGGGATGCTCCTGCACTGTATCTGCCTAGTCTTGCGTAGCCAGACCGCCATTTTGGTTGCGCAGACTCCGCCCTCCCAAAAGACGGTCTGGGGACTAACTCCCTCTGTTTTGTTATGGCAGTCCACCAGAAGTTTGGACCGTTGGTAATTGATGACCCCATATTTGGGCATGAGGTGAACCAGTCGGCAAGTCTTCCAGTTCGAAGTTGTCGTCGTTCACAGAAAGCAGTACGCAGTCGGAATCGTCTTATTCTCATTTCGTAGCCCAGTCTGCACTGCGAATGATGTCTTCAGTCGTCCCATCTCTCCTGTGAGTAGACGTATGAAGCTCCTTACCCTATTTTGTTTGCATGTGCACATGGAAATCGACTTCTAGTTGCATTCCCTCAGCTTCCGACTGCAGGTACAGCTGTCGTTGGTGCAATACGGTGACAGATTGTGTTGTCAACCGTCTGCTTTGATCTACTGTGGAAGGTGTGGTGATTGACTAACCTCGCGCCCAAATATGGGGTTATCAATTACCAACGGTTCCAATTTCCAGAGGACTGCCATAACAAAAAAGAGGGAGTTAGTACCCAGACCGTCTTTGGGAGGGAGTAGTCTGCGTGACCAAAATGGCAGTCTGGCTACGCAAATCTAGTATCCACCACATTGATGTCCTTTAGTGGTGTGAATTGGCCAATCTTCATACCTCGATGCAGCTTCACTACTTTGGGAGTACAATTCGTGACTTGAAGCTGGACCAAACCCTAATGCACTGGACTGATACTATGTGCAAACAGGAGATGCTTCAGAGTCCCCATGTGCCACTGTGGTTCTACAAGGCCACTTGGGGCAATGTACGCTTCATCCAGGCCACCACTGGCGGTGACTACCGACCATCCTAGAATGTCCACATTGTAGCAACTGCAACCGTAAACACCTGGAATGATGCCTGCTGCTGCAAATCCACAATGGTGGAGGCACTCTGTGTTCCCAGTGTCAGCCGATGGTGTGCAAAGTCAAGAACTGCCTTGTTTTTGTCAAGGAAGTCAGCCCACAAGAGAGCTTCCACTATCAGCTGTTCCACTACGAGAAACATTTGATGCACCTCAATGCCACACAAGCATACCGGCAATGATACCTGCCCCACCACGTCCATTGGCAGCCTATTGGCCCCCACAGTTGACATAGTAGCCCCTTCCATAAGGCACAAGCTTGACTGAGACAGCTTGTCATGCTGAATCAGCAACACTGCAGCCCGTGAGTTGTGGAGGAACTGGACCTTCTGACTATCAATTGTGCCATCCACTTGCAGAACAGAATTGACCACTAGAGCTGCTGGTTGTTCTGCTACGCTGTGGTGCTTCATTGGTCCTCGTGCCAGATGCCGGGCACCTTCTGGGCTGGCATATTGTAGTTTAAAGGGCAGTCTCACTGGAAGTGTCCTTCTTGCCCATGTAGGAAGCTCAGGTTGTGGTGTCGGGCCCATGAGCTCATGTGGGTGGGTTGCTGCACCTTTTGGGTGTTGTTGGATTGTGTTTCGGCTTACCCGTACCTGTTTGCCTTCAGTTGGTCTTGTAGTTTCTCCATCTGAAGCGCCATCCTCTCCACCGTCTAAGAGAGCTGCTCTACAGGTTTGTCCTGGGCTGACTGTTGCTGCATGCACCTCCATGGTTTCTTGACCAAACTGCAATGTATACTCTGCATCCGTGGCTCCTTTGACTGCTTTGTCCGTGGTTGCTGGGCGCTCCTTCAATAGTAGTTACTGGCTTATGGGAGCTCGCAGGCCCGTCAAAAACTGCTGAAGTAAAACCATCGACTGCACACCCTCACTAGGGTATGCCCGGCTGAAGAGCCTCTTGAGGTCTCTAGTGTAGTCACTGACCTTCTCTCCAGGCTCCTGCTTCTGGTCATTGAAATGTCTGGACGAGGCCAGCGGGTCTGTGGTAAGCCCAACTCTCTTCGACAGGGCAGCCTTCAGCGTCCTAATGTCCGCCTTCTCCTCATCTTCTAGGTCAACGTAGATCTCTACCAGCTTTCCACACAGAAGAGCCAGAACAATAAAACGCTGTTTGACCTCGTCCCAGTTCTTTGCAGCGGTGACGAGTTTGAACCGAATCCACTCTTTGTCAAATTCCTCTGTATAGATTTCTGGCAAAGTTAACTCTAACTGCTGCTGGGAGATTCCGAGGTACTCGTATTTTTACTTCTGACACCAATGTAACACTATGCAATGAACGACTCAAGTGGACAGCAGGCAACAATGAAACTAAATGCAACTCACAACAAGCCAGTACAGCAACCTGCCAAAAGCGCGGACCAAACCAAAAATGACTAGCTAATTACGTATGTACTAAAAATGGCATTACTGCTCATACACAGTCAATAAGTTATAATACTTGATACACTAGTCTGTCTACCTCCTATGACCATCCCCATGCAGTACCCCATAATAGTCCTACTTTCCACATCAGTCATATACAAGCTGCAGGAGGAGCTTGCAACAGACAAATCCAGTGATACAGAAGTATATACTCATATAATACTACCTGCAAGGCCCCTGCCTTCGGCAAGCCCTGTAGGAGGGTGCAGTGTATACTGTAAAGTGGCCGAATGCTTTCTGTAGGGGGTCTAGTGCGTCCTGTAAAGGGGTCCTGTATGTTT
Source organism: Ianthella basta (assembly GCA_964019415.1). Classification (NCBI taxonomy): domain Eukaryota; kingdom Metazoa; phylum Porifera; class Demospongiae; order Verongiida; family Ianthellidae; genus Ianthella; species Ianthella basta. The sequence goes on along the minus strand of OZ025872.1, from coordinate 1,708,500 downwards.
TTTGCAGATCCAAGATGGCGGACAGTTGGTTCATCATAGGTTTTTGCAGCGCGCTCCTCTGCAGCAGCTTATTTTAGCACGTCTACCACTTTATATTGAGATGGCGTTTGACAGCTGGGAACGTTTGGTCACGATTGGTCGACGCTTATGGGAGGAGTTCGTGAACAACAGTTGGGATTCTTTTTTTGTATTGGCAGCATAGGAGCGTGCACGGAAAACCGTATATTGTCTCAGTAAATCCAAGATGGTGGACAGTCGTTTGGAGTTTTTTTGCCGTGCAGTCTTCGGCAGGGGCTTCTTAGCGCATGTCGCCCCCCTTAGATCAAGACAGGGTGTGATGTCCGTAATCTGGGAAAGTTTGATGTCGATGCACCGTTGCTCGCGGGAGGAGTTTGTGGACAACCGTTCTGCTCAACTCCTCTGTATATATATAGATAGGTTGCCATAATACTGAAGTGAAATAGAAATCCTGTTATAAGTGCAGCATAAAACATTGTACAAATGTATGAACCTTGGTACAGCCTTCACTGATGCAGCAATCGTGATAGTGCTCTGTGACGAGTCACTGTACAAAATGGTCTGGAAGTCTAATGGTATGGTACATGTAGGTGCTAAAAAGAAAAGTTGTCTTTGCTACAAGAGGCTGCCCATAGTTTGGTATGTCATACTGTAAACATGATGCATGTGAGAGTGCAATGTTGTACCAGGTCCAATGCACCATTCAGCAAATGGTGTAAAAGTGCTGCTTGGATGAAACATTCATACCCAACATTTAATACATACTGTGTCTGAGCATTGGGCTCAGGTAAACCTGTATCCTATCCTGGCCCAAGGGCATGGTGAAATTGTTCAACTGGATTCGGTCTTGTCTGCTGGTAACCCAGTGAGCTTATGCATTTTTGCATCAATTAAAAATGCTGAAAAGTTTTATAGCTGTACTGTATGTTGCAGGCTAGCTGCTTCATTGTATTATTTGACATGCTTATTTGTGTATATATGTTGTGCATGCAGGTTGAGCGTAAAGCACACTGTGCAAAAGGTCTGAAGTTGAAAGGTCTGAAGTTGAATCGTAATGTCCCAGAAATGTCCATTAAATGTAAGTGTACCCGCCAATGTACATGTGTTCTGATGATTTGCTGGTTAATATAAGGAAAACACCATCATACAAGTTGCTGAAGGTCAAGAGGACTGGGCACTTTGCAACATCAATGCCAATTGGCAAAAGATGCGGCAACAGCATGCAACTTGCACATGGGTAGCAGCAAAGTTTGCAGTTGTGGCCACATGCATGTGATACTTGTGATTGCTCCTAATTGAGCCAATGCCTCATCTCATCTGTTTCCCCGTTATTATTTATCATGCATAATACTGTTAGTTTGTGTGAGCTTTTATTGTACATTATCTGTGGATGAAGGTGTAGGCTATGGAATCTGGCAAGCTAGTTGTTTGAGCAGCTTGTGTTAATACTGTACTAGAGATAGGCTAAGTGCTGATTTACTATTCGAAGCTTTGTCTGAAATGCTTCAAATGCTTCAAAGCTTCGTGTGGAAACATGAGTATGATGTCATTAAAAACAGCTCCTCATGCAAAGGTTGTATCTTTCGCTTGCTCAAATAGCATTGAGAAGGGTTGTGATGTAATGCGAAGTAAAAACAGTATTGTATTAAAGGTTAACAAAGAAGCAAAACCAAAGCTTTTAAGATAAAATAACAAGCTTGAATAGTTGCAAAATGTCAAACCTTCATCCCAACCCAAGTGTATGTGTACCAAAAGAGACCATTGAGTGTCCCAGACCTTACTCTTGAGTGGTCAGCCATGTTTGCTGACGTTGACATGTTCCATAAACAGCTGGCCATGTGAGAATACCCCTGGTAGAACTTTTTGTTGTTTTGTGTATTTGGAGAATAAGTCTATCTGCTAGGGACTAGTCTAGCATAGTGAGACAACTATTTTTTTACCCACTCCACCTTCCCAAAGCATGATCTAGGGACTAATAGCCTCTTTTTGTTATGGGAGTCCTCCTGAAGTTGGGACTGTTGATGAGCCAATAACCCCTTATTTGGGGGCTAAGATAATCGATTAATACGTATTTGGATTCAAGTCAAGTATGACTTTGACGTTGCCATTGTTCACAGAAAACAGCATACACACACAATTGTCTTCTTACCCATATTTTCATAGCCTGTAATATTATAGATGATGTCTTCATCTGTTTCCCCCCCCTTCAAACTCTTCTGGGTGTAGATGTACAAAGCTCGTTACTGCATTGTGTTATGCATGCACATGGAAAGCAACTTCTAACAGTGTTCCGGGTGGTCCCACAGGTCCCGGCTGCTATTCTGTCTGTGGTTGGTGCTACAGATCGGTCATCTTCCTCTATGTAAGGTCTCTTGTGATTTTGACGATTATTTTAGCTCACCCCCACACCGGGTAGTTATAACATGAAACCTCTACTTTGGGTGAAAGGTGTAGATAACCACTAAATTTTGATCGTTAGCACATTTTGAGGAAGAAGTATGTGATGTCATCAGTGACATCACCAGTGATGTCATATGATGTCATCATGTACATACCCCAACCTCACACAATCACAGAAGCAGCAGGGCTACCCACATTCACATTTTACAGTAGCAGTATTACAGGAAAGGAAGAAGGATGAGTAGAAGACTAGCACTCAGTTAGAGTGCTTATACACAGACCAGCACTCCACTAGAGTGCTTACACAACAGACAAGCAATTGGCTACAGTGCTCACACAACAGTCTTTGCCTAATGAAGTTATTCTCTGTATTCCAGTATTTATCTACAGCGATTATCTAGTTGGTACTGAGTATGCGTGGAGCGAGATAGCGTGTGGAATGAGAAAACGTTTATAGAGTGAAGGAGCGCGTCGAATGAGACTGAGTTGAGTTACATACGAAGCGCGTAGAGTGAGACAGCACGTGGAGAGAGGCCGCGCGTAGTCAGGCGTATTCGTTAGGCAGTGCGTGGAGTGAGACAGTGCGTGGAGAGAGGCCGCGCGTAGTCAGGCGTATCCGTTAGGCAGCTCGTGGAGTGAGACAGCGCACGGAGAGAGGCCATGCGCAGACTGAGGCTGCGTTTGGAGTTAGGCAGCGCGTGGTTTGAGACAGAGTGTGGATTGAGGCTGTGCGATGAGTTACGGAGCGTGTAGTGCGGCACACATGGATGCACCCCAGCGTACCTTCACTAAATAATACTCTTCCAGTTCTGTGGTCCTGACAACAATAACAGATACTGTCCTTGATCTGCCGCACTTTGGTTGATGAGCCGCGTCCTGATATCCCTTTAACACATTGCTATTCGATAACTTATAGTGACGTTTGTTGATGTCATCACAATGGCTGGCTTGTTGCTCAGGGAATTTTGTATAAAAAAATGGCATACCTAGAGCTCCTTCTTGGTGAGTGTGCTGCGCATCACCGTGTTTAGTAATAAATGTACCTTCATATTCGACTGAGAACAGATGTGTACCGTAGTCTGTTTCAGAGAAAATTACATTCGAACGTGTGAATTGTGGTAAAATTTCTATCGATAAAGTGTTTTTCTTTATATTCTCTGCAAACAGACGCATATACCCCCAGTTCTCAGTCGATTCTGAAGCTTTACATTCCCCTACACCTAACCAGCGCAGCTACGCGTGTTTAAGGCGTCGTCTAGATATGCCGGTTTTGCTCTGAATGTCGGCGAGTATACCATTTTCAACACTATCAAACATCGTCATCCAAGCTTTTGCCCATGCGCTGATCAACTTTTCCGATAAAGCTAAGATCATACTTTATTATCCTGCCAATCTTTATCCTCAGAGTCATTCAGAGAGCGAAAATATAATGTTTCAAAAAGGCGCAAAGTTAGCGGCTATATTAGCGGTTTCATGTTATAACTACCCTGTGCAAATATGGGGTCATTGATTATCAATGGTTCCAACTTCCAGAGAACTCACCTATCAAAGAAGAGGGTGTGCAAAATAGCAGTTTGGCTATGTGAGACTAGCTAAGGACTATGGTAGGATAATAATGAAAATGGTGCTTACTTGATGTATCAGACAGCATGGTAGTGCTGTCTATGTAGAGATGATGGTGGTTGTTTTTATGCTGCAATACAAACGAAAAGTAGCACTATTACCGTATAGGACTAAAAACTGGAGAAAAGGACTACCCAAGAGAAAGTATCTGTTGCATGCAGCGCAGGACTAACCTTACTTTCCAGCGAAAGTCCGAGCTCCGGGCAAAAAATGATATTGACATTTTCCATGTTTCGTCGTCTTCTTGTTCATCTTCTCTGACAGCAGTAACACACTAACCATAACGAGTAGAAGGAAACCTTTACCACAGTTTAACAGACCCGCAAACTGGCTGTATTTTTTTGTACTGTACGTGTCATAGAAAAGGTAACGGTAACCGAAAATTACTAGTAGAAGGGCTAACGATTATGTGATAACCATCAACTTTTAACCGTTCACAGTTAATGGTTAACCGTCAGCACTTAACGGTTAACTGTTACCCCAGCGATTCGCTAATATAGATCGAACATACGACTTGAGGTGTGATCTGTTTGGAGATTTCAGTAGTAGATGGTTTTATCAGCGTATTTGAAGCAGCGAATTGCACAGCTCTACTTCCAGAGGCGAGTTTCTTACGGCGTGTTGGCCCAAGTACTCGCCGCGGAAGGCTTCCGGGTATCCAAGAAGTATAAAAAACATGGGACAATTTCTCGCCTCCCAGGGAGTGGAAGGCTTTTCAAGTTGACGCGCGCGATGTTGGACATCGTTGAAGCACAAATGGAGCTAGACGACGAGACCACGGTGACCCAGTTGGTCAGAATCCTGGGGGAGCGGGGGTACAAAGTGTCAAAGAGTACCATAGAAAGAGCAAGGAGAATACTGGGGTGGACCTTCCACGGTAGTCGCTACTGCCAACTAATATGGAATGTGAACAAAGAAAAAAGAGTGCAGTGGGCTCTGAAACATTGTGGTAACGATTTTGAAGATGTGGTGTGGACGGATGAGTCCACAATCCAGCTAGAAAAACATCGGATGTTTTCATTTAGGAAAGTTGGCACGGCTCCAAAGCTGAAACCAAGGGTGAAGCATCCCTATAAAGTGATGGTGTGGGCAGGCATCTCGCGCAAGGGAGCAACGAACATCTGCCTCTTGAGCGGCTCTGTAAACAGCGCAGTTTACCAAGAGGTGTTGTGCACTCATCTCTTGCCTTTCCTTCGAAGACAGATACCAGGGGGAAAGCTCCAGCAAGACAACGCTCCTTGCCACACCTCAAAAGCAGCTCAAAAGCTTTTGAAAACCAAGAAAGTTCTCTTACTAAAAACTCGCCTGAAAGCCCTGATCTGAATCCAATAGAGAATGTCTGGCATGAGATGAAACACTACATCCGCACAACAGCCAAGCCAAAGACCAAAGAGAAACTGCTGCAAGCAATTCAAGTGTTCTGGGCGACTGTGACACCAGAGAAATGCAGCAGATACATCAATCACTTAAGGAAGGTTATTCTTAAGGTTATTGAACTCAATGGATAACCTACAGATTACTAAGAAAACTTCATATTATCAAACCTTTCTTTAATGTTTGTACCATTTCTTTCATGTTTGGCTATTCATTTGGTCTTCTGCTATAGATATGCTGCGAAACTTGCATGCTCAGATTGACCGCTAGCGAATTCCTTTCATCTTTCTTATGCATAACATTGCGGTTTGCTGAGTCAGCTTTTTCCCAGGACAGCGAAATTTGTATAGGCCCTGTAGGCTTTGATGTAAACACTGCATAATAACAATCAAAGATAACAGCAAGTATAGTATAATAGTAATGAAACAGAGTTATTAAAACAGTACAATATTAAGAACAAGAGATACAGCTATACTAATAATTAATGGAGATGGTGAACTCAATCTCTGTACTATTAGATAATGCTGACGTCTCTGGGAGCTAACATCCGTCTCAGGTATCTGCAGCGATTGGCTAGTGAGTCACGGATTTCACTACGTATGACAGCAAATTCTGCTTCTACTAGGTTGCACCTTTGCTGTACAAGGTTGTCAATTAGGCATAACTTGCCTATGTCCAGTATCCTGCTTTTGTCCCTTTTGAGCTTCAAAACAGACTCCAAGTACTCTTTACCGTCATACGAGACGATCCATTGCCCTCGTACCTGATCAAAACCTTCTCCATAATCCACTGAGCCTGAGCAAACCTTGACTTTGCACCTTCCGAATAATATTCTTACGTTAACACTTAACCGTTATCATTAACGCTTAACCATTAACACTTAACCGTTATCATTAACGGTTAACCGTTATCATTAACGCTTAACCGTTAACCGTTAGCGCTTAACCGTTAACCATTAGCGCTAAACTGTTAACTGCTGTTGGAATGCGATTATCATTTGTCGTTACCTTTTATATGACGCATACTGTAGTCTGTAGGTTAGAAGCCTCCACGAGTAAGTTTCTAAAATGAAGGTTTCCAGGCCTTCGAGAGACATTGCTATGCCAGAGATGCCATTTTAAGATGACATAATTGAACGCTTTGGCTACATTCGTTTGCCTAGTTTTCCTTCAAATTTAATTCAATAGCCTAACAACACTGTCATATATCCGATTGGAGGTGCATACATAGCTAGCCTCGGCCATAGTTAGCTAGTGCACCATTTGAAGGACATTCACGGTCATGCATTTCCTTGCCATTTTTAATTTCTGCATGGTTGGCTTTTGTATTTTTCACCGGTTTAGAACGGAACAAACCTAGGTGCTAGCCACATAATAAGATCCAGGGTTACAGAAGTATGGTCTAACACTGTACCAATTTACCAATGTCCAATGGTTGTGGGCTAGCATGTAGCTACAGCTTAGCTACACACTGTAAAAGGTACAGAAACTAGAAATAATGAAGGCACTAAAGTGCTAAACCCTTGGCGTAATAAGCTATAGAGAAAATTTCGCTGGTCCAATGCAAAATGTTAAAATTGTGTAAATCAAAGTGTTGAAAGTGAGGGACCAAGTGGAATTTGGGGGAGGAATGGAACAGGTTCTGCAAGGCATGAAAAACCTCACTTAATCAAGTACTGCCATGATGACATACCTTCCTTCTGGCCAAAGAACACACCTTCCTTCAGGCAATAAACACCACTTGGTACAGAGCAACCACCAGAGATGACCATACGCATGTGTGCTATGTAGCTACATGCAAACACATGCAAACACAATGGCAAAGTGGGGACCTAAGGTGGTCGAGAGCAACGTCACGTGTTTAGAATACACTCGTGTGATTGCCAGTGCAGCCAAAATGGCTGACAGGTGTGCCAGTAGCTTCGAAGCGAATTCTGTAGCTTTGCAAAGAGGCTGTTTTACAAAAAACGCTCTTTTTAATTCAATTTTTCGCAAGGCAATCTGTAGGTCTTCTTGTCCGATTCGTTACTGTATAGAAAAGTCGTGACGAACACACACACACAACTACTGTAACTCTACGGCGCATGAGCTGAAGGTTTCTAGAAATTATCTACGAAATGGTAAGGATATAGGGATGGCATAAATACGAAGTACAGAAACAAGTATATGCTGCTACACAATGAAACATTAACAATGGTTCCTACATTCAAGGATGGTGCTACATTCTTGAAAGGCTTAGCATGCACAGTTACCCTTCTAAATGCTCTCTCTTCAGAACCTAGCCCACACTTACTGTGGGGTTGCAAACTATGTAGGTAGCTTTTGCCATCACAAAACACTAGCTACTCTGGTGACTGTGGGTTCCTTGGTACATTAAGTTTCTGTAAATACTCACTGTGCTTTTTATAGTGGGCAGCTAAGCTGAATGTAGTCTCAACCATAGGGCATTGGTGCAAGCATTATGCTTCATTTCTGTAACCCTGGAGCTCAGAGTGTGGGCTAGCACCTGGGTGTTCCACGCTAACCCAGCAAGAAATGGCGACCGGTAGCCAACCGTGCAGTAATTAAAAATGGCGGGAAAGTGTACAACTGCGAATGTCCTTTAAACGGCACGCAGCTGCTCACAATGGCACTAGTCACTCCGGTTTCATCAAGTTGTATTACGTCATTCAAAATGGCATCAACGCCTTTGGCTAGCACAACAACAAGGGAGTCATAGCAAGCGCCTTTTACCGCACTAGATTGTGCCGCCTTCTAACCTACAAAGGAATGCAGCCAGCCAAAAGTGGTGCAATGTGTTGGTAGAAGTATTTTCCTGGTCCCTTTGGTTTGTGCGCTACAGCTGTGAAAGAAGAAGAAGAAGAAGAAGACGACGAAAAAAGACAAAACGTGTGAAATGTTGAGGGTGCTCTCTACATGTAGGAGCACCTTCGCTGGGAAGTAAGGTTAGCGATGTGCACTGTTCAGTCCCCACTTTCCTTTGTTATTAAAGCATACAAACAACCACCACCATCCCTAAATAGATAGCACTACCGTGCTGTCTGATAGGAACATCGACCCCACCAATGCGCCGCTTCTTGTCTGGTACAAGACTTCCAGCCTTGCTTCTCTCAACTAGCTGGAATGCGTGCATCATGGACACCACCAGGCAACCCTATATAGATGTTCATGCATTTATATTCATGATCCACCAGTGCCTGTAACATGATAGAATGAAAACCTTTCCTTAAAACTTCTTTTGGACAATCCACCACACCATGAACAGTTGACAATTCAATTCAATTCAATTCAATATCACTCTCTCTCTGTGGAGTCTGTTAAAGGTCCACTGTCGCAGTTTTTAAATTTTCATATTGATAGTGCTTTGTGAAACCTCTTCAACGATACCTATTTCAGTGTCCTTTGCCTCACGATGGGGGAGTTACAAGAGTGCAAAGTTACCAAAAAGACCAATTATGCGTGGGCGTTTCCGGTTTTCTGGTCCTAACAATGCTAAAACGTCGTATCACTTACCCCCATTGCACTATCACGCATGGGGTAATAATTATGGACATTTACACAGACTCTATACTGATAACATCAGACAGTTTGAAAGGGCATGCAGGATGAGGGCATATACACTACATTTGAAAGTGCTTCATGTATGGTGCTCAAAGTACTTACATCCACTTTACCCTGTGTGCTGACAAAATCCTTGGCATCATCCTCCAACATCAAAACTCTTGCACGAAGAGTTTCACACTCAACCTGTACAACAAACAGAAGCAAGCAAGGCCACACATGCAATTTTAATGTGATACTTATAGTCACTGTATTAATACAAAGAAAGATCTTTATCGGCTGCTCACAGTTTTGTCCTGCAGTTTCTCCGAGCCAGGTCGTTCACCATCCTTGTACAAGTACCGTTCCACATCTAGCAGGATGTCAGTGAAAGTGGGACGACTGTCAGGATCATCAGCAAGGCATTTTCGTATGATTACACCAAGAGATTCCTTATCTGACTGCTTCAGTTGGACTAGATACTTATCTCGTAGTTGCAGCTCAGTCATCTTCTCTGGGCCGAAACTCCAATACTTTTTATCTGGTGTGGGGCATGTCCCACATCCCATTTCCAGCACTACTTCTCCAAAACAGAAGACATCCACCTTGGGGGTGAGCAAGGCCCGTTTTGTCTTTAGGTCTTTGTGCTCTCTGTGGGCAAACACCTCTGGAGGGAGATATTCCTCAGGTGTGAACTTGGTAGTAAGGTGGCGCTGTTTGTCAGAGTCAAGTAACCTTGCCATATCAAAATCAGCTAGCTTTGCAGTGGTTGTATCCTCAGAGTGGATCAGAAGGACATTATTGCTGCGCAAATCACCATGAATAATGTTCTGACTGTGAAGATACACCATTCCTCTAGCAATGTCTCTCAGGATAGTAAACTTCTTGTCTTTGGAGAGTAGCTTTCCTTTAGACTTCCGAATGAGTTCATACAGAGACTCATCACAGAGCTCCATCACAATTGATGCCGCTGCTCTGTCCTTGTGAGGATCGCACCACATTCCATACACCTGCACAATGTTTGGATGCTGCACCTTTGAAAGCGTTTCAAGTTCACTACCAGGGTCAGTTGACGCTGCTTTTCTCAGCACGTGTTCCATAAAGACCTTCACTGCGCACGGTTTGCCATTGTACTCGCCTCTGTAAACTTTGGCAAAGGAGCCTTCTCCCAGCTTGTTGGCATGCCTGGTGCGGTCACTAATGACAACTGAGTCTTGTGGTAGAAAACCGGGTTTGTCACGGGCTTGTGTAGTGGACCTTTGCGAGGTTCCACTAAACCAGGACCGTATCTAGTATAGGATAGAATAAGATAACATGACAGCCACACCACAAACCGCCATGCATGCTACAATATCCTTGCTCATGGCCCTATGGTTAACTATATGCGCTAGTGAAGGGTCCACTGTCGCATTTTTGTTTTAAATTTTCATATTGATAGTGCTTTGTGAAACATCTTCAATGATACCCATTTCAGTGTGCTCTGCCTCACGATGGGCGAGTTACGAGGGCGCAAAGTTGCAAAAAAGACCAATTATGCGTGGGTGTTTCCGGTGTTCTGGTCCTAACAATGCTAAAACGTTGTGACGTCACAGTAGGCTCGGAATGTTTGCGCAAGTATAGAGGAGAGTAGGCCAGGCAGCGAATCGTTATCTCCTGCAAGTCTTTATCTTATGATGAAGGCGAAAGTTCTTGAGACAATGAAGGAGATACTCCTGCTGATTCTAAAATAGATCTGGGCATGCGGGTTGCGCAGCCGTACGGCACGACATCAATTTTGCGACACGACCAATAATAGGGTGACGCCGTTCTCAGCCCTACAAACGCCGGTTCACACCATTCTTGGACTGTTACAAGAGCATACGAAACAGATATGGTACACTAGCCTAGAGCTGATTTGTCACCTCCTACAAGGCGTAACAGCTGAAATACAAAGTGTGCCGAAAACATATTTCGGAGCACTCGGCACATATTTCAGGTCACTGGCTCGCACATTGCGAGACGTAAGTATCTCTCCACTCCTACTTGCTAGGTAGTAGGGCACACACAAGCTCTGGTCACGGCAAAAGGTTCAGAGGAAAACTCTATGTCTCTACCAAGCACGGCTGCGCAGAACACCAGGAGGTGGGGGCATTGAAATGGCCCTGGGACACATTTTTCGTCATCCTAAAGCTACTACTCACCCTTTCATCCTTTGTAGCGATTTGTCGTCTTCTCGATTGGCTTTCTCTGTGCTAGGAAAGACTCTCCTGTAAGTTAAAGCGCCATTTGGATTCTGATGGATGTACTAGAGTGAGCAAAGTGGTTGTTGCTAGAATATTTACACCAAGAAACAGCGAAGTGGCAGGTAGGGCATTAGTTGCAATCTGAAAGGCGCTCTAACTTATGGGAGAGTTTTACCAAGCACAGAAAGACCCTGCCAACAGCTGCTGGCCACTGCTTCTTCAGACTATCGCTCTTCGTGAAATGAAGCAGCGATCGTTGCCTCCACCATAAATCTATGCTTCCACTGGCCCTACTACATCCTTCAGCAACGCATTTGTGATGCATCGGGGCGAGTTCATCAGCAAGAGGGACGTGAAAGCCAGTCGGCGATTGTCTTCCCATACGGCATGTGACACATTCAAGCACAGACACAAGTGTACGGCAAGCCTACTGTGATGTCACAGCAATATGGCGGATTTCTTCGGCCGATTTTCCGGAAGTGAGCCATTATCCCTCTACCAGGGAATTTCGAAGTGCTCTAACAGTGATTTTCGGTAGTTTTAGACGATAATCTATTATATAAAGGCAACTTGTATAACCGTGACAGTGGACCTTTAAAAGACTGCTACACCTATGTTTGACATCCACATACTTTATGTGGAACGGCAGATTCTATGAGCAGAAAGGAAGTGCAGCCATGGGTAACCCACTGTCCCCACATCTACATTGAGCACTGTGAGGAACTGGCTCTGGAATCAGTGGAGTTCAAGCCAGCCACATGGTTCCGTTACGTTGATGACACCTTTGTTGTTTGGAACGAGGGAAGGGACAAGCTGCTGGACTTCCTTGAGCACCTAAACTCAATCAGGCCCTGCATTCAATTCACAATGGAACTGGAGGAGGACAGAAAGCTTCCTTTTCTGGATGTCATGGTTACTAGACATGATGACAGACTTTCAACCTCAGTCTACAGAAAGAAGACCCACACAGACCGTTACATCCACTTTTCATCTAACCATCATGACAGGGTGAAACGCAGGGTGATCCAGTGCTTGAGAAGCAGAGCCATAAGGATTTGTGAAGCAGAGGGCTTGGAAGCTAAGAACGACCTTCCATAGGAATGGATACCCAATTAGGCGTGGAGAGGATTAAACAATTTATCCATCCGATTGGTCAGAAACTGACCAATCATTGCTCACTGTGCTGGTATAAAAGCTGTCACCTTTTCTTTCATTCTCAGTTGTATGCCTGATAAAGCCAGTGATGAGCGAAATGTTGTACTGAATTGAATCGAATTGTCAAGTGTTCATGGTGTGCTTGATTGTCCAAAAGAAGATTTAAGCTATCACCCACTCAGCATGCCTAATTGCGGCGAGCCTGAGCGAGCCCCACTCTGGCGTGGAGTGTAGGCGGAAGTCTCTGTTTTATTATTATTATTATTATTATTATTATTATTATTAATATGTATAGATGGTACGTTCGTTTTGGCCCCCGGGGCCGATTTCGTCTAGGTCATAGCCCCAAGCATAAGATGTCTATGCCCCAAGCCGAGTCTCTTCGCTGGTGTAGAAGAACACGGCTGCATGCCGTTCGCTTGCCAGCCGCGCACACTTCGAAACAAAGACGCCTTACCAACCATGCAGACGTCGAAACAAAGATGCCTTAGCAACCGCACACACCCCGTTGGAACGTCGCTCGCACTCACGACGCTCTGTCAAGGACGCTCTCCCTTACCTTTGTTGTTGTAGCTATGGGAAAGCAGCGGGTCTCCACGTCGGCTAGGGTGCCGATTTTTGATGCATGGCTTTTGCATGAACTTCATGCTCAGGCAGCTACAGTCAACGTTTCACTAGAAGGACAGCACGCTCAGCCATTGTTCTAGCCAGGGACCAGACGCTTCAGCGTTGGCTGCAGCGAGTTCCCTTCAAGCAGGCTGCTCATCTAGTGCATACATGCTGATGCAGTGACGTTGTCAATATATTTGTGGGCATGGGTATAGATTGTCCGTCTGCCCCACTCCATGATATCACCATGTCTAGCACATTATGCTGAGGAAGACAGTCAGAGAGTCACCATCTTGCCCACCATTTTACATTGAAGTTTATAATGCGAAATAATTATGTCAAAACAAGTGAAATATAATGCACAATGCAATTTTGAACATGCCAATGTGACTCAACACAATCATGGTGCAGCAATCAGAACACAGTAACATGACAGATTAGTCCAGTTGTCTAGGGTGTACCCATTCACATACTAGAGGTATACCCATTCACATACTAGAGGTAAACTGGGTATCAATGCAGTAACTTGCTGTCTTATGCTCTGCATTTGGTACTCATGTGCATGGAGGTGTGTCCGTCCTCAGTAGGCCTATCCACATTTCCTATAACCTGTTTCATTCACCTACACCCATCATGCATGTGTGCTCCATTCCTGTCATCGCCCACTCTCTAGGCCACAATCACTGCAAGAGTACGTGACGCTCGCTCAGGCTCGCCCCACAATGCTTGCATTCGCCTAGTAACTTCCAGGAAAAGCCTTTCCTGTTGTAATAGTCAGTAGGGTTGTCTTTGGGTGCTAGAATGGGTATGTGGCTTCCATTGATGGTTCCATAACACTGAAGAAAGCCCCACGTGTGTAAAGGCTCATCCACAATCATCTGAGCTTCTCTCCAGTGGGTATACCTTTGTAGCACTGCGAGATCACCAATTTTCTTTTAGCACTGCCTCTCTCTCTTGCTGCTGTATAACGCTGATGCCTCCGCCTTCAAAGCTAAATCATCCTGAAACACAGGATTACTACGATGATCTCTGCAACACCATTTTGTACTGTACTAATTATGTCAGTTGCACTCGCATGGAGTAAAACAATTTTGGTATTCCAGTAGTTCGAGTTCAGGGTTGCCCTGGTGCCCCATGAGTTGTAAATCGAAAATGTTTGCAATGTGAATGCAAAGCAAGTTCAACCAGGGTTCATCCCAGGATCGCTAACCTGGATTAATTAAGTTCCGCATGTGAAAAAGGTGTATGGTGAGTGACAGAGCAGTGACTGAAGGGAGCAAATATTTCGAGTTGAGTAGAAGCCTTACGTGTTTTTAACTCGAAATCGACACATTGCATGAAAAAGCTAGCGTACTACGGGCGCACTACCGATACGGGTGTACCAATTTAAGACTATGGGCGTATATGTTTACAGCTATGAGCATGTTGATTACGGCTATGGGCATAGACCGTACAATACATTCGTACCTTACTGCCATGCGTATATTCCAAGTCTGTCCGCAAAGCGAAGGCCATTGGGTATGTACAGTACTAGTAGAGCAAAGAAGCTGCTGTGATATAGTGACATCGCTGGTGTCCCAACGAAACTGCAAAAGAGGTGACTTCTCACAATTGTCTCGCCTTCTGCGTAGAAAGAGCTTAGCACAGTTAGTTGCTCGCTGGGTAGCCATCTTTGGTGTCAACACCGACTTTATATAGGAAACATGGCTAGGTAACCTGTTGTTTTCGTACTAGTTTTCAATACATCCTTCATCAAGCAGATCGGCTGCAATGTTGATGTATAGCTTCTTCGGCTACGTTGTACACATACGCTCACCTGCTTCCTCCTGAGTTGAACATTCTAGCAAGAATATCAGCAGCTGGTACTTCCTTCGCTGCCAGTATCATGTATGGGCATGTACACAAATGATCTACTACATTAGTAGATCGGTGTGTACGGCGTACTACGGGTAAGGGTACGTATGGACATACTATGGATACAGGCGTATGATTTAGCACGTACAGGAGTTTTAATCTGCTAATACAGGTGTACCAATTAATATTCACAGGCGTACGTACAGGTGTAGTATGCTAACTTTTTTCTGCCACGTACCATACTAGTTGTAGAAAAATTTTATTATTTCTAGTGGTCATAACAGTGTAGGGGTATAGGGGTAGAAGGGATCTTGCTTTCTGGTTCCTTTTACATATGTCCAACTGTTGAGTGTATACTGTGTAGTGAAAATGTGTACACAGCACACTGCATGAAGCAGTGAGTGGTCAAGTGATTTGTAAACCTGTTCACACCCTGCAGTACTGAATAAGCCCTTCACCCGACACCTCCTAACAGCAAAAGAATGCTCCCTGGTGGCTAGGAAGGGGAGACGTGAGTGGGAGCACTGCCTTGTTCGAGTCCTGTTAACTGCAGGGGTAGTGCAGGAAGCCATTCAAATGCTGCAGAAGCATGGCTGCCGTGTGAAGGAGGAGCTGAAGAGTGAGTTATACTATAGTAGCACACTTTGCCAGATTGTGTTCCATGTACTGCACTATGACAGCTTGATACTGACACATGCATCAACTAAATAAACTGCAATTAATGAACAACTCCACCGCTTTTTTAAGGTAGTAGGTACAGCTAAAAGCTTCCTTTAGGGTACATTACTCTTGCCTGTGTAACTCTCAAACCATAAATTCACCAATGACGATTGTTACAAATGTGGTAAACAGGTGAATTTTCCATAATTTGGTGTCACTCGTTAATTGATCAGTGATTTTCTTATTGAGAATATCTAAGTGAAAGTGAAAAATTGTCACCTTGATTGAAGCCAAGCAACTCCAGGGAAATTCGATCTTCTTCTACCCCGAAGGCTGACATGGACCAAAGCTGGGATATACAATCTATAGACATGTGTGCAAAAACCTATGGCAGCAATTTACCAGTTTCCATCTCACTGTGGAGCTATTCTCTATCCCTTTCTAACTTACGAAATTTGCGCTAACTCGTTCACAGAAACGATTTTCCGTTGTCGCTGCCATAGGAATCTGCCCAACATAATGCTCTACACAATGAAGCAAACTGTGTTTGGATCGGTTGTACCGCTTCAGACTAGATAGCTCTGCAGCACCCTTAGCATGTACAGTGGTATGCCAGAGTAGGTGCCATTGGAACATTTTGTACTGGCTACCTATCCCAATGCTAGGAACAACTTTTATAACGCAGAATTCGGTACCTTTTGAGCTTTGCAAGTGAAACGACCACCCACAAGAGGCCGAAGTCTGCAATACTTCCCTCGCCGTTGATGTAGAGGGCCAAATAGTTGTGGTTTCACACCTCATTTCACACCTGTCACCTCCTGTACCTATGTTTAAACATTTCTGCTGCCAACAGACAGCAAATACAATTCAGACCATTTGCACTTAGAGTTTGACATTGAATTTTCATTCCTTCATAACTTGTGACAGCATGAAAGTACAGACTTGGAACTTTGAGTTAAGATTTCTGATGATGAAGATAACTCAACCACCAAAAATGAAGGCAAACGAATTTGATCACTTATACACATGCACGCGCGCACACACACACCACACACACATCCACACACCACACACACACCACACACAAGCACACTACAGAGTGCGGTGAAACATTCCTTATCAGGACTAAAATATTATGGTACAGATGTGAAATGGTTCACTGGGATAAAATATAGAGATGTTCATGTTCATGTAATCTTACTTAAACTGGGAAAACTTTTAGCCCTAAGACTACTTTTCAAGGTACCCAGGAACACAAAGTACAAGAAACAACAATGGGATCTGGGGTGGGTGGGTGAGAGTAAGATAGATGATGAGGTACATGTAGCTAGTGAGATTAATCTTGTTAACAGCAAGCAGACATGATTGAAATAAGAATGAAATAACTGTGGTTAATAATTATGATGTGTAAGACAGAAAATGTGATTGTGCCATAGACATAAACATGTCAGGGTTCTTAGTTTGCCTTAGATTAGGCAGCAGCAAGTTCCATAGCTGGGCTCCACGGAAAGCAGAAGACTTTTTACCAAACTCTAGGTGGGTAGAGACTATTGGAAGAGGCAGATCTTGTGCCATGACGATGAACTGACACTGCAGGCTTGAAAAGGGTAGACAAGTTGAGTGAGCTGGGCCCTGAAGTACAACGGATGGTGACTATTGCTTCACTCAACCTCCTTCTGGACGCAAGAGTTGGCCAGCCTAGTTGCTTGCGCATCCATGTGGCCGAGACCTCTCCGCGCTGTTGGAGGATTAGGCGTGCAGCATAGTTCTGGAGGCGTTCAAGTTTCACACTTTGAGCAGCTGTACAAGAGTTCCAAACACTATCAGCATAGGTAAACTGGGGGAGAATATAGGCATTGCAGTAGCATACCAGACTTTCCTTCAGTAGAAACCAAGATATTCTGCGGAGAAGGTTGATACCTCTAGATACTTTGTTGCAGACAAGATTGACATGGTCAGTCCAGGTAAGATTGTCAGTTACTACTACCCCTAGTAGCTTGTGCATCCGAACCTGTTCAATGCTCCTCCCACCCAACTGAACATTAAGGGATGCTGAAGGTTTGCGACGATTGGAGTATATAAGCACATACTTAGTCTTGCTTGTGTTAAGTTGCAGACCACTTGCCTCTAACCATTCTTGTACCGAAGCTAGAGCCTTGGTCAATGTGTCTGAGATATCAGTAATAGAGCGTCCACAAACAATCATAGTAGTGTCATCAGCAAATAGGACTGTTACAACACCGTAAAGGTGGTTAGGGAGATTGTTAATGAATATGGAGAAGAGGAGAGGACCGAGGACTGAGCCCTGGGGAACACCTGATGTAATAGTACGATTGCTGGAGCGTTCTTCATCAATGACTGTACAATGCTGCCTACAACACAGATACGAGTTGAACCACTGGCAGGCAGTGGAGTCCAACTCTAGCTCATTAAGACGGGATAGTAGGATGTCATGGTTAACTGTATCGAATGCCTTGGAAATGTCTAGTAAAACTGCACGAAAAGACCTTTGTCTAGTGCCTGGTAACATTCATTGGTAACATACGGCAAGGTTGTTGTTGAGTGGCCAGGGCGGAAGCCAGACTGGACGGTGACAGGAGATGATTGGTGCTCAAATGAGAGTACAACTGATCTCTAAATACCCTCTCCAGGATCTTACTGGCTACCGGTAGCAGTGAGATGGGTCTATAGTTAGATACCACATTGCGAGGGCCACTCTTGTGGAGCGGCTTAACAAAAGCATTCTTCCAGGCGGTAGGGAAGCAGCCAATCAACAGGGACAGGTTAATGATGGAGCATAGGGGAGTGCAATAACAGCACCTGCTATCCATAATATATGAGAAGGTATCCCATCAGAACCAGTACTCTTGCGAGGATTTAGTTTCATTAGTCTTGATTGGCATTTGTCTACTTTAATGGGTTGCAGGCTTAGACTGGTAGCTTGATGCTGCCTAGGTTCCACACGGTTGAAAGGGGTAGGAAGGGATGGTGCGACTGTGGCAAAATGATCATTGAACTTGCTAGCAAGAGCCTTAGGATGATCATCAAAGCAGGACCAGTCGGACTTGGGGGAGGGTAGTGCCTCTTTCAGGGCTCGCCACAGAGTAGATAGGTGTGCTTTTTTGCCTATTAAGTTAAAGAAGTGGGCTATCTTGGAGTTTCGAAGGAGGGTCCTGACTTTGTTTCTTTGCTGCCTGTAGCATTCCCAGTCAGGCACAGCTCGGGTCTTTCTGAAGTATCGTAGTAGCTTATCATGGATATCCATCTGGTAGCGTAGGTCCTTAGTCACCCAGGGTGCATCATTTTTCTTGACTCTTAACCTGCGTAGTGGAGCATGACTGTCAAACACTTGGAGGAACATCCGGTTGAAGAAGTCAAGTCTGTCATCAATGTTGTCAAACATATCACCAACAGACCATGGTACTTGCAATAGATCATCATTGAATTTTTGGGATCAAATCTCTTGTACGACTGTCGCAATACTGAGGAAGATGGCAGTTTGGGCTTGCGCCAGCAAAGGCAGAGACAGATAGCAGAGTGATCACTTATGCCTACATTGCGGACATGAGCTGATTTTACAGTTACTTTAGAGGTGATAAGAAATATGTCTAGGAGGGTAGCAGAACTAGGGGTGATTCTTGTAGGCATGTTGATAGGCTGGAAGAAGGCACGGGAGGTAATGTAGTCACTGAGGAGGGCAGAGTGGGGACCTTCAGGGTCCATCAAGTTGACATTCAGGTCACCACACCCTACCACCAGACCACGCATAGATAAAGCTTGGTCAAGAAGATCACACACAGCATTGATGCTACCCACACTTGAGTTTGGAGGGCGGTAGATACAACCAACTAGCGTGGTTGAGGGTATGGACGAAGCAGAAACTTCCACCCACACAGCTTCAACCAGTGACGACTACACAGATCCATAGACACGCACTCAACATTTGCCATGCTGCCATTTTTTTCGTGGTCACTAACCCAGCCTGCTGATCAGTAGTGATAATGAGCAGTCACGTAGCAGACAGATGCAATAGTTGCAATGATACGATGTTTCGACCAGAAGGTCTTTGCCAGGTACAGAAGTACCTGACGAAGACCTGTGTGTGTGTGTGTGTGTGTGTGTGTGTGTGTGTGTGTGTGTGTGTGTGTGTGTGTGTGTGTGTGTGTGTGTGTGTGTGTGTGTGTGTGTGTGTGTGTGTGTGTGTGTGTGTGTGTGTGTGTGTGTGTGTGTGTGTGTGTGTGTGTGTGTGTGTGTGTGTGTGTGTGTGTGTGTGTGTGTGTGCGTGCGTGCGTGCGTGCGTGCGTGCGTGCGTGCGTGACTTTTGTACCTGACGAAGACCTTCATGGTCAAAACGTACCATTGCAATAATTGTCTGCTATGTGATTTCTCATTATCACAACTGATCATTTGAAAACCGTAGTAATGAGCCTCTACAATATCATAAAATGTAGTAATTGCCCACTTGTTGAGGAATACATGACACAATGTAAAACTGTTTATGATGTGTATGTGTGTGGGTTTGTATAGATTGGAATAGTGTCAAGGGTGTGGTACTTAAATAGCTGTCCATGTGAGAAAACCCCCAGTAAACCTTTCTGTCTACTGTATATGTAGAATAGGGCTACAGTATGTGCTAGGGACTATGGTAGGGTAATAACAGTACAGGGGTAGGAGTAGGAGGGGTCTTATGGTACGGTGCATGGAAAAGGTAACGTGAACCGTTAAACAGTAATGTTTTAAGGTTTATTTTGTCTTATAGTGGATGTACATTAATGGTTAGCCAAAATTTGCGGTATGAGTTAATGGTTCAGCCTAACCGTTGATGCTATGTTATTGAAGAAGCTTTTAGAGTACTCGATTGGTAATACGTACATAACTGAGTAGCTGTAGCGAAGAGAGCTTATTGAAATAGCATATTGTGAACAGTGAATTGTGCAACTACACCATGAGCAAAGTGTGCCTACTGTATCAGACGTCATGCTCGTGACGTCTATTTAGGAATGTACCAGATAAAAATGGCTACTCCTATCTTAATGTATTAGTGCGCTTCGGCGAAACTAGTCGAACTGTGCCGAAGAAGAACAATTGAAGGCCATGGATAAGCTTTTATCAAAGGGCTAAGGACTGCAATGTACCCAAAGTAAACCTGGAGTACATGTAAGAAGAAAGCGTCGCATGCGCTGTTACCCCATTTTGTCTTTTCATATTCTTCCCACTGAATTTTTGCACGCTCCTAGCACAAGACACAGGACATTTATGGACTTGAGTCACGTACCAGGACCCGCATACATACCTGAAGGGTGAAGATCTGAGCGCCGGTGGCAATCTAATTCATATAGCGTTGAGTGAGCACTAAGTTTTTTGCTACCATGTATTAAACATATCTCAATGTCGCCATTTTGTTGCGTGCTACTGTAACAGACGTCACGTTCGTGACGCGTGGATACCAGCACGAGTATTAATCTGATGTAGATATAGTCCTCTGGATATGCAAAAAGTGTACAAACTAGTGTATAAAAATTCCATTAGAATTAGAAGGGATTTAGGAATGGCTGGCAAAAAAGCATAGAAACAGGCAAGAGTAACTCAACATCCTTGTAGTGTCTTAGCTCTCTACTACAGTCGTGGGTCGATCACTCCCGCATTCAGGCAACAACGAGAACCAACTGATTATTCAGCATGCAACACAGCACTTACACAAGACACAGGAAAAAGTGATAAGGTACAGGGTAGTGTGATAAGGTAAAAGGTCATGCACAACAATACACACAGCATAAACACATACACTACACTCCTCCCCTACAAATCACAAAGTTGGGAGAAAAGAAGAACTACAACAAAAGAAAACAATCAGCATGCATGCAAGACAATCAACAATGACATGCACTGGTACCAGAGTCAAGTATACACAGGGTTACCGAACCGTATCGGTGGTTGTCGATTCCTTCGAGGATATCGGGATGAATCTGATGATGTAGTATTGCTATTAGTCATGGTAGCGGGTGCACGTAGTGATGGAATAGGTTGATCCAACACCAAGACATCATCGGGTGGATCCGACGGTGGATCTGCTGCAACTTTAGTGAAGCGTAGTTGGTCATGATGACGCTTCCAGGTCTGTGACTGGTCAGTCTCCACCAACACGGTACGAGGACCAAGGCATGACTTGACCACAGCTGAACGCCACTTCGGTCCTGAACCGTAGTTTCGAGCCATCACATGCTGTCCAACCTGAAACTGCCGAAGTTTAGCATGTTGATCATGATGCTGGACCTGATTGGACTGCTGAGTGATAACCTGATCCTCACAATTTGGCTTCAGTAGATCCAAACGGGTCCTCAGTTCATGTCCCAGGAACAGTGCACTTGGTGTGCGTCCTGTAGTGGAATGAGGTGTGGAACGATATCCAAACAAAAAGTTAGCAAGACAATGTGGCAGGGGCAAACTGGACGACTCACGAGCCTTCATAGCCTGCTTGAAAGTTCTGACGAATCGTTCCACTAAGCCATTGGAGGCAGGATGATATGGTGCGCTTCGGATGTGCCTCACACCGTTTTCTTTGAGGAAAGTGGCAAACTCCTCAGAGCAAAACTGTGGACCATTGTCAGAGACCAATTGACATGGCAGGCCATATGAGGCAAACAGATGACGTAGCACACGGATGGTAGCAGAGGATGTTGTTGAGGGCATCTCGTAGACCTCAGGCCACTTTGAGTGGGCGTCCACGACGAGGAAAAACATCTTCCCCAGGAAGGGCCCGGCAAAATCAACGTGGATGCGCTGCCAGGGCTTGGCAGGCCAGGCCCAAGGTTGAAGTGGAACCACAGCAGGGGAATCCTGATTACTTTGGCAGGAGACACATGATCTTACCAGGTCCTCAATGTGCTTGTCAAGGTTGGGCCACCACACATAGCTTCGGGCGACACGCTTCATTTGGGTCATGCCCGAGTGAGTACTGTGCAACTCCTCAAGGACTCTCCCCTGTAGGGGCTTGGGAACCACAACACGCATTCCCCACAGCACACAATTCCCTTCGAGGGTCAGCTCACTGCGTCGATTACTGTAGGGCTTCAGTTCCTCTGGAACTACTGAGGGCCAGGTTTGCCTAGTGTATGCCAACACCTTACTGAGCACTGGGTCACGTTCTGTAGCTCGCTGGATCTGGTGCTGTGTGACAGGCAAACTGTCTAGCTGACCTATTTGAAAAATGCTAGCTTCTGGTGTATCTCCTTCCTTGGTGTTTTGAGATAACGGCAACCGAGATAAGCAATCTGCGTTTGCATGGTCTCGCATTGATTTGTACTGGATATCGTAGCGATAGGCTGACAGGAGGACAGCCCAACGCTGGAGACGGGCAGCGGCAAGGGTAGGCACCCCCTTCTTGGGGCCCAAGATGGTACAAAGTGGTTTATGGTCGGTCAATAAAGTGAAGTGTCTCCCATACAGGTAAATGTGAAACCGCTTTACCCCGAAGACTATGGAGAGGGCCTCCTTCTCTATCTGCGCATAATTGGATTCACTGGAAGATAGAGTGTGAGAAGCATAGGCTATGGGACGTTCCGTTCCGTCAGGCAGGGTGTGGGAAATGACCGCTCCCACCCCATACGCCGATGCATCAGTAGCAAGGGTAACAGGCAATGTAGGGTCATAGTGAATCAGCACAGGAGATGCTGCAAGGGCTTCCTTGGCACTACTGAAGGCATTTTGACAGGCTTCATCCCACTGCCATGGGGCATCGTCATGTAGCAACCTGTTGAGTGGGTTGACTAGGGTGGCCAAATTTGGAATGAATTTCCCATAATAATTCACAATCCCCAAAAAGGACCTAAGTTGCTGTGGATCCTGAGGAGGCGGGGCATGCTCAATGGCCTGTACCTTAGAAGGTAGTGTGTGAACACCATGTGCATCAACCCTGTAGCCCAAATACTCCACAGATTCCCTCATGAACTCACACTTGCTCTGCTTCAGGCGCAGTCCAAATTTCTCCAGGCGTTCCAGGACCTCTTGCAGGTGTTTCAAGTGATCAGCATCATTCTTGCCGGTGACAAGTATATCATCAATGTAGCAGCACACCTGTGGAATGCCGTTCAGGATAACATCCATGGTCTTTTGAAACATCGCAGGTGCCGATGCGATGCCGTAGGGCAACCTGGTGTATTGGTAGGGACCTTTGTGGGTATTGATGGTCGTGAGTGGCTTGGACTGATCATCAAGACGCAGCTGCTGGTAGGCCTGTCACAGATCAAGCTTGGTGAACTTTTGACCTCCAGCTAGTGTGGCTAACAGATCATCAGGCCTTGGGAGAGGATATTGATCAACCTCCAGCGCCTGATTAATAGTGACCTTGTAGTCTCCACACAGCCTGTAACTTCCATCCTGTTTGGGGACTACAACAATGGGAGCAGCCCAGTCGCTATGGGAGATTTTCTCGAGGACTCCTTCAGCCTCCAACTTGTCAAGCTGGGCACTCACTTCATCTCGGATGGCATAAGGAACAGGCCTTGGCTTAAAGAACTTGGGTGTGGCATCAGGCTTCACCAGCAGGGTTGCTCTCTCATCATTTATGGTACCCGTTTTGTCGCTGAAAAGGCACTGATGCTGGCTCAGGAGAGATGCCACTGGGGATGGGACTAAATGTGCCCGGTGGATGGCTTGCCAATCCAGGCGAATGCTTCGAAGCCAGTTGCGCCCTAGCAAGCTTGGTCCACTCCCAGCTACCACAATGAGGTTGAGGTCAAACTGTTGTTCACAATACCGAACACGAACAGGAATCTGGCCCTTTACAGGAATAACTTCCTTTGTGTACGTTGTCAACTGAATAGGGCTGGGCTTGAGACTGATGTGTGGGAAGAGCTGCTGATGAGTCTTCTCTGAGATAATGGACACGTCAGCTCCTGTGTCAACCTCCATATCGACTGCTTTGTTCTCAATTTGAAGCGTGCAAGTTAACACTTTTGAGGCATCCCCATTTTGCCCCATGCGATAGAGGTGCAGGTCTTCATCACCACCGTCCTCTCTGGAAGCAACCACTGCGTGTGTCTGCTTGGCTCTAGGGTTGGGCTTACTTGCTTGAGGCTGTGACTTGGAGCGACAAACTCGTGAAAGATGACCTTTCTTTCGACATGAATGGCAGACGGACTCCTTGTGCGGGCATTTTGTGTGGTGGTGGTCTCCCTTACCACACCGGTAGCACGGCTTTGTCGGTGTCGCGGATGTAGGCCTGGCGTTCGGGCGGGGAGAGGCTGAAAACCTCTTGACACTGGCAGACGATTCACTGTCGCTCTGCTGAAGGGCCTTGGAGTTAGTGGCTGCGGCCTCCATCGCGTTTGCCATGTCCAAAGCGTCCTGCAGCTTGAGATCCGCCACTGCTAACAACCGCTTCTGTGTAGTTTCGCTGCGGAGTCCACACACGAACCGATCACGGAGGGCTTCATTGAGATACGCGCCAAACGCGCAATGGACAGACAGACGTTTTAGCTCCGCGATGAACTGCGCGACCGACTCACCCGGTAGTTGGCTTCGTCTGTGGAAATGGAACCGTTCCGCGATAACAATGGGCTTTGGTTCGAAGTGTGCTGTCAGGACGTCAATGACAGCGTCCAGCGAGCTGTCCTTGGGAGGGACGGGAGCTAGGAGGTTACGCAGGAGGCTATACACCGGACCTCCAACAACGCTGAGGAAGACACTCAGGCGCTTCTCCTCAGGCACGGCATTTGCCTCGAAAAAGATCTGAACGCGCTCCACATACGCGGTAAAAGACTCGACTTGCTTGTCGAACGGGCCAAGTTGTCCATAGGTAAGGGGAGCTGCCATCATCCCACCTTCGTCGCCAAATCTGTAGTGTCTTAGCTCTCTACTACAGTCGTTGGTCGATCACTCCCGCATTCAGGCAACAACGAGAACCAACTGATTATTCAGCATGCAACACAGCACTTACACAAGACACAGGAAAAAGTGATAAGGTACAGGGTAGAGTGATAAGGTAAAAGGTCATGCACAACAATACACACAGCATAAACACATACACTACAACCCTGATGAACCACATTTCTGTGAAGTTTGCTCGGCATTCCTAATTTCCTCGTAGCTACATGGGACTATATAGCTGCTGGACATTCGGGCACATGTAGCTGTACAAGGAAATTAGGAATGCATAGCAAACTTCACAGAAATGTGGTTCATCAGGGTGTTGAGTTACTCTTGCTTGTCTCTATGCTTTTTCTGCCAGCCATTCATAAATCCTTTTTAATTCTAAATGAATTTTTATACACTAGTTATTGCGATTGTCAACGTAGAAGAAGTGGAAGATGTTCTGGGTTCAGACGTTGTCCAGCTATTGGAAATGGTCCGTGTCCAATGGTTTCAGACTGCTGCGCTTTAAGCGTTGGCTGTTTGAACGCTAAAACTCATTATACGAAGACTCACCTAAAAAAAAGCTACTCGATCTTTGCTAATTCCTGACACTTCCACCATGACCTTGTCAGTATGGGACTTCTTTTCTTTGGCATGAAGGATGATGTGTGCATATTCGGCTATGTCGTTTCGCGCCAGAGCGATAGGCCAAGATTAAGGAGCTGCTGCATAGTAAACCCTTTGGACGGCCATTTTCCTGTACACACGAACCATCAACCCTAAAACTGTTACCGGTTAGCTCCTAACCGGTAACGGAATAGGGACAATTTTTAGGCAACAAACGGGACTATTCACCAAAAAGCGCTGAACGACAAACACAATTATTGTTACCTCTTCCATGCACCGTGCCATACTTTGTTGTTCCTTTTACATGTGTCCAACTGTTAAGCGTATAGTGTGCAGTAAAAATGTGTACACAGCACACTGCATGAAGCAGTGAGTGGTCAAGTGATTTCTAAATCTATTCACACCCTGCAGTACTGAATGAGCTCTTCACTAGACACCTCCTAACAGCAGAGGAGATTTATGAGGTGACTAGTAAGGGGGGGTGCAAGTGGGAGTACCACCTTGCTCAAGTCCTGTTAACCAAACCTGCGGACGTAGTGCAGGAAGCCATTCAAGTGCTAGAGGAACATGGCTGTTATTTGGAGGAGCTGAAGAGTGAGTTATACACCCTTTGACGAGTTGTGTTCTAATTACTGCACTATGACTACTTGATAGTGACACATGCACCAACTGCATAGACTGCATTTGTGTACAACTCCACCACTTGTTTAAGGAAACATTACAAAGGTTGAAGTGAGGGCTTCTCAGCTGGCTCAGGCATCAGAAAGGGTTGGTTCTCTAATACCAGCTTCACAACAGGGTTGAAAACCTTGCCGACGTTTCGACCAGATGCTCTGGTCTTCTTCAGGGGCGAAGAAGGCTGTTGTGAAGCTGGTATTAGAGAACCAACCCTTTCTGATTACAAAGGTTGTGATTAAATGAAGTAACACACGCACACACACCAAACCTGCAGAGGTAGTGCAGGAAGCCATTCAAGTACTGGAGGAGCGTGGTGGCAATGTCAAGAAGGAGCCGAAGAGTGAGTTATACGTAATATAGTTGCACACTTTGATAAGCACTGCACTGTGACTACTTGATAGTGACACATGCACCATCTGTACACACACACACACACACACACACACACACACACACACACACACACACACACACACACACACCACACAAGCACACTAGAGGGTGGGGTGAAACATCTCCATATTAAGACTATAGTACAATAGTATGTAAAATGGATTATCCAAGAAGAAACGGTAGACCTTTCTGCCTACTGTATATGTAGAATAGGGCTATGTGCCAGGGATTGTGGGAATGGTGCTTACCTGATGTACATGGTAATAAGAGTGCAGAGGATAAGGGTATGAGGGGTCTTAATTTCTGCTTCCTTTTACATGTGTCCAAACGTTGATTGTATACTGTGTAGTGAAAATGTGTACACAGCACACTGCATGAAGCAGTGAGTGATCAAGTGATTTCTAAACCTATTCACACCCTGCAGTACTGATTGAGCTCTTCACTAGACACCTCCTAACAGCAAAAGAGTGCTCTGAGGTGGCTAGGAAGGGGTGGTGGAAGTGGGAGTACCACCTTGCTCAAGTCCTGTTGACCAAACCTCCGGAAGTAATGCAGGAAGCCATTCAAGTGCTGGAGGAACATGGCTGTTGTGTGGAGGAGCTGATGAGTGAGTTATGTACCCTTTGACGAGTTGTGTTCCAAGTACTGCACTATGACTACTTGATAGTGACACATCCACCAGCTGCATAGACTGCATTAATGTACAACTCCACCATTTGTTTAAGGAAACATTACAAAGGTTGTGATTAAATGAAGTCACACACACGTGCATGCGCACACACACCAAACCTGCAGAAGTAGTGCAGAAAGCCATTCAAGTGCTGGAAGAGCATGGTGGCAATGTCAAGAAGGAACTGAAGAGTGAGTTATACGTACTATAGTAGCACACTTTGACAAGCACACACACACACGCACACACACACACACGAGGCAGAACATTCCTTATTAGTTGACATTACAAAAAGCAAGGAAATGAAGTCATTGATAAACAGTGCTTGCCAACATGCTGAGGGACACATTGCACAATTAGCTACACAATGTAATGTATGTACAGTAACATGCAAGGGTTATACGTGACAGTACGTAAACATGTATAGTTACTGATTCATCATATCGCCTGTCACACACTAGCCCAAGTTAATAATCAGTTTGTGATAGTTACTGATTGCGAAGGACCCAGATGCTGTGGGATTCTTGGATGACGGCCTTGATCATCTGTAAGTGAGGGCTTTCTGGTTACAGAGGCCAGTTGAAGTCAAGGTGAACAAGTATTTCGAGTTAATAAACTTGTGGGGTGCCAGGGCGCCCCTGAACTCGAACTACTTGCTAGCAATCTCCACATTAATGTTCAGTAGTTCAGAAAGTTAAGGGATACAGCAATGCTGAAGGCCTGAAATATACATCAAGATGCAATAGACTGTTGGGTTTGCAAGAGTTTCAAGTCACCAGAACAGCCACACACAAGCACACATGCATGCACACGCACAGAGTGTCAGCTAGCAAGGTCTGTTGTAAATGGAGGAACATTTCAGCACATGTTACCTGCCCATAGTGTAATTTCAGTTCCTCTAGGAGTACTAACCTTTGTACACTTTGGTGCCATGATTCCCTGAAGTGCCCTGTGCTGTTCTGCTGTCTCAATGATCTCCATGAGGGAAGCTAGCTAGCTTCCTATCATGCGTAATATCAGGGTTTTCGATGGCAATCAAGCCAATTCATCCAAGGAACATCATTGCGTTGGTATATTATAATGAACAAATGGTTCTAAGCCTGCATTAACTAGTTAAAAAGCACTATGCAATAGAGGAAGCTTAAATGTAAGTCGATAGTGACTCGTCTCAAAGTGTCACTATTTTAAAATGCCCGTCGCTCGGTCTTTATGATATTTGGAACTATATCTCACAGGAGAGTCTTTCAATAGGCTTCTTACTAGTATTAACGTGTAAACACATATCTATGTACTAATATTGTTTGATAAATAGACGGCAAAATGCGAACAGATGATTGCGAGTCTTGTGAAGCGTAAATCTCGAGTCCGCCATCTTGAATTGCCTGAAATATACATACATAGTCCATTACGAACATGAAGCCATACGAATACCTAAAAGTGTAAACAATATAGGGGCGCCTTCGGCACCCCAAAAGGGTTGTAGGCTTCTGGTGTCAATGAAGCCTATGCAGCCAACTTGAATGGTGGATAAGGTAGCAGCCACCCCGTTACTGCTGGCTTCTTCAAGCAGGTGTAGGTACTTGCTCTCCTTCCTGTGCATGCGCTCTCAAAGTTGATCTCCCAACACACTGTTAGCTCGAACATGTGGATGCGTTCATAGGAGTGCACTATGATGCTTCACAGCTGATCTTACACCATCTGTACACACTTGCAGCCACTTCCATCTATTCTGTGCAATCTCATACCAATCGTCTGCAACTCCAATGGTGTACAAGTCTGACTTAGCTACATCTCACCATCTCTTTTTAGGGCCGTGTCCTGGTCTAGTCTGTAGCATCTCTCCAAAGAACAACTGCTTTGGCATTCTGTGATCTTCCATGCGGACCAGATGACCAAGCCAACGTAGACGGTGTGACATAAAAATGCTTTCTAATGTCTCCTCCACGTCAAAGGATGTTGCTAGCTGCCCTGATGATATGAGTTCTGTCTACTGTTGGTACTTGGACACTCCGAGGATAGTTCGAAGGCATCTATTGTGAAATGTTGTCATTCGTCTAACATGTGCTGCCTTAATGGTCTATGTCTCTGCCCCATACAGCAAGGTGGACAGAACCACATCCCGATAGACCGCCCTCTTGGTTTCTAGTGACAAGTGTTTACTCTGGAAGATGGGTTCCTTCAGACACCCAAAAATTCTGGCAGCCTTTGCAATGCGGCATAGCACCTCCTTGCCAGATTCCCATCACTTGACACAATGCTTCCTAAATATGTGAATTCAATAACCATCTCAATTGCACCAGTGTCTAGTTGTACTGATGCGTCATCCTCCACTGCCTCCAGTTGACCGACAACCATGCCCTTGGTCTTCCCAACACTCACTGTTAGTCCCCACCTACTTGCCGTTTAGATAAACTTCCCTGTGGCCTGTTTGAAGGCCTTACGTGTGCTCGCATACACCGCTGCATCGTCTGCTGTTACATGTTCTTCAATCTTGACTTTGCAGTACAATCACCAACTAGTCTCCTGCCATGACGGAACCTCAAATTAACCCCAACTTCTGGGCAACGATTCCTCCAATCCGCCACCACCTCACTAAGGTAGATGTTGAACAATGTTGGAGCCATAGTGCATCCTTGCTTGAGACCATTCTGCACTTCAAAGCTGTCTGTAACTGTGCTACCTACTCTAACTTCCACATGCGTACCCTCATGAAATGATCTTATTATACTGAGCATGGTTGGTGGAACCCACACTTCTGAAGCACTTGCCACAAGGCCTTTCATGGGACTGAGTCATAAGCCTTTTGAAGATCAACAAACAGGATGAACAAAGTATCATTGTGCTCTCCAGCCTTCTCAATCATCTGCCTAGCAGTGAAGATCATATCAATACACCCCCTGCCACTCCTGAACCCACATTGGGATTCTGGAAGGACCCTCTCTGCGATGGTCTGTAGCCTCTCCTGCATGATCCTAGCAAAGACCTTACCCACAACATTCAAGAGGCTGATACTCCTCCCGTTGTCACACTGATGGAGATCGCCCTTCTTAGGAATGGGTACAATCTGTGCATCTTGCCAGTCAGCAACAACCTGGTGTTCCTCCCATACCTCCAGTATCAGCTGATGTAACCTGCTCCAGAGCTCTTTGTCCCCTGCCAGGATCATCTCAGGTAGTATCCCTGTCCTTCCGCCTGCCTTACCACATTTAAGTTTGTCAAGTGCCATTCGTAATTCTTCTTCAGTGAGGGGAATGTCAATTTCCCAACAGACTGGCTGTGATAGCATTTCTGTGATGACCTCTTCTTGAAACACACTAGGGATATTCAGCAACCTAGAGAAATGCCTGTGCCAACGTAATCTAACTTCATCAGGGCTGGCCGTTGGGATACCATCTTTCTTCAGCACAGCACAAGGCTTTGCTGGTTTACGCCCAGCATGGGTCAGTTGTAGATTCCTAATACAATTCCACCTCGTCCTACCATCCTTGCTAGCCTTTTCCCCTTCACTCGCTACCCTTAATATCCATTTCTCTTTAGCAGGTTGTATGGCCTCTTTGACTAATCTTTGTTGTCGGCTGAACTCCTTTCTATTCGCTGTGCTGTTATTCTGTAACATTCTCTTTTGAGCTACATTCTTCATCTCAATTAGAGGCAACAGGGTGTCAGTGCTCTCAATGAACCAATCCGGCTGTTTCTGTCTAGCTCAGCCTAATGTGCTCTCTGCTGTCTTAACAATACATTATTTCAGATTCTTCCAATTCCATTCAGCAGGCATCCCTGGATTGTGTGGTGTTTCTTAAAGTTGTTTGGACAAGCACTCACGGTAAGTGTCAGCCATATCTTCATTGCACAGGGTGTGGACTGCAAAGGGAACCTGCCTCTTCTTGTTCCTTCTAGAGTGGGCAATATACACACACTTTGGCCCTCACCATTTGGTGATCCGTCCAACAATTCGCTCCCCCCATGACTTGCACATCAGTACAAAGCTTGTGCTGACTAGCCCGCATTACAATGTAATCAATCATATGATTGCACTTTGTGGCTCGATGCATCCAAGTTCCAAGATGTATTTCTTTCTTTGCAAACCGGGTGTTCATTATTGTGAGTTGGTTTATAGCACAAAATTCTAAGAACTCCTCGCCAGCTTCATTAACATCAGTCGTACTATGTCTTCCACGCACTCCTGCCCAAGGGTCATTCTCTGAATCACTCATGCCAACTCGAGCGTTGAAATCACCTAGCATGATAAGAATATCAGACTGGGGTATCTTGTCGAGCACATCTTGCAAGTCTGCTAAGAATTTCCACTTCACACTAGAGGGAGCCTTTGCTGTGGGTGCATACGCAGACACCACTGTCATGTACTACTTCTTAGCTTCTCTTGATCCACCACCAGGCTTCCTTTGCCCTGCTTTGGATAACATTAGTGTGGCTGTAACAGTTCGTGAACTCACTGCTTCCCACTTCTCCCCTGCTTCCTTCCATGCTGCTGTGGCTTTTGTATCCAGTACAATCCCCACTCCTTCATTCCTAACCGCTCTGTCACTTTCACTAGGCAAAGGTCGCCCGAGTGTAAAAGGGTGTACCCATCTGCTACCCACAAATCATTGCCAAACCATTTTGTTTCTTGAATACCAGCCACTGACACACCATATCTCTTAAGTTCCCGTACCAATAGGTCTAGCTTTCGATCTACCGTCTGAGCACCAATACGTTCGTCTCCGTGCTCCCGACGACTTTTTCTACAAATGCATGCATCCCCTACGTCTTTCACCAGTGTTCGAACGTTCCATGAAGCTACTGCAAGTCTTCTACATTGCTGTCTACGTTGAAACAAGTCTCTTTGTGCCTCTCCCTTGCCCTTGTCGAGTCACAAACGACTGCAACTAGTCGCTTCTCGCCGCGGCGAATCCTGAGTCATCCTCTCATGCTTGAAAGTAACATACATTGGCTAGCAAGACCTAAGCAGGTGCGCTGTCGCTGCACTCTGGACTACTCCCGACGATACGCAGCAACAGTGGTGTTTCCGATGGTACGCAGATGTCGCAAAATAGGGAAAAAATGGCGGTCGGTAGGAAAGTTGTTGTTACAGTTGCTCTTCTCGTTCTCGCGGCGCAGGTTGCCTCAAGTCCTCAGTCAGTCAGAATCAGATAGGTATGTCCTGGTCTCACAGGAGATGCTTTGTTTGGCCCTGAACTGAAGGTACCATTGTCAGCAGCCCTCGCGTTACGTTCGGGCAAGCAACCCTTGCCGCGGCGGGTTGATGTTCGCTGCTTCGCCCGGCGTAAGAGGTACTCCCTTCCACCCAATGCACCGGTCAGTCCATGGTTCCTCTTGCTTGTCCTGTGCGGCGATGTTGAGGCAAATCCCGGACCTACATGCCAAGATCATTCCCCTTGGAGTAAGGCGAAGACGAAGAAGCTGAGAATCATGCACCTGAACGCGCGCAGCCTGATCCGGCATTTGGACGATATCGCCCTACTTGCTGCTTCCCAATGCCCTGATATCTTAGCCGTTTCTGAAACCTGGTTGGACGATGGGATCAGTGATGGTGAGATCTCCATACCTGGCTATTCTGTAACCCGTCTAGATCGTAACCGCTGTGGTGGTGGTGTTACCGTATTTTGTGCAAACTATCTAAAGTGCTCAACTCTGTCACGAGATACTCCTGCTTCTGGTCTTGAGTCATTATGGGTTGCTGTAGAATCAAGTCTGTTTCCATCTCCCCTTGCTGTTGGTTGTTTTTATCGTCCCCCTGGTCCTCCGTGTCAGTCAATACATGATGCTTGTTCCAGTATTGAGTCAATGTCTATTGCTAAAAAGTATGTTGTTGCTTGTGGCGATCTGAACATTGACATGTCTGACTTGACCAAACCTAACACCAAACTATTCCATGACTTCCTAGCTTCTCACTCTTTAACTCAACCAATCTCCCAGCCCACCAGGATCTCCGAATCATCCAGCTCACTCATTGATCTCATTATTACCACCCCGGATGTCCCTATCTCCAGTTCATTGATTCTTGACTGTGCTATCACTGATCATCTTCCCATTCTCCTAGACCTTGCCCTTCCTGTGTTGAAATCTGCTCCATCTTCAACTAAGCGTAGATCATTTAAGCATTTCTCTGAAGCTGATTTTGTCGAAGATCTCTGGACTGTGCCATGGTGCATTATTGACCTGTTTGATTATGTTGATGACAAAGTGAGTGCTTTCAACACCCTATTCCAAGAGATCCTTGAAGTCCATGCTCCAATCAAGTCTGTTCGAGTGAAGAAGAATCCTGCCCCATGGATATCAAAATCAATCCGGGATGAGATGGACAAACGAAACAGACTCCTCAAACTCCACCGGTGAAATCCATCCTCTCTTCTGTGGGCTCAGTTCAAGGCACAAAGAAACCGTGTGGTCTTTTTACAGAGGCAGGCCAAAAAGGAGTACTTCCTTCACCTCATATCCACCAAGACTCATCCCTCCACCCTGTGGAAATCACTTAAACAAGCTTGCAGAAAGGACCAAATGGATTGCGGGACTTCCGTCATCCCCGACCATAAGTCCTTTGCTAATGTGCTGAACAACTACTTTGTCGCAGTCAGTTCCAAGGCCTCACCTCCAGACACTGCTTTGTCCTCTTCTACTTACACTACTTTAGTCCCTGTCCTAAATCTCTCTCCAACCACTCCTGCATGGTGCAAAGAAACTCTTTCGACTTTTAAACCACGATGCGCCACTGGGCTTGACATGATTCCTTCATCCACCCTAATTGCTGCCAAGTCAGTTATCTGCTACCCCTTGTGCTCCATTCTGAACTCCTCCATCTCCTCTTCTGTCTTCCCTCAACCTTGGAAGTGTGCTTCAATCATGCCTCTGCACAAAGGTGGGGACCGTACTACTCCTTCTAACTATCGGCCCATCTCTCTTCTTCCTGCTTGCAGTAAACTGTTAGAAAGATGTGTGAATGAGCAATTGTCCTCTCACCTGCATTCCAACAATCTTGTCTTCCCTCTTCAATCTGGTTTTCGCCCTCAGCACTCAACTCAAACACTTCTTCACTGCACTGACTCCTGGTGCAAGGCACTAGATAGAAAACAGTTTGTTGGTGTTGTTTTCCTTGACATCTCCAAAGCCTTTGATTCTGTTAACCATGACCTTCTGTTTGCTAAACTCTCTCTCCTTGGCCTGTCTTCCTCTACAGTTTCTTGGTTTCGGTCTTATCTTTCTAATAGATCTCAGGTGACACGTGTTGGTGACAGCTTCTCTTCAGTTGGCTACCCTTCCTCTGGTGTCCCACAAGGTTCAGTTCTTGGTCCTACCTTATTTTCTGCATTCATCAATGACCTTCCCAAAGCACTTCCCCCAGATTCCACTGTCCTTTTTGCTGATGATACTTCCATCTACATCACTAGCGATAATCTTCCTTCCCTGAATTCTTCTCTTCAACTCTGCCTCAACTTAGCCAACATTTGGATGCTGAAAAATGGTCTAAAGCTTAATGCTCTGAAGTCAAAGTGTATGCTGATCCACTCATCATGGAAGAAAGTTGATGGTAACCTGGAGCTGTTTATTGTTGGTCTTCCCATTGAACAGGTTCGAGTGATGAAGTTTCTTGACGTGCTCTTGAATGACACCTTGACCTGGGGTGACCACATTGCCCACATCAGCACAAAGGTCTCTCGCAGTTTGAACTTACTTCGGCATCTATCTTGGTTTCTTCCTAAATCCCTTCTTCTGCTCTACTTCAAGTCCTATGTCATTCTGACCTTTGACTATTGTGATGTTGTGTGGTTCAACTGTACCACTTCTGACGCTAAACGTCTTGATACTCTTTCAATTATGGTTGTCATCTTGTCCTTCACAAGCCTCGCCTTTACTCTGCCTCATCTGCCAGACAGGAGCTTCAATTTACAACCTTAAGCGACAGAAGAAAGTTTCACATGTGTCAAACAATGTACAAGTGTTTGAACTCCCTGTCTCCTCCGTACCTGACATGCCTTTTTGACACTCCATCAACCCACTACACCCGTGCATCAACCACGAAGCAGCTCAACCTCTCTGTAACTCGTTCCTCCTTTGGACATAAAGCTTTCAGCTTTGCAGGTGCTTTGGCGTGGCGATCCCTACCTAGCCATGTTCGGGTGTCCAAAGACTTTTCTACTTTCTGCAAACTGTACAATTTGATGAGCTAATTTTTCTTTGTATAAACATTTTGCATGAATTCCCTCATACATTTCTCTGCCATTTCTGCGTGTACCATACAATTATTGATTTTGCTCTTTTAACCTAATATCTGACAAATGTATCTAACTCAACTCAAATCACAAATGCATCTTTTTCATTTACCTCATCCCACCCTTTTTCTCCTTTTATTTTGTGGGTGCCTTTGGAGTAGCCTGTGGCTAGTGGCTTTCCCACGTCAAATAAGATTACCTAACCTAACCTAACCTAACCTAGGGACTGACAATACAAATAGTAATCACCTTAATCCTCCGTAGGAAAGAAACAAGTATTTCGAGTTAAAAAAAACTCGTGGGGCGCCGGGCGCCCCAGAACTCGAACTACTTGCTAACAACTTCCCTGTGTATGTTCAATAGTTCACATAGCTGGGTATGCAGCATTGCTGCTGGTATGAAAGATACATCATGATGCCATAGACTGGGGCTGCAAGAGTTTCAAGTCTCCAGACCAGGAAGTCATCCAGTGAAAGCACCCCTACCAAACTGTCAAAATGCTTTGCTGATGCTTTTTGATCTACATAACATTCTGAATGAGGATGTACATGTTTATTAGTGCCTTGAGTAGGAGTGTGCTGGCTAAAACCGCTACCCTAAGTGGTAATGCCATGATTCGATTTGTCTCTCTTTGGCCAATGGGTCATTCGACCTCTGTTGTATTTGGGGCTGTACCTCGCAAGAGAATAGTTAGATAAACTTTCTTCTACAATACTATTACTTGAACATGTACTAGAAAGACTTTGCGTTCCTTGGGTACACGGCGAAATACGAAGAATGACGATTATGAGCCTAGCAAACAGAGAGCGTCGAGCGCGGCCATTTTACAATGTCTGTCAGTGATAATTGGAGCTCTTTCTCGCAGAAGAGTCTTTCGTTAGGCTTTTTACGAGTATCAATCTATCAACACATCTTCTTGAACACATTTCGTTCGATTGAGATACGGCGAAGCGCCAATGGAGATGATTTTAAGCTTTGTAAAGATTGACCTGAGTGCCGCCATTTGCAAAATGACATATATATATATATATATATATATATATATATATATATACGAACATGAAGCCATACGAATACCTAAATCTGAAAACAATATAGGGGCGCCCCAAAAAGAAGACACTCTAACCTGACCAAAACTTCTGGTGGTACTTCTCTTTGATTCCTGACCGTCAACTTCCTCTAATGCTGGAACGCTAAAGGGGCGGTGGCCCCTTAAAGAGGAGCTAGGCGACACCACACTTCACCAGTCAGCCATTTTTCACAAACACACACACACACACACACACACACACAATAGTACAATAGTATGTAAATGGATTATTCGAGAAGAAACGGTAGGCTATTCTGCCTACTGTATATGTAGAATAAGGCTATGTGCTAGGGACTGTGGTAGGGTGATTGTGGGAATGGTGCTTACTTGATGTACATGGTAATAAGAGTGCAGGGGTAGGGGTAGGAGTGGTCTTACTTTGTGGTTCCATTTACATGTGTCTGAACGTTGAGTGTATACTGTGTGGTGAAAATGTGTACACAGTACACTGCAGCAGTGAGTGGTCAAGTGATTTCTAAACCTATTCACACCCTGCAGTATTGATTGAGCTTTTCACTAGACACCTCCTAACAGCAAAAGAGTGCTCTGAGGTGGCTAGTAAGAGTAGGTGGAGGTTAGATCCTTTCACTGTACGTTTTGGAGTGGCGGAGCAGGAGTGGGAGGACTATCTTGTTGAAGTCTTGTTAACCAAACCTGCAGAGATAGTGCAGGAAGCCATTCAAGTGCTGGAGGAACATGGCTGCAATGTTAAGGAGCTGAAAAGTGAGCTATACTGTAGTAGCACACTTTGACAAGTACTGCACTATAACAACTTGATAGTGACACATGCACCAACTGTATAGACTGCTTCATATACATCACTATCATTTGTTTAAGAAAGCATTCCACATTGGTGAAGAGCTAAGATATCTCTGTCTCTATCACACCTACATGCAAACACACACATGCTTGCACATTGCCCTCGGTGTGCATGTGCTGCAGGGTTACAGTAGTTGGTTGTGTGTGTGTGTGTGTGTGTGTGTGTATGTGTGTGTGTGTGTGTGTGTGTGTGTGTGTGTGTGTGTGTGTGTGTGTGTGTGTGTGTGTGTGTGTGTGTGTGTGTGTGTGTGTGCATGTGTGTGTGTGTGTGCGTGTGCATGCGTGCGTTCATTTCAGCTTTACATACAGTAACAAATCGGACAAGAAGACCTACGGATTGCCTTGGCGCTATGAAAGATTGAATTAAAATGAGCGTTTTTTTTGTAAAATAACCTCTTTGCAAAGGTACAGAATTGGCTTCGAAGCTACGTAGTAGCGCACCAGTCAGCCATTTTGGTTGCCACACGGAGCTTTAGTTGCCCACTTTGCCATTGATTGCGCATAGCTATGTAGCGCACGTGTGTATGGTCATCTCTGGTGGTTGCTCTGGACCAAATGTTTTTTTTGGCCTGAAGGAAGGTGTGTTCTTTGGCCTGAAGGAAGGTACCCTGTGTCCTCAGGGCAGTACTCCATTGAGTGAGATATTTCATATTTTACAGAACCTGTTTCATTCTTGTTCCAAATTCCACTTGGTCCTTCACTTTCAACACTTTGATTTACATACCGTACTGATCGGTTATTAAGCGCATGTGCTTATAGCTCTGGCAGGAAGAAAATATGTGCCCAATACAGGATATGCGCTTAACAAACGAATGGTTAAAGAAATTATAATGATATGCAAACATTATATTAAATGGCCGCCGCGTAGTGCAGTGAGCGAGTTCTCATTTAAGCATTATTTTTACTAGCTTATAGTCATTATTTCACTTCAGGCAAGTGGCTAGGTTACCAGGGAGTCTTTTTATGCGCCTAATAGAAGGGGTGAATCCCTGAAATCACTATGCACCTAACAATTAGGGTGAAAAACTGATAAAGAAATGTGCGCTTAACAGAGGTTATGCGCTTGTAAAGGGGATGCGCTTAACAACCGATCAGTGCGGTACATTCTGGAAGTCATCAGGATCTCCCGTGATGAAAGTGTTACAGTTTTGGATGCAATTGCAATATCAGCCTTTAACGATGCCACATCCAGCTCAAGGTGTTGGCTGCTCTAAGTATTTGCCATGATGTCGTAATTGCTAGATTGCTGCGCACTGGCTGGTTACCACCTCTAAAAATAGCATAGTGTACTATGATGTAATAATTGCTCATATTGCAGAGTCAGCTCTGTTGCCTTAATGCATGTCTGAAAATAGTATAGTTTACTACAATGCAATAACAATAATTGCTATCATTCTCCAATGCAGTACTTTGACCTAACACCAGCTCTTAATATAGAGCCATACATTCTAATTAACATTTTGATTCGGATGAGTAAAACTTTCTCTATAGGTTATTACGCTGAGGGTTTAGCACTTTAGTGCCTTCATTCCAAACAGTAATAAATTAGCCAAGAAGACCTATGGATCACTACAGCGCTGCAAAGAATCCATTAAAACGAGTTCATTTGTAATACAGCCTCTTTGCAAAGCTACAGAATATGCATCAAAGCTATTATAGCACAGCTGTCAGACATTTTGTTTACCTTTACTTGTACATAAGCGTATTCTAATCATCTGACCTTGCTCTCGACCACGACGGTGACGCAGTGTTTTAGTTGCTGGTTTTGCATTGTGTTTGTGTCTCGCTATATAACGTGTGCGCGTATCTTAATCACTGGATATTGAGCTCAACCACGTGGTGTGATATGCCTGAACAAGGTGTGTCCTCAGGGCAGCACTCCATGCGCCAGCTCTAAATACAGGCCTACATCTTCTAATTAACATTTCGTTTAGATGACTGAAGCTTAATTTCCAGGTTATTGGGCCGAGAGTTTAGCACTTTAGTGCCTAGTTAAGTTTTGACTTACAGTAATATGTAACATGGAGTCTTTGGGAAGAAGCCATGTTTGCCTTTATGTTCAGAGGCATATGGCACAATTTATGACTGCATGTTTTCAATTTGTGAATTTCGATAGATTGGAATAGTGTCGTGGGTTTGGTGTGTGAGTGTGTCTGTAAACAGCTGTCTTTGTGAGAATACCCCCGGTAGACCTTTCTGCCTACTGTATGTGTAGAATGGGGCTATGTGCTAGGGACTATGGTAGGGGAATGGAGGGAATGGTGCTTACGTGATGTACATGGTATTAACAGGGTAGGGGTAGGAGGGGTCTTACTTTCTGGTTCCTTTTACATGTGTCCAACTGTTGAGTGTATACTGTGTAGTGAAAATGTGTACACAGCACACTGCATGAAGCAGTGACTGATCAAGTGCTTTCTAAACCTATTCACACCCTGCAGCATCAAATGTACTCTTCACTGGACACCTCCCAACAGCAGAGGACTGTTCTGAGGTGGATAGGAAGGGGAGTTGTGAGTGGGAGTATTCTCCTATAGTTCTGTTGACCACACCTGCTGTGCTAGTGAAGCAATGTGACTGCAATGGGAAAGAGGAGCTGAAGAGTGAGTTATACTTTGCCAAATTGTGTTCCAAATACTGTGCTATGTCAATTTGATGGTGACACATGCACCAACTGCATAGACTGCTTTATTACAAATATCCACCCTTAATTTTGTTTAAGGATGCATTCAAATGGTGTGATGAATGGATATGCCAACATATGCACTCTCTCTCACACACACACACACACACGCACAAACACACACACATGCACACACACACACACACACGCGCATCTAATATATAAAGCCAAACCTGTCTGTGTGTGCGCGTGTTCACGATACACGCGCGCGTTTCTTGCTCTATTGCCCTCAAAATCACTGTGATTGCTGGGGGCATTGGGTGTCAGGTTATAGTGGGGTTGATGTCACCCGTCTTGTGGTGCACAGAGAGTTATCCATCCATTTCCGCTTTTTCCTTCGCGGACGACGGCCATTTTCTAATTATTGTTCCCACCAGCGCCTGTTTTTTTTACCAAACTTGATTTACCGTTGTCCTACGTTCAAATTTAAACCAATAATCATTAATTTTTGAGGTATAGCATTAACGTGGTTGCTGAGAGCATCGGGGGACAGGCATCGGGCGCCGTAGCTTGCTGAAGGCGAACCACTCTGCTAGTACAGGTATATAACACCATGCTACCTTATCATCCTACACAGTGCTGTCAGAGGGTATATGTATGTATAGGTGCACATTGTGCCGACTGTGTGAGTGTTGCCTTCAACACCAATCCCCTCTATCTGCACTTGTTCCTCCTACCTTCAGTAGTGACTGTGTACCCACACACATTGTAGACTTTAGTATTAGCATAGTTTAAGTATTGGTTATGTAGTTGCCCTCGGGCGCTTCGCGCCCTCAGGGCTCGTGCGCCTAAAATCCATATACACCTTGCGTATGAGTTAGCGCATGAGCTTGCTGTTTCTCGTTTGTGCACTGTGCGGGTCGCGTACATGGTTTATCTAGCTCGGCTATGAAGCGCTTTACATTGTTGGCTTGCGTGCATTGGTTGCAGCGTGGTGGAGTGAGGTATTCTCTTTTTCAGTGCTTTGCGGACTCTCCCGAAGCAACGCAAAGTTGAAGCTGAGTGCAAGTTGCTGCATTTGTGTGCTTGTGCTTTGGTGTGATTTGACACCTTCGTTGGTATCAAAACAATTCATTATCTTTCACACCTTTCATATTTGGGCTGGGATATAACAGGATTTAAGCTCCCCTGTGCATATATATGTGAGCGGATTTGAGAAAAGGGACCACTTCGCACTATGTATAAAGTGTCACTATGGGCGAAAATACGCAAGTGAGTAATATTTCCGGTAAAATGAGATTATTGCATCATACGTACCTGTAGCATAGTCCCAACATTGTGGCCAAGTTTGAAACTCGTAGTCCTTTTCTGGATCTCAAACGAGGAAGAAATGTTTTACACAGCTGCCGTGGTCACCAAGTAAACGGATTTGAACCAGAAGCATTATG
Organism: Ianthella basta; assembly: GCA_964019415.1. NCBI lineage: Eukaryota > Metazoa > Porifera > Demospongiae > Verongiida > Ianthellidae > Ianthella > Ianthella basta. Next base: position 1,666,621 of record OZ025872.1, on the reverse strand, counting down.
CGAAATTATACGGAAGGTATACGGGAGCAAGGGGAACCCCCGTAACGCGTCACCAAACTGATCGAACAAGTTGCGCATAGCTGGCGCTGTTGTAACCTTTACAGCCCGTAACGATGGCTGTGAGGGCTACTGATGCTGCTAAAGCAGTTAACAGCTTGCTGGAGTTTAGTTGAGGTGACCAGCAGGCCCTGCTAGAAGTTATTAATGACTACTTCACTTCACCGGACAAAGGTAGAGACCTCGCAATTGAAAGCGACGAGGAGGACTCATACGTCGATGCTATGACAAGCAAGACAATTTGCAAGGTATGATAACCTTAACTTCAATAAGAATTTTACTGCATAGCTACATAAAAAGTTTAACAACTTAAAAATCTATGCAGAACAAGCTGGTGCCCCTGGTAGTGATAGTGATGCCTGTGGGGATGAAGAGAGTGAAGAGGAGAATGGAGTGGTACACGCAGACCAACATGTGGAAGAGGCAATGCAATGTTTTACCACGGACACTGCAGATATTATCTCTACCAGGCTCCCTACAGATAGAAGAAAAGAAGAACTTATCTTGGAGTTCATGACCAGTGTGTGTGGGTGTACAAAGGTGAGGGGTATGCAATGCTGTCAACAGTTTAGTGTGGAGTATGTCAGATCATCAAGAGAGTGTTGTGCTGAGCTCTCACACTCAAGAGCTGGACATGGCAATCCTAGGCCAAATTGCAGCATGCACTAACAGCAGTGCAGCAGTCTCGACCTCATCCCGTCACAAGGGAACAGATCGTGAAAAGTCGTACATTAGCTTCACCCACCAGGGAAATCCAGTGTGCTGCAAAATGTTCTGCTTTTTGCACGGCATCAGAACAAAACAGCTGAAGAACCTCAGAAAAGCCTCAAGGAGAATGGCCTTGCTCCACGCACTCGTGGCAATGCAGGAAGACTACCAAGGCACACCTTGTCCATTTCTTCAACAAAATTTGTTGTAAAGTTCCTGCTCAACTATGCTGAGCAGCATGCCTTACTGCTTCATGGAAGGGTGCCTGGGTACAGCTGATCAGATGTACAGCTCTTGCCATCAAGCACCTCTATAAAAGCTGTTTGGAAAGTGTACCAGGCTGCCGCAGAAGCAGAGAGTGCGATCCATTCCGTGGCATACACCACTTTCTGTTATTTGTGGAGGAAGCTGGTACCATCCATTTTGGTGATGAAGCCTCGATCAGATCTTTGCTGGCAATGCCAGCAAAATAGTGCAGCTATCGTTCGCACTGCCAACCATCCAGAGGCTGAGAAATCCGCTGCCATTGCTAATGCCCTGGAGCATCTTCGAATTGTGAAGATGGAGAGGGAGCACTACCAGACCATCTGCAAGGAGTGCAAACAGTGTGTTTGTGCCCACTTTGTCACTAGCGAGCAATTTACACCACCACCACCATCTTCACGCATTCCTTGCAGTTCAAAAGCCATTAAGGTGCACTACTCCTTCGATTATGCCCAGCAGGTGCACTATCCATCTGATCCTTTGCAGCCAGGCCCCATATACTTCCTGACACCTCGGAAGTGTACAGTGTTTGGGGTAACTTGTGAAGCCTTGCCACGGCAAACTAACTTTTTAACAGATGAAGCCGGAGACTGTGGCAAAGGTGCAAACGCAGTGATCAGCTGCATTGATTATTTCTTCACAAATCACGGGTTCGGTGAGAAAGATGTCTACCTCCATGCAGACAACTGTACCGGCCAAAACAAGAATAATTGCATGCTGCACTATCTTCTCTGGCGCACACTCACCAAGAGGCATAGCAACACCCTGTCGTTCCTTCCTGTTGGCCACACTAAGTTTGCACCTGACTGGTGTTTTGGCCTTTTGAAGCGTGCATACCGACGGACAAAAGCCTTCAATCCATTGTTCAAGTTGTGAATGACTCTGCCAAGTGCAATGTTGCGCAGTTGGTATCAGGTGAAGGTGGCAGCGTCACTGTTCCAACCTGCAACTGGACAGACTTCTTTGCAACAAGGATGAAAAGGCTTCTGGGCATTAAGAAGTTCCACCATTTTCACATTTCATTCTCATCACCTGGGGATGTCTTTGCAAAGGAGCACAGCGAGTCAGCAGAGGTTAAATTCCACCTGCTAAAAGAGCCCTGGACACCTGGTGTTGAGGAGCTGTCTTCAGTCATTCCACCTCATGGGCTTAGTGCTGAATGGCAGTGGTACTTAAACGAATCCATAAGGCCGTTTTGTCCTGTTGAAGACATGGACACCATATGCCCACTGCCAACCCCTCCCAAGCCTCAAGCCAGCAGAGGAGGAACTCTGAACCCTGGTGCCACTGAAGATGATCCAGCCCCTCTGCCACCTAAGAAGCGCAATTGCAAATGTGGTACTTGTCAACAGGAAGGTCATAACAGTCGGACATGCCCAGAGTAGTAAAACTACACCATTACAGTAACTCCTCTATTACCACTTTAACACATTTTCACTTGATCTTACCCTCAACCTGTAACCTTTGCATATGCACACACACACACACACACACACACACACACACACACACACACACACACACACACACACACACACACACACACACACACACACACACACACACACACACACACACACACACACGCACACACACACACAGAATGTGACATTGGGGAAAATTTAATGTGCCAAGCAGCAATTGCTTACCTGGTAATAGATAGTTCTGCACTTCCACTTGAGCTTGTAATCACAACTGAGCGATTTAACCATCAACATGTGTGAGGCTTCTGTAGGCCCGCTCCAACGCGGTCAGCAACTGGTAGAGAAATCGTGTCCAGTAATATGGAAGGCTGCAGTTCATAGATGTTTGCGTCAATACAGCTGTGAGACAAATCCTGTCAACTTGTTTTCCATTGGCCCCATGCGACGTGTCCTGTGAGGTAGGCAGCTACAGTTACAAACAAAGCCGGCAGACTGTCTACGATTGTGGCCATTTTGTTGCTACTTCCTGTCGTAGTACGGATAGTATGCGGAGTTAGGAGACAGAACCAGAAGTAAAATGTTTAAACGCCATTTTCTCAAAATCGAACGGAGCGTATATTCTCACTTTGAGCGAGCGTATCTCGGGAACAGGAACTGCTATTGAAGCGCAACAAAGTGCAACAGAGTACCCATCAACTGTGCTGTGACTCAGTACCACTAACTCAAAATCGACCTTTAGTGCGAAGTGGTCCCTTTTCTCAAACCCGCTCACATATGCTTCTTAGCTCCTGTTATTGTTGGTTGCCATGGCAATGCCAAAATCATCAAAGGAAAAGACTGGGGTATATATTGTATATACCCCATCTAGCCCTTTATAAATTTACCAGGAGCTCTGGGCTCTTATTTTCAGCCAATCCGCTTCATGTCCAAAGTTTAGTTTATAAAATTGCTGTTCACTTTTCATACCTTCTGCATCGAGCAGCTGCTGTCCACATTGCATGCATCACTTTCTCGCAGCATGTGCATGTGTCACCTTGTCATGTCATGGCAGTGTATGCTCATGGCATCCTATGATTTAGCATAACTTGCTGGTGTGCATGCTATGTGCATGCAAGAAAGGAATGGTGCTTGTAAATTCATTAAGCAAGAAATGCTGAGAAGAGGCCATTTCTCTACTGAATACAACATGTTTCCGCTGCTGCACAGTACTGCAACAAGCTAAAGCATTTCCGTGCAAGCGGGACATTCTCTACAACACTTACAGTGGCTGCCTCGTCTCCATTCTGCAGCTACAGCGAATTCAGATGATTTTTTTCGCAAGTAATCCAAACTTGGTAAAGTTTGGTGTACGTAACTACTTACTGCAAACCTGTATCTTGTTATGGAATATCTTCAGAGACCCGAGACGTCGGAATGACGGTTGCTGCGCTGAAACGTCCTTCGCATAGGCCTCATTGCAGTCGAAGTAGCTACGTAGTTTATACTAGTTCCACCGGCCGCGGCGACAACAAGAGCAGTGCTCCTACCAAAGATTCCTTCCGACTTCTTGCGCCTTCCTTCTGATCTCCTACACACTTGGCAACGAAACGTTCGAGGGTTCAGCAAATTGCCTGCGTTCTTCTTAACTTTTGAAAACGATAAGCTAATTATAGTATGCTAAGCCGGCCTATATGCTTCTTATTTCACTCGCCCTTGGGTGCTTCGCGCCCTCGTGCCTCGTGAAATAAAAAGCATATAGGCCGGCTTAGCGTACTATAATTATAACTTATATCCCGACTGGCTTGTTCACGTGATATATTTTCGCGCGGTTGCCATGGCAACAGGGTATATGATTGTTTTGTGTACCCAGTCTGTGTATCAGTGTTGCTATCCTACACAGTGCTGTCAGAGTTGTACCAGAAGACGTTGGTGACTGAGAATGAAGTGAAGAGAATGAAAGGAGTAGGAGGGGACCTGCCTTATCAACTTGTACCTATCCAGTGCACCAAACCTTTGGAAGTGGTGACTGGAACAGCAGACGTGCTAATGAAATTTGGACACAATAAGGAAGCTATGCAGCTGAGTGGTTAGTGAGGTAGTCAGATTACTCAACAGTGAACTCAGTGTAATAACTGAGCCAGTCTACCCTATACCAACCAGCCTTGACTGTTGTTTAGTAGCCTAATCTAACCCATGCTGTGTTAGGCACATAATCTACCTATGCTTCCTGTGTGTGTGTGTGTGTGTGTGTGTGTGTGTGTGTGTGTGTGTGTGTGTGATTGTGTGTGTTGTGTATGATATCATTGCTAAAATGGCTGCCGCGAGGTTTCGATTGTTGAAAGGCAGTCAGTTTCAGACACACGCTCAAAGACACACGTCTGATCTGCATTCAACATTTTGATGCACTTCTCAAGACTCGTTTCGATGATGCAATTGGCTTGAAGGTCTTGCACATCATTCATAGCTGCTGTTGCTTCCTCAGCAATTCCATTGCTTCCATTCTCTTTGTCAGCAGTTTACTTTGCCTCCTCCTGTCTTGCTTCATTGATGTCATTTTGGCATTTGCTTTAAGTATCTGCTGTAATCTGTCATGATGTTTGTACAGGCCAGAGTTTGACTCCATCAATCAATTGAAGGCTGCTTCAGCAGATTCACCTTGTGCCAGAAGAGACCTTTCATCTCTGAAAGGAACAAACAACAGCAGCATGGAGTAGAAGTACTCTTCTCGCTGGTTCTCCTTGTTAGGGTCAAAGATCCTATGATTGGGAAGGCATGGCTTGACAAGTTTGCGATACTTGTGCTGCCCCAAGTTATCATCCTTGCACTTTACATAGTACTTGACAAAATCATAAAGGCAAACCTTCTCCACGTCATTTGGCCTTTGAGGATAGTGAGTGTCAACAACACTATCTTCAAAGATTTCAGTCGAGCCTGGATCACTTTTTCCAAGCTCCTGCAGCTTGTTGTGATCCTTCAACCTACATTTACTTTGTGTGGAAGTGTTGCATCAATCCACTGTACTGTGTCTGACTTTTCACACAGATAATCACAGGTCACTCGCCTCATAGAGTCCGCACTCTCGAGAACGCAAGCTGCGAATGCCAAGGCTCCAAAGCCGACTGTACACACTCTTGTTGGAACTGATTTCCTTCGACAAATCCTGCATGTTGCTTCTTTCTGCTTTTGTCACATAACCCGTTACATAGTGAGCAAGAGCTAGTGATGATTCGGCAATAAATTGCACATCAGTGTTTGACTCGTGTTTCATACTCAGTGTGAGGAAGGTGGTATATTTTCTTCCTCAACTTGAGGAAATCATCAACCCTATTCAATGAACTAGCTTCACAAATGTCATGCGGGAACCCAAACTTGCATCTGGTCACATATGCTTCACTGTACTTTACTTTCCTCTTGCAGTACTTACTGCATGTGTGCATCTGGTACCTAGTGACCAGCCTGTGCAATTCTGGATTGGACTTCTCTTCAGGCAGTCTGCAAGTGATTCTTTGCTGAATCCAATCTAATACTTTCTTTGGCTGATCCTTGCCAATTACTGGTGCACCTCTTATCCAAAGGGCAACATGATAATGAGGCGCTCCACGTACCTGATATTCCTTTTTGAAGAAATAATGGTCTACCTGTCCAAGATCCTTTCCCTTCAGTATCCCAGTATTGAACAATGCATGAAACGTGAGGGAAAATTTCCTTGACACTGACAATGGATCTTTACAGCACAACTTGCCAACTGGATAACTGTCGGGTACCTGATTCACCTTCCTGAGGTAACTTTCAATCTCAGGCAACTCATATTCAGCACAGCTGAATGTGAGAAACAGGGTGCCCCACTCCCGCAGCATGCAGCGCAATTCACTTGACCGCAAGAACCAGTACTGCTTTGTATCTCATATGGACTGGAATATGGTGGACAGGTTTGCTTCAATACTCTCATCAGAGTGTGAAACCTTGTTCAGGAATAGCGGCACAGACATTCTTTGCTGTTCAGTTCTTTTCATCAAATTGTGCACACCAGCGGAGATTTGCCACAACTCTTTTTGCCAGACATACTGCGGGTCCTTTGGAACCGACAGTCCTTGTTGAGCAGCCGCGACTTGGCATACTCATTGGAAGAAATTTTTACTTCACGCGGGTGAAACTCACCAACCCTACCACTTGGGAATAAGTGAAGAAAGCACATGACATCCAGATACTTTTGGCGACTGTCCAGTGCATCCTCCTTTACACTAAGCATTTTGTACTGTTCAATGTCAGACACTGTAGACTGCTTGTCATTCAGTGTACGAATCGTGTATGACTGGAAACCGCAAACATCTTCCTTGCTCACTTTCACCAGCATGGTACTGGTGGCACTGTCTGCAGTTTCAATCACTTGTTCGGCAACGTCATCAATGCTTGTGTCATCAACCTCATTGTACAGCCAATTTATTTATTTCAGCTTCTGTATGGCACCCTTGACTGCACTAACATTGACTATGCTGCGCCAGACCGCTTTCTCCTTAGAAGGTACTCCATTGATCACAAGGTGCAATGCAATTGTACACATGACCCTACACTGTATTTCTGTGTGGGGGTACATTGGCAATTTTCACATTCCCTAATGTTTACAAAGTCTTTTTTAAAGGCAGGGGAAGAAAGAACATGGTTCACTTACATGCCTTGAGTGAATCATAAACAGGCACTTTGGCTGTGTATGTGCCCAACCTTACAATTGTCTGAAAGGCTTTAGCACGCTGAATGAGCTGTCTGCTCAAAGCATCCAAGTTAGATAGTTCTGTGGGCACAGGCTCAGTTATCAAACTATTGAGAATGCAGCGTGAAGGCATCTTTTAAGAACTGGCCGGCAGTATTGGCATACATACAGAGTGGCAATGCTAACACTTTTATCATGCTGCAGTATGTGCCCCTTCAACTGTTGCCACATTGGTGATGAAAACTTTTTGTCCAAATTTTTCATGCTAGTTACTGCCTTACACTGGTGCAAGCGTTCACAGCTGCAGCAAGCATATTCAGGGTCATCACTTACTTCTCCTTCAAACTGAGTGATTAGAAGAGCATGCTCTACCTGTGGTTTTGCTTCCAAGCCAGGCATCCCAGGCATGAATGTTGATTTTGTTTTCAATTGTGACTTGTCAATTTCAATATCAGACTCAAAGAATTCCACAAAGTCACATCTGCTGCAGTTGCAAGAAGATTGAAATCTGCTGCAGAAAGTGCAGAATCAATGTCCTTAATCTGCTGGTGTGATTTCTTAGCACAGTAGAGCAGGTGCAGAGGTCTACGCAGCTTTGGGTAGTGAATGGCAGAAGCTGCAAGTGTTCTGAGCAGGCTACTACAATCTCCCGAAGCACAAAGAATTGGATGACCTTTGAGCTGTTGGCACAGCTCCTGTGCTCAAGTCATCCACATCTTCCAATTGGATCTGGCTAAAGTAGTGTCCCTGTTCGCATCCTTCATCCAGGTTATCAAGCCTTTGTCTATGTGTTGCAAATGGCTTTTGGAACCAAGCCTTTGTATCAACAATAGACTGTACTTAATTGTGGTCAGGCAGTTTACATTATTCGGTGCACCTCCATTTCCTAGGGTGCATGCTCTTTTTGTCACAGTCGCCAATTTCTTTAGCTACACAGCACCACCCATTTGCATCCACTGGCACAGCACCAGTGTGTGTGCATTTGGTGTATGCCGTGTCATAAACGTTTGGCTCAGAAGTGATAGTGTGAACACCTCCCCCCAAATTAGTCACAGACAAGTCCAAGGTGTTCACTGCTCTGATACACTTCAACAGTAGCCCAGCTGTAGTTTGTCATTTCTTCCAAACACACTCCATAAGTCACTGCACTGCAATTCTGCGAACAGATTTATTTAGCTCAGTTTTGGTCATGCAGTTTGCAATGCTATCATTTGCCTTTTTAAAACTTTGTCGCAGTGACAGCCGCAAGCGAGGCAAAGCTAAGAGTATTCTTTGCAATTCCATTGCAAATTGTGCTTTCGTGCTTGCCTATGTTTCGTTTAGACTGTACATTCCTCTATGATAGTGGTTCACAGTACCTTTTCGTTGTTCAGAGTATGCCTTCACTGCTTTTCTAACTGCGTTTGGACGAGCTTAAAGCCTCATTCGTGAAGCAGCCTTTTTGGGCTGTGGATTCACTGCATACTGTTGTCTGAAGCTGCCCTTATTACCCTTGAATTTGTTGCATAGTTTGCCACAGATACCACACGCTTTGGCTCTGGATAGCATCATAGCTTGCCTTAGAAGCAGCACGTTTTCGCTCTGGGTTAGCAGTATAGCTTGCCCAAGAAGCAATTTTGGCTCTGGATTTGGCTCATAGTGTGCTCGAGAAGCTGCCTTCTTTGGCTCTGGGTTTGCAGCATAGCTTTTTGAGAAGCAACCAGTTGAGGCACTGGATTTGCTTCATAGTGCACCCGAGAAGCAGCCCGTTTACGCTGTCGTCTGGCTTCATAGTCAGTTTTGGAAGCATCTTTCTTAGGCTGTGGTTCTTGAGCATACTGTAGTTTTTGTCTTGCAAGGATGTCATCCTTTTGTGTTTTGTACCACTGTTTCTTAGCCTGTCTTCTCTGCCATTGCTTTGACGGCCCAGGATTATATTCAACATCACCCCCAAGCAGTAGAATTAGGCCCATTGCATGAGCCAAGGCAAACTTATACTTGCAGGTGCGCGCCGACGTAGCAATAGCCTCAAAGTGCACAGAAACCAATGTTGTCTCAGCTGAACATACACACACTTGTACGAATTGGCAGTAAATGTCAATGAAACAATTGTATGCTTCAAGCTTGTTTCACAGTGTAGCCAAGAAATGTCTGTGTAGTGGCAACGTGCAGACCCTATTACAGAAGTTATGCCATCGCTCGTGTTGCCTTGTTATTCCTGGGTGTAGTGTAACATTCCCTTTGAACATCACCCCTGATACGGAGTGACACATTTCTGGCAGTGGGCACATTACCATCTTCATCAAAGGGTACATGGTCCCATCCACCACATTGTGCGCTTGTTTTTTCACAGTGCAAGATACTCCAGACATTGAGTCTGGCACCCTTCTCATTATTCTGTGCATAACCCTTACCACAGGGTATGTCATTACAAACTATTGTTAACCTCACCCCAGCAGCAGGGTGTTTTGTTCCAGCAGCAGGACTGGGATAAAGCGTCTGGATGTCACGAAGACTCCGCCATACGGAGGAACGTTCGATAACACTGAACAAGACTGGAGCAATGATTAGGTACAACACTGCGGCCAACAACAAGAGGTACAACTCACTGCAAAACTCTAGCCTCCAACGACCACAATATCACCAAATCAAAAGTACAGCTGCACCAATTACATCCCATGCATAAATCAATAATACAGAAGGTCAGCATAATCCATAACTAACGGATACAGTACACAAGCCACTACATACACAGCTGATCACAGAACAACAGTACAGGTAAGATAATATTATAATCACGTTTCATAGTATGATCATGTGTCCATCACACCCCTCCCCCCTTCTCCTGAGGCAAACTTGTTTGTCTCTAGCCTGGAGAGGGCGTCGGCATTGCCGTTCTTGCCACCAGCACGGTGCTGGACAATGAAGTCATACGGTTGAAAGGCTAGACTCCAGTGAGTCAGTCACGAGTTATTCTCCTTCAATCGGTCAAGCCACTCAAGAGCCTGGTGATCAGTCTAGATAGTGAATTGTCTATCTAACAGGTAAACGCGGAATGCATGAGTGGCCAGCTTGATAGCTAAGCACTCCTTTTCAATTGTTGAGTATCGCTGGGTAGCAGCTTTCTGTCAAAGTAAGCAACTAGATGATCATCTCCATTCTCGTCTTCTTGGCTCAGAACAGCTCCTACCCCAAAATCAGAGGCATCAGTTTGCAGTATGAACGGTTTCTGAAAATCAGGACTTCTCAGATGAAGACAGCAAAAACTTCAGCCTTTGGAATGCCCGATCACATTCCATGGTCCACGTCACTCAATTCGGGGCTGACTTTCTTGTCAGGTCTGTCAAGGCCACAGCTACAGAAGCATAGTTAGGGATGAGCTTTCGATAATAACCGGTGAGACTGAGAAACGCTCGTATCTGCTTTTTGGTCTTGGGAACAGCGAAGCACTGAACAGCGTCCACTTTGCTTAGTTCCAGTTGCACCATCCCATTGCCTGCAACATGGCCTAGATAACCACATTCTCTCATTCCAAACTGACATTTGGTTGGTTTGGCTGTCAGCCCAGCTGCACGAAGGTGTACCAAGATGGACTTAATGTGCTGTAGATGCTTCTCCATGTGTTGCTATGGATGATCAGATCATCCAAGTAAGCTGCTGCAAAAGCATCACATCCATCTATCAGTCTGTCCATCATGCGTTGGAAAGTCGCTGGGGCACCTTGCAAACCAAAAGGCATTACCTTGATCTGATAGAGCCCAAATGGTGTTGTGAAGGCTGTCTTGTGGCAGTCGGCTTCTGTAACTGGCACCTGCCAGTAGCCACGTGTCAGGTCCAATGTGGTGATAAACTTAGACCCTCCCAGCCGGTCTATCAGTTCATCTATCCTTGGCATAGGATAGGCATCTGATTGGGAAACCCCATTTAGTCTCCTCAAGAGTAGATAAGAGATGAGAGTATGCAACCGCGTATCCCTGCGTGTATAACAGCATTTTTCTAAAATGACGTAGCAACACGTCACACGTGGGCATGGTAATGCTACTTAATATTCTGATGTAATGGATGAATACCATTAACTCCATCCTCTAGTCTGTACGTATTCGGCATCGATTGCGCAGCTCTCGGTTTGTTAGTCGGGAGTTTCAACGATGTCCAGGACCAGCTGGTTGACGCCGGTCTCTTCGCTGGATAGATCGAGCCTAGAACTTAATGCGTAGCCACCATGAAACTCGGTGGACAGCGCTGCGGAGCTGTGGATGGCAGCGCTGTGACCCAAATCCACGCTTGCTGTCCTGGTCCTTCCTAGCGGGCGCTCCAGAGGTGTCCTGGACATTGTTGCAACTCCCGACTAACAAACCGAAAGGCTCGCAATCGTTGCCGAGGTATATATATACAGACTGGCAGATCGAGTTAATAGTATTCATCCATTACATCAGAATATTAAGTAGCGTTACCATGCCCACGTGTGACGTGTTGCGTCATTTTAGAAAAATGCTGTTACGGGTGCGTATACGCGGTTGCACACTCGCATCTCTTATCTACTCTTGGTCTCCTGTAGTCTACACACAATCTGAGGGATCCATCCTTCTTTGGTATAAGAACGATTGGCGCAGCCCAATCACTGTTGGAGAGCTCAATTATTCCATCTGCCAACATTTTGTGCAGCTCTTCCTTGATAGACCTGTGGCAATCTGTACAGAGGTAACTGACTGGATTGGCTGCTTCTGTCTCAATTTGGTGCTCAACCAGCTCAGTCTTACCTGGGCGGTCCTTCAGCTATTCTGTGAAATGTCCAAACAACCCTTGTATTTGTTCATACTGAGCTTCGTCCAATTCCTTGCCCATAGTCGGTTGGCCATGTGGACATTCATTCCACACTGGAATGTCATCATCCTGACCTTCTCTGGATACCTCTTCCATCCGGCAGTTGTCGAATACCTTAGGCATATGGAACTCCCGTAACATGTTGATATGGATGATTCTCTTTCTCTTCCTACGGTCATGCATATCAACCATGTAGTTCACTTTGCCAACCTTCTGCAACACCTGATATGGCCCCTGCCATTGTGCGAGTAGTTTGTTCATAGACGTTGGCAGCAACCAAAGTACCTGGTCTCCTGGGTGAAGCTCTCGATCACATGCAGTCTGGTCGTACCATCTTTTTTGCTTGTCCTGTGCTCTGGACACGTCCTGCTGCACAATTTCAGACATACTTCTCAGCCTTTCTTTGGTCAGGAGAATATGGGATACAACACTTTCATTACTCTGTTGACTGGCTTCCCATGATTCTCTTAGCACATCCAGGGGACCTCGTACATTCCGGCCATATAACAACTCAAAGGGGAAAACCCTGTTGACGTCTGGGGTACCTCTCTGTATGCTTTGATGTCGTCCTGTTCCATGAGCTTCATCAGCTTCAGCAAGGCCGCCACGTCAGCTTTAGGCTCCGGCACCGGGCGCCGCAACTCATCAACCAGACAGCGCATCAGCTCCATTTGCTCCTTGTGCCTGCGCCGGTCCTCTGCATGCTCCCGCTCCAGCCGCTGTCTGTCTTCCACTAAGACTTTCAATATCTCCGACAACCCAACTGACGCCGACTGCTCTCCCGCGTCTCCCTCAGACGTGCTCACTCGGTAAGACTTGTGCACATGTGAGACCCGACAAATACTGCTGTCCGCCGGTTGATCCCACTTCTGACACCAAATGTGATAAAGAGTCCGAATGTCACAGAGACTCCGCCGTACGGAGGAACGTTCGATAACACTGAACAGGACTGGAGCAATGATTAGGCACAACACTGCGGCCAACAACAAGAGGTACAACTCACTGCAAAACTCTAGCCTCCAACAACCACAATATCACCAAATCAAAAGTACAGCTGCACCAATTACATCCCATGCATAAATCAATAATACAGAAGGTCAGCATAATCCATAACTAACGGATACAGATACAAGCCACAACATACACAGCTGATCACACAACAACAGTACAGGTAAGATAATATTATGATCACGTTTCATACAGTGTACTCTCGTTAATCCGCCACAATTCGTTTTGGCATTTTTTGGCGGATTAACGAGTTTGGCGGATTAATGAGTTTGGCTGAAACAATGTACCATCACTGTAAATAACTATCAAATACATGCAGTAAACAGAAACAGATATCACTGCAAAGCATCAATCATACAAAGAGAAACACAAGGTCAATAAAAGAAGCACTGGACTACATTCATTGTTGAAGTTATAGAGCTTATGCAAAATAATCTAAACGAGAAGTTTGCACTCGCGCTTGTACACTGTTCTTTTCAAGCTTCTCCTGCAGTTTCAAAATCATCCAGGCATCATCCTCATTTCTCACAGTACTATCCAAGTAATTCTGCTGAAGTAATTGTGCAGCTTGTAAGGCTTGCTTCAGTGTTGGCACAGGGTCTCTACTGTCCTCTTCATTGACCTCTTCACTGCCGTCAATGTCTTCATAAAGCGACTCAGCCAACCTTATGACGCCATAAAATCCTCGCACTGGAGTCTTTCTGCAAACTCCTTCCCCTTCTCCAACAGTATGGCGTCCGAAATTATGGCCTTCTTTGCCTGCATTGTGCTGAACCACATGCCAAGGGCTTCCTCAAGCGATTCGAACTTAGGCTTCCTCATACGCTTCTGGCTGCATTGATGGGATTCTCGGGTTTCCCAATCGGCCTTTCGCTTTAAAACATCTCCCACTGTCCTTCGCGCGATATGAATACTCCATTTGCTAGAAAAATGCTCAGCAATCTGCTCCTGCGTTGATGTAGCATGCTTGGCTTTGAACTTGCACATCTCCTTCTTCTGTAAAACTGTCAAATCACATCGCGCTCTCTTCCTCGCAGCAGCCATCTTCTGAATTGGCGGATAAAGTGTTAGGTAACACGTATAATTAGAGGAAGTGACGTCAGAAACGCGTGGCAGAGGCGGATTAACGGATTGGCGGATTACATCAATAGTAAAGCCATACAAATGAATTAATGCGCACGAATGTCGGTGGATTAACGGGTTTGGCGCATAAAGCGGTGGCGGATTAACGAGGATTCACTGTAGTACAATCATATGTCCATCACAAGGACATGCTACTGCAACAGAAGAGGGCCTTACCCCAGCAGCAGGGTGGATTGCGAACAGACACACACACAACAGAGAAAAACACAATGATGCCAAAAGACAGCGAAGAAGACAAGGGAAGATGTGCCATTTCGCTGCTAGTCTTGACTAGAGTAGTACTATAGTGGCAAATGTCGTGAGCAACGCGCAAATGATGCAACAGTGTGAGCAATTGTCTCAGGGAAACAGTCTAGGAAAGCGGAGACCCCAAAAGCAGCTTACCTTGACTGCAATAGTATGTTGAACGCACAGAGGAGGCTGCGAATTAATCACTGAGGTGTAGAGCAAGGCAAAGAGAGTTCCAGTTGCCCACAGAGCAACAGAGAGGTGTCCACGGATGCAATGGATTACCTGTTTATTCCAGTTGTTATTACATCATTTGAAAATGGCGTCCACTCTCCTTGGCAATGCACTGTATCGGGAGTCGATGTGAGCGCCTTCTTCCACAGTAACCTACGCCTCCTTCTAACCTACAAAGGAATGCAGCCACCAACAATTAATGCAATAATTATGGTGCAAGAAGTACTTGCATGGACCCTTTGGTTCATGCACTACAGCTGTCAAAGAAGAAAATGAATAATAAGACGACAACGAAACGTGCGAAATGTTGAGGGTGCTCTCTACATGTAGGCGCACCTTGGTTGGGAAGTAAGGTAAGCTATGTGCACTGTTCAGTCCCTGCTTCAACGTGGTAAGCTTCATTTGTCGGTTTTCGGTCCTGTTCAGGAGTAGCGCAACTTTTCATTTGTATTACAGCATACAAACAATAACTGCCGTTCCTACATAGACAGCACTACTGTGCTGTCTGATATAGATATCATTCATGGTGCTTTTTGGTGTACATATATGCCATTCTACACACTCGCCCTCAGATCTCTGTGTAGAATTCTGTATACACCTCAGCACTGTGAAATAGCTGACATTTAAGACTAAATTACAATGGTATGTGAAATGGAATCACTAGGGTGAAACAGTGATTGATTACTTGTTGAGGACACATGGCACTGATGTGTGTGTTGGTTTGGATAGATTGGAATAGTGCAATGGATGTGGTATGCGTGTGTGTGCACACACACGTGTGTGCATAAACAGCACATGTGAGTTATGGCTATGTAAACAATGTGGCTGCTGCGCACGGCCGATTTTGACCTTCATATTTTGGCTTGGTTCTCATACTTGCTCAGCTGGATTAAAGTGAGACTACTACCCTCTATTAAACTGTGGATGATTCATGTTAACAATTCTTTCCGACATCAAGATATAATAATCGGGGGGAAGTCGCAGCCAACAGAAAACAGTTTCATCCGATGCGCATTAGCACTATCTAACTTTTCCATGTGGCATAAGTTGTTAAACCATTCCACTCTGGAGTTATCATAAGAAAACTTTGACTAATAGCTGGTATCAAAAATATCAGCTCACATAACTCCAGATAGGAACAATTGGTAGTATTATGCCTCATGGAAAGGCCAGAAAATTTACTTGGCTAACCTTTTCAATGTTGATCTCGGTGAGAAGGCGTCGCAATGATTACCACACGGCGGTTTCCTGACTGCACTGGCCAAAAGCCCTCCGTACTTGTGATGACAAGTGATATCCCCGTGACATTTCCAGAAAGTGTCCGACGATGCTGTGATTCGTTGTGCTATTCGGCAGTTATACTGAAATGATTTTCATCCGACCTGCAAGGTAAGGCTGTCGCTGTACTTGAGCATGTATCTATCTGCAAGATACCCTATTTTGAAACGATTTCGGCCTCAGGCGCCTATCAGATCACACGCATGTCGCATGTCAACGCTTGCATTACCATGGCAACACAGGAATTCACACCTTCATGTGTCATATTACCTTATGTAATCAAAACTTGACATAACCCATATGCGAGCTGTCCATGTGAGAATACCCCCGGTAGACCTTCTGCCTACTGTATGTTTAGAATAGGGCTATGTGCTAGGGACTATGGTAGGGTATTGGTGGGAATGGTGCTTACTTGATGTATGGTAATAACAGTGCAGGGGTAAGGGTGGGAGGGGTCTTACTTTCTGGTTCCTTTTGCATGTGTCCAACTGTTGAGTGTATACTATGTATTGAAAATGTGCTCACAGCACACTGCATGAAGCAGTGAGTGGTCAAGTGATTTCTAAACTTAGGCCCCGTTTACATGAAAACATTTTCGCCCGGAGACGTTTTGTCAAGCGAATATTCCTTCTGTTTTGCCATGTTTGATGGCCTGCATTGTCCACTGGGCAACACGATGCGGGCGAGCATTCGGCAGCGCTTGCTCGTAGTACATTATGATTAAAGTCATGTCAAATGCTTGCAGTTGCTATTCGTGAGCAAGCTTCAGTCAGTCAATTATAGATTATATGAACTAAATGTACAGTATGATGCATGAATAGATTCTGAAGGTACACCAGTAGTATATAAGCAGAATTAACTAAGAATCAAAGTACCTTGTAAGGACATTTCTTACCCTCTTGCCCTCTGCTTCATTGCAGTTTGTCATATATCTGTTCAGTACAGTTGTGGGTTAAAAATCAATGTTGTAATTGATAGCAACTCTGACTCTGTCTTCCCCAATGCTTTCATTGTTGGTCTCACAGAAGTTATGTAGGGCGAAGCAGGAATAAATTACATATGGCAGGTCTTCTGTGTTGACGTCCATGACTCTCTTAAGTGCACCAAATCTAGTCTTCATTCAATTGATGAAAGAACACTCAATTACATTTCTACAAAGGTTCAAGATTTCCGAATCATTCCATTTCCACCCGTTTACATGGCTACGATACAACTACATTTTCAAAACAATGCACTTTGGAAGCTGTTTTTAAAAACATATGTTTTCCAGATTGTTTTAGGCATTTTCGTGTAAACAGAAGGTGCAAATGTAACCAAAAAGTTACAGATACAGGCGAAAACGTTTTTGTGTAAACAGGGGCCTTATTCACACCATGCAGCACTAAATGAGCTCTTAACCAGACACCTCCTAACAGCAGAAGAGTGCTCTGAGGTGACTAGGAAGGGGTGCTGGGAGTCAGAGGACCATCTTGTACAAGTCATGTTAGCCAAGCGTGCAGAGGTAGTGCAGGAAGCCATTCAAGTGATGGAGGAATATGGCCGCCATGTGAAGGAGGTGCTGTTGAGTGAGATATTGCCAAGCCAAGGCTGGTTGCATTTTAATGCATGCCCTAGTACTATAGTTGCACACTTCGTCAAGTTGTGTTCCAAGTATTGCACTACACAGGGTAGTTATAACTGGAAACCTCCACTTTGGCTGTACGGTGTAGATTACTACCATTTATCGCCTTTTTGCAATGATATCATATGACATCACTACCCAGCAAAAGCTTACAAATTTAGTCAGTGTTTCCCTTAACAATGTCTTTTCATCAGGAAGGAATCACAAATCCGCACCACAATATGTGAATTACGCATTCGTTCGAAGATTGCATCATTAATATTTGTGCAGACCAGCAGTATCACTCAAAACTGACACCAAACAAGCATCGGCATCAGGAAAGTGGCGTTAAAGTTACTAAACTCACCATTCACCTTGACCCACCCTATCACATACTTAGCAGAATTGATATCTGAGTCACAGTGAATGACGTGATCGTACGGTAAGAAGCTTTTCACTTCCTTTCACACATAGATTGCTAACGGCGGCCATTTTAGAAAGGACATTATTGCGCAATTGGAAGTGACATGTCTGGAAAATGGCTGTTGGAAGATTTGTATAAAAACGTGGCATTATAAGAGCGCATTGATCGCAGGTTAGTTCTGCGTAAGTACACTTAGTTGACTTTATGCTTACATATTTTCCTAAGGGGTTTAAAGAATTGCAATCCATTGCCAAGAATATAATGTTTCAAGTGTGAAATTGCATTTTAATTGGAGACAAAAATGTGTTTTTCATCATTTTCTTCGTAACAGATAGTATTTCCTCAAACCCCAAAGAAGATTATGTTAGTTTACCTTGTTCTGCACCTTACGCAATCACTGATTTGTCTCTAAGGCAGCTGGATACAATGCCACTTTTCGTTGTAAGTCGCCAAGTATGCCATCTTTGAAGGTGTTACATTTCTTCCTAGAACTGATTGTCGATCGGTTGTTTGCTTTTTCTGATAAAGCAATGGACGTATTTTACTATTTGATTAGTCAAACTTTGTACAAACATACACAGAATGAGAATATAAAGTTTTAAAAAGGTGCAAAATAGCGGCCATATTTGAGGTTTCCAGTTATAACTACCCTGTGTATGACAACTTGATGGTGGCACATGCACCAACTGCATAGACTGTTTTAATGTACATCTCCATCCTTTGTTTATAGAAGCATGACAAAGGTTGTGATTAAATTAAACACTCATACACACACACACACACACGCGTGCGCGCGCGCGCATGCTCACACACACACCACACACCATACACCCATCCATAAACTGCTTGTACTCTAAGGTGTCTACGAGAATGGAGTGATACAGGCCAAGAAAATCCCTCACTGGGGTGGTCTTCTACTACAGAACCACTGAAGTCCCTGACAGTTAGGCCTAAGGTAAAATGCGGAATTTCAGGCATAATTCCGGAATCACACTTTGGAATGGGATGCTTTTCAATTTCTTTTATACTAAAATGACGAACGACTCGTACGCGAACAAATCTCGCTGACGTGAGCTTTTGCCTGGAATGGTTCAAAGTTCAAACGAAATGGAGGGAAATGGGTATATTGACAACTCTTTGGAAGTGGTTCGTGCATAAATGCTTCTTTAAATGAAAACAGCAGCTAATCGCAGTTTCCTCACAGAAAAACTCAAGAAAAGCACCATACAACGTACTATCCATTCAACCAGAGATCCTCTGTCACTTGACGAAGTAGAGCTTCATTCTATCTTATGTCATGATGCAATGACAGCTACGTGTATACCACAAGTCTTGTCTCCACACCCAGCACCAGGCAGACTGTTGGATCAAGTGAAGGGGGGAGAGGGGAGTGATGGATGACATTTCTTGGTTTTCTAGGCTGAGGTTATCTGATCATAATGAGATGAGCAAGAACAGGACACAACTGACCGCCGTCGTGCCATTGGCAGGGCCTTAACCCAGTACCCAAGGATTACCAACTTGGATGTTGCATGACACGACCCCCCCCCCCCCCACACACACACACACCACACAAGCAAACCTGAGAGTGGGGTGAAACATTCCTATCAGGACTAAAGTACAATAGTACAGTATGTGAAATGGAGTCCCTGGGATAAAATATGATTGCCCACTTGTTGAAGAGCACATGGCACAATGTAAAACTGTTTATGATGTGTGTGTGTGGGTGGGTTTGTATAGCTTGGAATAGTGCCATGGGTGTTGTGCTTAAACAGTTATCCATGTGAGAATACCTGTGGTAGACCTTTCTGCCTACTGTATGTGTAGAATAGGGCTGTGTAGGGACTATGGTAAGGTATTGGTGGGAATGGTGCTTACTTGATGTATGGTAATAACAGTGCAGGGGTAGGGGTAGGAGGGGTCTTACTTTTTGGTTCCTTTTACATGTGTCCAACTGCTGAGTGTATACTGTGTAGTGAAAATGTGTACACAGCACACTGCATGAAGCAGTGAGTGGTCAGGTGATTTCTAAATCTATTCACACCCTGCAGTACTGAATGAGCTCTTCACTAGACACCTCCTAACAGCAGAGGAGATCTATGAGGTGACTAGGAAGGGGTGGTGGAAGTGGGAGTACCACCTTGCTCAAGTCCTGTTAACCAAACCTGCGGACGTAGTGCAGGAAGCCATTCAAGTGCTAGAGGAACATGGCTGCCATGTGGAGGAGCTGAAGAGTGAGTTATGTACCCTTTGACGAGTTGTGTTCCAAGTACTGCACTATGACTACTTGATAGTGACACATGCACCAGCTGCATAGACTGCATTAATGTACAACTCCACCATTTGTTTAAGGAAACATTACAAAGGTTGTGATTAAATGTAGTCACGCACACACACACACACACACACACACACACACACACACACACACACACACACACACACACACACACACACACACACACACACACACACACACACACACACACACACACACACACACACACACACACACACACACACACACACACACACACACACCAAACCTGCAGAGGTTGTGCAGGAAGCCATTCAAGTGCTGGAGGAGCATGGTAGCAATGTCAAGAAGGAGCTGAAGAGTAAGTTGTACGTACTATAGTAGCACACTTTGACAAGCACACACACAGACGCACACACACACGAGGCAGAACATTCCTTATTAGTTGACATTACAAAGAACAAGGAAATGAAGTTATTGATAAACAGTGCTTGCCAACATGTTGAGGGACACATGGTACAATTAGCACAACTGTTTATGACTCAATGTACATGCGCAATTGTCTTAGCTACACAATGTAATATATGTAATAGTAAAATGCTGACCAAGAGGTGTCTCTGAGATTTAGAGCATGAGGCACAAAGCACCTGAGTGCCGAGTGGTCTAAATCTTCAGAGACACCGATTGGTCACCATTTAAGTGTTATAGATCCCAATAATTGGTCAAGTAGCGGCAGTGAATCAGTTTACCTACTTGTCATTGCGTCATCACGCGTCTTCCGGAAGTAGTTTACTATTTCTGACAATGACTGAGAAAACGTCGTTTGATATGGGTCTCAACTTGGACTGGTCATCTCGCAGCAGACGTTTCTTACAGGTCAGCAGTGGATGCGGCGTGTCAGCTAAGTGTAAGCACTCACTGTCAGCCACGTCAGCCACAGCGTTTCCCAGAGCGGTGTACACAAAACCTGCTCCCAGCTCGTAGCCAGTTCGTTTCTCAGCTCTGATTTCAAGGCTGTATGGTTCTACTCTACATCTTTGTAGTCTGCCTCTTTATCATCTTCTGTCTCATCATTCTCAATGTCAGAGTCAGAATCACTGTCCTGCTGATCTTCCCCATCATGAGCCTCTTGCTGTTCCTGCGTGTATCCATCAAGAGCTCCTGTAATGCCTGAGCGAACGAATCTGTTCGCTATAAATTGTGGGTTGTTGCCAATGTACATAGCCATGTCCACTAGCCACTTTGCACCAATTTCCTTTAGGGCAGTTAGATGAAGATCAATTGGTTGTAGTTGTATCGTCTCAAGTTCATTGATGTCGTGCCCTTCCAGTTGCTTAATCACTTGCTCAGAGTAACACGTCTCCAACTGTTTCTTGATGTATTCTTTAGCTGGTTTGTTGACAGCAATGTCCAAGGGCTGGAGATTATCAGTAGTATTTGGTGGCAAAAGGCAAGTGTAGTTGTTGTGGGCATCAAGAAGACTGATGACAGACTCTGTGACTTGTCCCTTGAAATTGTCCAAGACGGCGAGAGCTGGTTTGTCTTCTTCAAGCATTTCTCGTACTTTCTCAACATGAGGAATGATAAGGTGCTCTGTATACTGTAGCATGGTCTCCTCTGTGGACCAGTGGTTAGGGGAGTGGGTGATGTGCCACCCTGCAGGGAATGCAAAATGAGGAGGGCACCGCAATGTCTTCCCTTTGTACATAAGCTGCACAGGAAGGAAATCACCTGAGAGAGAGCAGCAGTAATCTGATGCTTGTCATTAACACCGATCACCTCCACTCGCTTCATACCCTGCCATTCCATTGTTCAGGTACAACATGGTATGAATTTAATCCCAGTTTGGTCCCAATTCAATATTAGCTCTGCTGGAATTTTCACCATCACGACTACTGCACGTACATCTGCAAGGAATGACTCCTTCCGTGATGTAAAATCTACCAAACTTTGCTACTCTTCGCTGTGGTAGCCTTTCTCTGAACAAATTTTATTCAATGCAGTAGTGATCAGGCCCAATATCTATTCAGTTGTACCGGGCCACCGAATTCTGCTAGCATTGATGGAGCACACTTCATGAGAATGCCCCAAGCAGCTGGTACCTGCCCACCCGCGCCCGCACCCCAGCACCGTAGCTGTGGTAAGGCCCGCACTTCTACTTCGAACTACATGCAAAGTGAACTTCACTGTTGGTTTCAGCAATGGCCTGTTTAATCACAGCGAACAATAGTGAGCCACGTGGGTCTGGAAGCCTGTCCTTCCACTCTAGGTATCTCAATAGCGGCATCTCTTGCAGTTCCCTCCAACAGAAGTGCTGAATTTGGACGCAGAACTCCAATCTCATACAATATGCATTAGAGCTGTACCTGGTATATTATACATGTTGCTATTGCATTCTTCTGTACATAAGTATTCGTGGGTATAAATTTCGTGGACGGATGCAACACAAAAATTTCTACACCATGAAAATTTCAACGATTACGCTATATGCAATTCTACACACTCACCCTCACATCTCTTGTGTAGAAATCCACAATAACAACTCAGCACTGTGAGATAACTAAAGTTTAAGGCTGAAGTACAATAGTATGTGAAATGGAGTCACTGGGATGAAACAGTGATTGCCTACTTGTTGAGGAGTACATGGCACAATGTAAAACTGTTTATGACTGATGTGTGGGTTTGGATAGATTGGAATAGTGCCATGGATGTGGTATGTGTTTGTGTACACACACGCATGCGTGCATAAATAGCTGTCCATGTGAAAATACTCCTGGTAGACCTTCTGCCTACTGTATGCGTAGAATAGGGCTATGTACTAGGGACTATGGTAGGATATTGGTGGGAATGGTGCATACTTGATGTACATGGTAATAACAGTGCAGGGGTAAGGGTAGGAGGGGTCTTACTTTCTGGCTCCTTTTACATGTGTCCAACTGTTGAGCGTATGATTTAGGTAGTGATTCGTTTTATTCCAACCACATGATCGCAATGAATCAGTACTGACTTTTCGGCCACATGCTGTGACCTTTGTCAGAGCAAACCTGCAGGAAGGTGAGAAGTCTGCACTAAATTGACAGTTACACTTCACCGATTGGCCAGACAAAGGATGACATCATGCGTCTACGTTGGTTAGTTCAAGTCCTGCTCTGTGGCTGTCTTCTCAGCAGTCTGTTGATGAGGTGCTTCCAACAGCCATCAATGCTGAGACTCTGGCCCCTGTTTGCCAATTCCCTCGGGTTCCTGAGGGAGATGTGGAGGGCTTCTTTGATCTGCAGGATGGTATTGTGTCCTGCACGATCCAGGACTTTTATTTCTCCCCACAGGGGCTGGTGATGTTGGGACCAGGCATGCTCCGCAACAGCTGATTTTTCTGTCTTGCCTCTTCTTGTAGCCGCCTGATGTTCTTTCAGCCTTGTCTCAAGTGCACTCATGGTTTCTCCTATGTACGATTGACCACAGCTGCAAGGGATCTCATACACTAGGCCAGATACATAGGGGATGTAGAAGGTGTGGCGTGTTTGTTCCTGTGTCCTTTGTTGTCGAGGGTGAGATGCAGTCCTGACCACTTCGTACAGGTGATCATTCTCCTGCAGCACCTGGCTTAGATGTTCTTCTCTCTCCATGAGCTCTCTGTTGTGTGATGACTGGCTATTTTGATGAGTCCAGAGTGTTGAGTGTATAATGTGTAGTGAAAATGAGTACACATCACACTGCATGAAGCAGTGAGCAGTCAAGTGATATAAAAACCTGTTCACACCCTGCAGTAATGAATGAGTTCTTCCCTAGACACCTCCTTACAGCAGAAAGATGCTCTGAGGTGGTTGGGAAGGGAAGGTGGGAGTGTAATAACCATATCTTTCAAGCCCTGTTAATCCTTTATGCTCAATAAACCGTTTTAACTGTCATATTGCGCAATGCACTAAACTACGAATGTCCGTTTTAAAGGTCATATAAGATAGGGTTTGCTTTGCAAGCTTTACTGCCAACTAGAAGGGCAGCGCCGTTCTTTTACCGATTGTATTTACTTACTAAGGTTTTATTTACAACTAGCAGGGCGCCTGCCTTTGACAGGCTTCTGCTATGGCGAGTTGCACAACAGCGAGTAGGCCCAGGCTGATTCGAAGAACCTGCGCTGTTAGCAATGGAGGGTAGCTGCTATAACGATGGTTGAGTTAAATTTGATTGTTTGACGACAGCGAATTAAACCACCCAAGAACTAGAAGTCATGAGAGCGATAATTAGTAAAATGGCCACCAGCCACAAACGAAAAACTGGAAATTGAAGGATATTTCTTCAAGAACTGCAAGATGGGCGATACCAACCCATGGAGGACACTTCTGATGCCCTACTTTATAATCCCTGAGAGTTTGGTGGCGTCCTGTTCAGTAGTTTTGCCCAAATCGCGAGCAAACAAACAAACGAACTGAATTTTATACATGTACGAGCAGAACTGAAGACTCAGTTGACTTTTCAGTGTGCCAAATCACGTTACTTCCCCATACTGTTAATGTACATGATAACTCCATCGTGGTGCAAAAGGGCAGTTTCCATGCTCACGGCAAGCCTGGCGGTGATGGAACAATGAAATAAGACAGAACCACTTCAAGTGAGCCATAAGTAGCACCGATTAACTAAGAAATGCGCTCTATTTTGGCTATTACACATGCACACCCATGAAGGCTGCTTAACGGCAGCAGGAAGAACCCAAATTCATCTACGACCTGTTTTATGGCAAGCACCAGGCTCCTTTCATCTGCTACACCAGCGTCTGACATCAATTCCGTTCATTTGACTGCGAGGGCGAAATTGGTTTTTGCCTGTGTTCACTGCTTTCAGCCATAATTCCTATTTTGTAACATCTATTCTTGTGGGAAAATTGGAATCTTGGATGTATAGGGTTAATCAGAGTTAGTGCATTCAAGTGCTGGAGAAATGATCAGCCACTGGACTGTGATCATCGCTTAGATCTTTGAATGTAACTAGCTAGGCTAGTTGCGTACATAGCCAGTTAGAATAACTATGTATGATTTGACTGCACCCAGACCCTATGGATACAGTTTGGTTGTGACCGTGTGTAGCTACATGTAAGTAGGCCCTTTAACCTAACACCATGCTGTGGGTAGCTATGCAAGGACAGCACAACCTGGAGCACAATAGATGTCCACTGAACCAGTATGCTCCACCCAATACAGGCCCTCTTAGGCAGGTCTCATTAGTGTGACATCCCCTCTCAACACCAGTGCCTTGTATGTAGCTAGGAGGTGGTTCACTGTAGACTGTGCCAATGAAGTCACAACACACAGTTGAAGTGATGGAGGTGAATACATGCCATTCACCTCAACTCATTGCCCCTCTCCTTTGTAACAGGTGGCAAACGTATTTCAAAGGAGCAGTGGCTTATGGCTGTAAGACTGTGGGTTCCCCGCATTCAGCAGACTCGCATCATCAGGAGAGAAGTGAAGAGGTCACTGTCCAGTCAGGAGAGAGTACCTTCTCCACTTGGCCAACCACACAGAGGAGAGAAGAAATGCACTGTAAAGAAGAAAGTGAGAAAGAAAGCCAAAACTGACTCTTGTGGTGACCCAGCTATCACAACTGATGAATTCTCTGATGGCTTGATTGCTACTGCCATGATTGTGAGCTGCTCAGGAAGAAATAATTGTAAAGACTGCTCATGCAGGAATCCTGTAGGCCCATTGCTGAAGTTGTTAGAAGACAATGGCTTTGGTGCACTGGTTGTTATTGCAATCCTCCTCCTCCAAAGTGGTGATGTGGAAACAAACCCTGGTCCTGTGGAAAGAGGTGGGTGGTTGTGTTTAGTGAACAGTTTTCACGAGTTGTGCACTTATTGCACAGTAGTACACACAGGGTAGTTATACCAGGAAACCTGTACTTTAGGTGAAAGGTGTGGATAACCCCTAAATTCCTTTCATTAACAGTTTCGGAGGGAGAAACTTAATAATGTCACGAATGACATCACTGATGTCACAAATGACATCACTAAGCTAGAGCTAATGCAACAGACCAGCACTCAGCTAGAGTGCTCACACAACAGACCAGCACTCCACTAGAGTGCTTATACAATAGACCAAAACTCAGCAGCACTTCGAAGTACTCACACAGCAGACTAGCCCTATGCTAGAGTGCTTACAGAGCAGATAAGCACTTGCTACAGTTCTCACACAGGAGTCTTTGCCCAATGAAGTTATTCTCTGTATTCCAGTATTTGTCTACAGCAAAAATCGAGTTGGTACTGAGTATGTGTAGAGCGAGACAGCGTGTGGAATGAGAAAACGTTTGTGGAGCGAAGTAGCGTGTTGAATGAGACTGTGTTAAAATTAGCTACATACGTGCGTAGCGCGTAGAGTGAGTCAGCGCGTGGAGAGAGACAGTGTGTTGAGTGAGGTCGCGTACGGAATGAGGCAGTGTGTGGAGTGAGACAGCGCATGGACTAAAACAGCACGTGGACTGAGGCTGCGTGTGGAGTTAGGCAGCGTGTGGAGTGAGACAACATGTGAATTGAAGCTGTGCGATGACTTAGGCAGCGTGTAATGTGGCACACATGGATGCACCCTAACGTACCTTTACTAAATCATACTCTTCCAGTTCTGTGGGCCTGACAACAATAACAGATACTGTCCTCGATCTGCTGCACTTCGGTTGACGAGCGGCGACCTAACTTCCCTTTACACATTGCTATTCGATAACGAATAGTGACGTTTGTTGACGTCATCACAATGGCCGATTTGTTGTTCAGGAAATTTTGTATAAAAAACGGCATACTTAGAGCCCCATCTTGGTGAGTGTGCTGTACATCATCATGTTTAGTAGTAAATGTACCTTCATATTCGACTGAGAACAGAAGTGTGCTGTAGTCTCTTTTCAAGAAAATAGCATTTGAACGTGCGAATTGTGACAAAATTACTACCAAGAATATGTTTTTCTTAATTTTCTCTGCGAACAGATGCATATATGCCCAGTTCTCAGTCGATTCTGAAACTTTACATTTCCCTACACCTAACCAGCGCAGCTACGTGTGTTTCAGGCGTCATCTAGATATGCCGGTTTTGCTCTGAACGTCGGCGAGTATGCCATTTTCAACACCTTCAAACATCTTTATTCAAGCTTTCTCCGTTGCGCTGATTGACTTTTCTGATAAAGCTAATATCATACTTCCTTCTCCTGCCATTCGTTTTTCGTAGAATCATTCAGAGAGCGAAAATATAATGTTTCAAAAAGGTGCAAATTTAGCGGCCATGCTAGTGGTTTCCAGGTATAACTACCCTGTGCAGGTCATATTTGCAGTCACTAACACACTGGTTGGGTTACTTTCTTGACTGACATCTTGAATGAAACTGACTGCTTAGCTATCAGTGCACATACCAAGTGTGGTTCTTGTAGGACACTTGAGGTGACAAGGTGAAGGATAGGCTTTGCAATGCTATGTTTGTAGGGTGAATATCGTCTCAGATATTCTTGTATGAATGCTCCCGTACATTAGCACCTCCCTATTCTGAACACACATGGTAATGTTGTGGACAGGTCTAAATGTCCTCATTAGTGGAGTGTCTTTTTTCAGAGGTAGTATAGTACACATCTCTATGTATGGGGCGTAAAGCGATCATTTTGGTCCATCTGTCTGCCTGTATGTCTGTCTGTCATAATTTTTGACATTTGCCCCTCGATCTAGAATGCTATACAACCCCATGTCTGAGAAGATAATGGCAGAGTGATATTCCGTTGTTTCTGTGGACCTGGATTCAATCGACACGGATGGTTTACCGAGAAATTACCGTCTTTAGTGACATTTCTTAGGGTCTGTCATTCTGTATGTGTACTTTAATGCAATGGACCATGAGATGAGGCTACGTAGGACGACGGCAGACAGCTGGCAGCAGTGATGATCCTGAAGGCTTTCTTAGGCATTCGATGGGTAGTTAGTCCTTTTACTGCAACAATCCTTGCTTGTCTCCTAACACTTTTCTTGCTTGTCTAAGCCAAATTTTCCTGTTCCCTTCTTTACAATTGACTCAAATATTTAGAAGCAGCCATCTCAGATGTAGTTGGCTCACCTTCACTCTGTTCAGAACTGGCCATGCATTCAATCATAGCCCGAGACATTCCCAATGACAGTTGTAAACACCAGTCACCAGTGTGTGTGTGTGTATGTGTGTGTGTGTGTGTGTGTGTGTGTGTGCACGCGTGCGTACATGCATGCTTCATGTATGATTTGAGTGTTGCAAGAGGATTGGGGTGGGAGAGTAGAGAGATTAAAATTCTCAGTTACGCCTAATGCGTAACCTCTAACTGCAGGTAGGCGTTACAGGTTAGTGCTTTTGGCGATTAAAAAAATTGGTATGCCTGTAATGTTTGCGTGATGTTTGCATGTGAAATCGTTGGTTGACAAAATGGCTGGTGCAGCACAAAGGTAAGGTTTGGTGCGTAGAACACGATCTCTCACCCGATAATTCCAAAGGAGGTGTTTTTTCTTTTTGTCAGCATCAGCTCAATGATCTTGTGGCAGTTGCATGTTATTACAACAGCATGATTCTTCAAGCAACGATGAAGACTTCGCCTTACTCGTCCATCACATTGCATTTCCACCAAAACTTCTTGACCATGGAGGAATCTGCCTGAATGATATCAGCGAGCTCGAGTGCGATCAATTGTTTAGGTAAGATTTAGCTGCATTTAGAGTATATATTAGCCATAGGTAATCCTTGTCTCGTTCATAACTACTTAGATTTCAGAAAGATGACTTGGAAGGCCTTAGGAATACTCTCGCTATCCCAAACGTCTATCGCTGTGGTCAAGGAGTGAAGACTACTGGTATGGAGGCTCTTCTAGTTATGTTGCGTTGGCGTTGCAACAGATGGTGCGACCTTGTACCTTTGTTTGGTACGTTGTCGTTTCTTCGTATTCGTGTCCCGGATTGCTTGGCAGTACCTAGCAGTGGTGAATGTCCAGCCCAGTTCATTCCAGGCTCTCGCAATAGTCCTCTCACTGTAGCCTGCTTATTCTTCTTCAAATTTCTCAGTAAGTAGCTTCTTCAAATCTTCTGCAGTGAGTTCATTGTTCTCTGCCATGGCTTCATCTATCAGGTGATAATGGCTATGGCCTTTGTTTGACCAATTCGTGGGCAGTCTCGGACAGACCTTGTTTCCTTCCACCTTGTAATGGTGTTCCTAATTGTCTGGTAGCTGGTAATAGTTCCCTCCTTGGCCAAGATTGTCTTGATCGCTGTAAGTGTGGCTTTCCCATTCAACTGGGTCCACAGGGAAATGATCCACTCTCTCTGGAAGTTGCTTAAAAGCATTGTCTTCAAATCGCACAATTATACATACAAAAAATCAAAAATTTTTATATATTTATACAGAGACATGCAAGATACTTACACTGAATGTACAAGCAATCAAATTGCGTGGTAGCCTACACCTCTGTCTGCTCAAGGTGTTAGGATCTTGTGACTTAATTAATCAACCAAAGAAATTGTGGTTAGGGTTAGGGTTAGGAACGCACGTCTCTGTGTATAGGGTGTATAGAGTGTCTGGACATTGCGTCACAATGGAGAATACAAAGATTGTAGTGAAGTGGACCGGGGGAAGGTCTAAAGGAACCACGTCGGTGATCAAGAAGTCTGCAGTCAAGAGTGGAGCGATTGCTGTTGGGGACAAGGTTACTGTAGTGTGGGTGAAAACGAAGAAGATGTACAAAGTGAAGCTGTGGACGACGGCAGCTCCTTCTCTGTGCCGCAAGAGCTCGCCACTGCTGAAGAGGGCGAGCCATTGGTTCTGGAGCTGGCAGACCCTGCCCCAGTTGAAGATCGGCCATTTCTGCGCCAGGACAGACCACCTGCCTTGATACAAAAGATGGACAGCCTCTTGCATACTGTGTCAGAGCTGGAAGCCAGGGGTGCGCTGCAATACCAACAACTTGCGGCTTTCCTGGAACAACTTCTAGCTTGACAGGCTCAACTGCAAACCAACCTGGACGAATTAAAGAGCACCTGCATCGGTGGAGTGCTTGCTACATTGCCCATGGACTCTGTCACACCTGCACCAAGTGAAATTCAGGGACTAACGCCAGTGCCCAGGCTTCAAGACCCTAGACCCTACCCTGAGTCTGTCGTACCTGCACCAAGTGAGATCCAGGAGCCAACACCAGGTCCCTGACTTCAAGATCCTAGACCTTACCCTGGGTATGGTTCGCATCCTCCCCACATATCCCCATCTCCGGCTCTGCTGGACATTTTAAACAGAAGTGTCACCGATGGCCCAAGTGAATAAGCAATATCACCAGAAGACATTGATCGGTGTCTTACAGCGTGCAGGTCACGAAGGAACCTGGTGGCTTGCCTAACCAAGACATTGTTCTCTGAACAGGAGAAATTGCCCAGCAATTTGTGCGGAATTTGTGGAAAGAAGGCCCTCAACTGCTTTAAACTGAAGGCAGTTCATTCCACCTGCCTTAAACACTATCCATTAGAAAAACTGGAGACAGTAGCTGTTGCAGAAAAGGAGATGCGCAATGCTATTGATGAAGTGTGCAGGAAGACTCTAGCCACTGAGAGCATGTGAACTTTCTGTAGTGTTTACTATTTTAACTTTTGACTAAGTTACTAATTGTATACTCAATTGGCTCTTCATTTCTTGATCACTGTACATGCCGTAAAGAGCCTAACGTTGCATGCATAGCTACTTATCTTGAGGAGAGCTTCAACGGAATATAGCTATGTACGCACGCACAGCGGTTCTACGTATATTGCTCAAGAAGAGTAGGCGATACTTCCTTAGATTCGACGTAGGATCCCTCAGATTGATTACCTTAGATTCGGCATATGATCCCTCATCTTCTTTTCACCGTATGTACAGAGATGCACCAGTGTCTACAAAAGTATGCTTTTAAGTATGACGCTGGGTCAGTACTGTCTTTAGCCATTTACTGCTCGAATCCGCTTGGAATTGGATTTCAATGGATCTCAATGGATTCAAACAGAAAATCCGCCGTGTTCCATGACGGAACTCCAGGTACTTCTATGAATCCACGTAAGTTTTCCATGTCACGTATCGTATGTGCATGTGTGCATGTGTCACACTGTATGTGTGTGCGCGCGTGTGCATGTGTGCATGCGTGCGTGCATGTGTTCATGTATGATTGGAGTGTTGGAAGAGGACTGGGGTGGGAGAATATGTATGCAATGGCTTGTGATGGCAATACAACGGCCATGGGTCCATGTTGCGCTGTTATGCATGCCCAGTACCATGGCCTGTGTGTATATATTGTTTACTTGGTGTGTGTGTGGAGGGAGGTGTATATTTGGGTGTATGCGTGGTGCGAGGAACATCAATATGGGCTCACTAGGGTATGTACATGTGTATGTTGCCAGTTCTGAAAAGAGGAGAGGTGAGACTTGTGGTCATCAAACAAAGGCTTCTTAAATGTTGCAGATTGTTCTCACTACACATGTACGTATGTATGCATGTTGACATGTGAGAATCGACATACATATTGCACCATTGCACACAACCACCTCCACTATCCACAGTACGGGATACACACAACTCCAAATTGGTACGTAGATAGCTAGAGATGGATGGATGCACTCATGTTTCACACATTGCACATTCATATCAGTTAATCATCAAAATCATAGCACACAGTTGAAGTGATGGAGGTGAATGCATGATATTCATCTCAACTCATTGCCCCTCTCCTTTATGACAGGTGACATGCCTATTTCAAAAGAGCAGTGGTGTGTGGTTGTAAGACCGTGGGTTGCCTGCATTCAACAGACTCTCATCATCAGGAGAGGAGTAATGAAATCACTGTCCAGTCAGGAGAGGACACCTTCTCCACTCAGCCATCCACACAGAGGAGAGAAGAAATGTATGACGAAGAAGAAAGGGCAAAGGAAAGCCAAAACTGACTCTTTTGGTGACCCAGCTATTACAACCGATGAATTCTATGATGGCTTGATTGCTACTGCCACAATTGTGAGCTGCTTGGGAAGAAATAAGTGTAAAGCCGCCTCATGCAAGAATCCTGTAGGCCTGTTGCTGGAGGTGTTAGAGGACAACGGCTTTGATCCACTGGTTGTCATAACGATCCTCCTCCTCCGAAGTGGTAATGTTGAAACAAACCCTGGTCCAATGGAGAGAGGTGTGTGTTTGTGTTCAGTGAACAGTTTACCAGTGTTGTTTTGGTTAACCATAATCAAAAAGTACTATAATATTTAGTGAGTCAATAATATTTTTTGTTGACTAAACTATAACTAAATACTCATGTGTAATTTGTAGGAAAACTAACTAAAAATCAAAAGCAATCTGGCCTTGCAGCTATATATACCATGAACATCTTCTAGTTAGCTACATAGCTATGATTTTTGCACCTTGTACACACCATCTACGTATACTGCCAATTGACCAAGCCATGACAATGCCATCATATTGTGTTCAGCACACTAAAACTATATGTGAGGGGATTTGACAAAAGGACCAACTTGTCGCTATTTGCCGATTGTAAGTTAGTGGTACTGTGTGGAAGCACAGTAGATGAGCTCTTTGTTGCACTTTGTTGCACTTCAGTAGCTGCTCCCGTTCCCGAGATATGCTCGCTCGAAGTACGAAAATACGCTTTGTGCAATTATGGGAAAACAACCCATATCCCTTCCGTTATTATATTCGTAAACATGGTGCTACTACTTGAAGTTGAACTTGTGAGTTATACTATAGTAGCACACTTTGCCAAGTTGTGTTCCAAATACTGCACTATGACAACTTGATAGTGACACATGCGCCAACTGCATAGACTACTTTAATGTACATCACTACCATTTGTTTAATTAAGGATGCATTCCAAATTACACACACACACACACACACACACACACACACACACACACACACACACACACACACACACACACACACACATGCGCACACACACTGTCCTCTCATCCTACACTGTGCTGTCATAGGGTTAGGTCCACCTTGTGTAGACTGTGTGAGTGTTGCCTTCAACACCAATCCTCCCTATCTGCACCTGTTCCTCCTACCTTCAGCAGTGACTGTGTACCCACACACATTGTAGACCTTTGGTATTAGCATAGTGTGTGAATGTTTTGTGTGCCCAGTCTGTGTATCAGTGCTGCTATCCCACACAGTGCTGTCAGAGTTGTACCAGGAGAAGTTGGTGACTGAGGATTATGTGAAGAGGATGAAAGGAGGAGGGGACCTGCTTTATAAACCTCCAGAAGTGGCAATCAGAATAGCTCATTTAATGGCCAGGTTTGGCCACAATGTGGGAGTAAGGCAGTTGACAGGTTGGTGAGGTAGTCAGACTACTCAACAGTGAAGTCAGTGTAACAGCTGAGCCAGTCCACCCTATACCAGCCTTGACTATTGTTTTGTAGCCTCATCTAACTCATGCTGTATTGGGCAACATAATCTGCCTATATTACCAGTGTGTGTGTGTGTGTGTGTGTGTGTGTGTGTGTGTCTGTGTGTGCGTGCCTGCATGTGTGTGTGTGTGTGTGCGTGTGTGCATGTGTGCGTGCGTGCATGTGTGTGCGTGCGTGTGTCTGTGCGTGCATGTGTTGTGTGTGTGTGCGTGCATGCGTGCGTGCGCATGTGTGCGTGTGTGTGTGCATCAAGGTCAGCATCTGTCCTCGTCTCACCTGGGACCTGTCCATCTCAGACCTGCCAATCTCCTGGTTGCAGAACCACCTCCAGCCCATTGCCACCAGGTTTCTGAAAAGATAGTGTGGTCTGGCCCGCTCTGCTGATCCCAATCGACTCTTTCTTCCCAAGTCCAACGGTGGGCTGGAGTTCCCACACCTGGTCACTGTGTACAAGAAGCTCCATGCTGCCAAGGCTGGTTCACACATGTGCTCAAGCGACTCCAGTGTCCGAGCTATAGCCACACAAATCACCCTCCGTGAGTCCCAACTTCAGTGTGCTTTGTTCCGGCCTTACCAGGAGGTGGTGGGGGTAATGAAGGAGGACCCTGGGGCTCCCAGGAAGAAAGTGGTGTCTCATGTCAAGGCCAAGATCCAGGCCGAGGACACCGCCTCCAGACTGGCTCACACCACTAGCCTTCCAGTTCAAGGGTTGACTGTGCGGGAGTTCGAGGGCAGGGCGGCCCAGAACTGGTCCACTGCCATCTTCAGCCTCCCAGAGTGGGTATTCAAGTTTGCTCTCAACACGGTGACGGACACTCTTCCCCACAATGCCAACTTGTTCAGGTGGAAGAAGCTGTCCTCACCACGGTGCCAACTCTGTGGAGAGGTACAGTCTCTGGCCCATGTTCTCAACTCCTGCCAGAAGGCCCTCAGTCTGCGACGCTACACCACCAGGCACGATGATGTGCTCAAGGTCATCTTTGACTTTTCCAAGCGCAACCTGACATCAGGAATGCAAGTCATAGCTGACCTACCAGGCCAGCAGTACACGTTCCCCCAAGACATTGCTCCCACGGACCTGCGCCCGGACATGGTTATCTGGGGAACTTCAGCCATCTACCTGGTAGAGCTGACGGTGCCTTTTGAGACCAACATTGCAGACGCTGCAGAGAGGAAGGTCCATCGGTACCGGGACCTTGCAGCTGCCTGTGCTTGTTCCCACCACACATCTATCATCACTCTTGAGGTCGGGTCGAGAGGCTTCCTGAGCACAGTGGGCTTTCAGCAGCTCTTCAAACTGCTACAAGCCAAAGCCAAAGACCGACAGAACTTCGAGATTAACATAATTAAGCATGTGGTTGCATCGTCCTATGACATCTGGTGTAAACGGAACTGGTGTAGTTAAGTTTGCATGATCCTTTTTTTCTTTCCTCTTGAACTCTGCTGCATGTTTATGTTTAAGCTTTTGTAACTCCTGTACTGGTGTCTTAACCATACTATGCAAGTTCATCGTCA
The DNA here is from genome assembly GCA_964019415.1 of Ianthella basta. Lineage (NCBI taxonomy): Eukaryota > Metazoa > Porifera > Demospongiae > Verongiida > Ianthellidae > Ianthella > Ianthella basta. The sequence goes on along the minus strand of OZ025872.1, from coordinate 1,631,589 downwards.
GAACTTTCCTTTTTTGGCAGTGTTAAGCTCACCTTAATGTCACTTTTCTGTTGTTGTATGCATGCTCTTTGACCAGTCTTTAGCACTGGTGTTTCCAATAATAATGATTGGTGACATTGGATAAAAGTGTGTGTGTGTGTGTGTGTGTGTGTGTGTGTGTGTGTGTGTGTGTGTGTGTGTGTGTGTGTGTGTGTGTGTGTGTGTGTGTGTGTGTGTGTGTGTGTGTGTGTGTGTGTGTGTGTGTGTGTGTGTGTGTGTGTGTGCGTGCGTGTGTGTGTGTGCACATGCATGCAGCCTCACATGCAAGTGTCCACTAACTAAATAACAATGTAGGAGGACATGTGCTGTGGATACAGGTGGGGGCTATGGACTCTGACAAGTTAGCTGTCTGAGCAGCTTGTGTTTGTCCTGAAAGAGACCATTGAGTATCCCAGACCTGTGTGGTAGCCATAGAGGGGTCTTACTTTCTGATTCCTTTTAGATGTGTCCAACTGTTGAGTGCATGCTGTGTAGTGAAATGTGTACACAGCACACTGCATGAAGCAGTGAGTGGTCAAGTGATTTGTAAACCTATTCACACCCTGCAGTACTCCTCCTAACAGCAGAAGAGTGCTCTGAGGTGGCTAGGAAGGGGAGGTGGGAATGGGAGGACCATCCTTGTCAAGTCCTGTTAACCAAACCTGCAGAGGTAGTGCAGGAAGCTTTTCAAGTGCTGGAGGAACATGGCTGCCGTGTGAAGAAGGAGCTGAAGAGTGAGTTATACTATAGTAGCACACTTTGCCAAGTTATGTTCCAAGTACTGCACTATGACAACTTGATAGTGACACATGCACCAACTGCATTGACTGCTTTAATGTACATCACCACAATTTGTTTAAGGATGCATTCCAAATGGTGTGATGGACAGACATGCCAGCACATACACACACACACACACACACACACACACACACACACACTTAGCTGCACACAGGTTCATCAACACCCCCACCTACTAGCTAAGCAGTTTATGCCATTATTATTCCCCACACATGAATTGCGCAATGGTTTAGTGATTGCCTCAGTCAGTCTGTCCGTGTGTGTCCAACAGTTTGCCATGCTATGCACAGCTCCAAACGTCAGGATGCTGCAAAGTGGCCATTGTAAAATGGCGGTGCTCATGATTCACTTCTTTCTGCATATGTCATATACAAGAAGCAAATGGTTTGTACAGAACATGTACTGTACGCATCATAAAAAAGGTAACGGTAACCGAAAATCACTAGTAGAAGGGCTAACGATTATCCGATAACCGTCAACTGTTAACCGTTCACTGTTAACGGTTAACCGTCAGCAGTTAACGGTTAACCGTCAGCAGTTAACGGTTAACCGTCAGCAGTTAACAGTTAACGGTTACCCCAGCGATTCGCTAATATAGATCGAACGTACGACTTGAGGTGTGATCCGTTCGGAGATTTCAGTAGAAGATGGTTTTATCAGCGTATTTGAAGCAGCGAATTGTACAGCTCTACTTCCAGAGGCGAGTATCTTACGGCGTGTTGGCCCAAGTACTCGCCGCGGAAGGCTTCCGGGTATCGAAGAAAGCAGTCTGGGCAACGATCAAGAAGTATAAAGAACATGGGACGATTTCTCGCCTCCCAGGAAGTGGAAGACCTTTCAAGTTGACGCGCGCGATGTTGGACATCATTGAAGCACAAATGGAGCTAGACGACGAGACCACAGCGACCCAGTTGGTCAGAATCCTGGAGGAGCGGGGGTACAAAGTGTCAAAGAGTACCATAGAACGAGCAAGAAGAATACTGGGGTGGACCTTCCACGGTAGTCGCTACTGCCAACTAATACGGAACGCGAACAAAGAAAAAAGAGTACAGTGGGCTCTGAAACGTCGCGGCAACGATTTTGAAGACGTAGTGTGGACGGATGAGTCCACAATCCAGCTAGAAAACCATCGGACGTTTTCATTTAGGAAAGTTGGCACTGCTCCGAAGCCGAAACCAAGGGCGAAGCATCCCTATAAAGTGATGGTGTGGGCAGGCATCTCGCGCAAGGGAGCAACGAACATCTGCCTCTTGAACTGCTCCGTAAACAGCGCGGTTTACCAAGAGGTGTTGCGCACTCATCTCTTGCCTTTCCTTCGAAGACAGCTACCAGGGGGAAAGCTCCAGCAAGACAATGCTCCTTGCCACACCTCAAAAGCAACTCGAAAGTTCTTGAATACCAAGAAATTTCAATTACTAAAAACTCCGCCTGAAAGCCCTGATCTCAATCCAATAGAGAATGTCTGGCACGAGATGAAACACTACATCCGGACGACAGCCAAGCCAAAGACCAAAGAGGAACTGCTGCTAGCAATTCGAGTGTTCTGGGTGACTGTGACACCAGAGAAATGCAGCAGATACATCAATCACTTAAGGAAGGTTATTCCTAAGGTTATTGAACTCAATGGAGAACCTACAGGTTACTAAGAAAACTTCATATTATCGAACCTTTCTTTTATGTTTGTACCATTTCGTTCATGCTTGGCTATTCATTTGGTCTTCTGCTATAGATATGCTGTGAAACTTGCATGGTCAGATCGATCGCTAGCGAATTCCTTTATCTTTCTTATGCATAAACATTGCGGTATGCTGAGTCAGCATTTTCCCAGGACAGCGAAATTTGCGTGGGCAATGTAGGCTTTGATGTAAACACTGCATAATAATAACAACCAAAGATAACAGCAAGAATAGTATAACAGTAATAAAACAGAGTTATTGAAACAGTACAATATAAAAAAAAAAAAAGAGATACAGCCATACCAGTAATTAATGGAGATGGTGAACATCAATCTCTGTACTATTAGATAATGCTGATGTCTCTGGGAGCTAACATCCGTCTCAGCTATCTGCAGCGATTGGCTAGTGAGTCACGGATCTCACTACGTATGATTGCAAATTCTGCTTCTCCCAGGTTGCACCTTTGCTGCACAAGGTTGTCAATTAGGCATAACTTGCCTGCGTCGAGTATCTTCCTGCGTTGGCCATTGACCTTTCGGCCAGTCAGAGTGCAGGCTGCCAGCTCTTCTTCTGTGAAAAGCAACTTTGATAACTCAGATGCAAGATGCTGTGGCCCTGAAATCCGTGGATTCGTGAGCAGTCTCTGGATTTTCGCATCAGTTGCAGCAGAAACTTGATGGTTATTGATGTCGGCCAAAGGTGGCCGTGTTGGCAAACTGGCACTCGGCTGACATGGCACATGCGGGGTTGATGGGAGTGTGGGAGGATGGTTGCAAGACAGGAGTGTGGGAGGATGGTTGTGAGACAGGGGTGTGGGAGGGATCGTTTCTTGCCTCCATGTCTGTGTTATGGCTTCCAACTTGTCTAATCGAGAAAAGACTTCTTTCTGAAATGTTTCTAGAAAGTTCAGAATCTTGTCCAATTGTTGAACTGGGCTTTGCTCATCAAATGAGTAAAAGTCGTCAAACAGGTCAAGTATGACAGGGGTGTCATAAGATGGTTGTGGTGCAGGGGCATTATAAGATGGTTGCAGGACTGGGTCGTCATAAGTCGGTTGTGGTGCAGGGGCATCATAAGATGGTTGCAGGACTGGGACATCATAAGATGGTTGCAGGACTGGGCCATCATAAGATGGTTGCAGGACCGGGGCGTCATAAGATGGTTGCAGGACTGGGGCATCATAAGATGGTTGTGGTACAGGGGCGTCATAAGATGATTGTGGGACAGGGGTATGGGAGGATGGTTGGGTGACACGGGTGTGGGGAGATGGTTGGGTGACAGGGGTGTGGGAGGACGGTTGGGTTACAGGGGTATGGGAGGATGGTTGGGTGGCAGGGGTGTTGGAGGATGGTTGGGTGACAAGGGTGTGGGAGGACGGTTGGGTTACAGGGGTATGGGAGGATGGTTGGGTGACAGAGGTGTTGGGGATGGTTGGGTGGCAGGGGTGTTGGAGGATGGTTGGGTGACAGGGGTGTGGGAGGATGGTTGGGTGGCAGAGGTGTTGGAGGATGGTTGGGTGACGGGTGTGGGAGGATGGTTGGGTGACAGGGGTGTGGGAGGATGGTTGGGTGGCAGGGGTGTGGGAGGATGGTTGGGTGACAGGGGTGTGGGAGGATGGTTGGGTGGCAGGGATGTGGGAGGATGGTTGGGTGGCAGGGGTGTGGGAGGATGGTTGGGTGGCAGGGGTGGGGGGGATGGTTGGGTGGCAGGGGTGTGGGGGAATGGTTGTGAAATTGGTGTGACACAAGCTGGAAAAGATGCCAACACCACATCAGAAATCTGCACCGTCGCCTTCTTCTGTGCTGCTGTCTTCTTCCGCTTCTTGGGCTTGGGAGGTGCAGCAGGATCCGGGTCAACGACGACCGCTTTCCAAATACGAGACTTCGTCTTGATTGTCACTTGTTCGTCGATCTTGAGGAGGCCTTTCCTGCTTTTGTCCCTTTTGAGCTTGGAAACAGACTCCAAATACTCTTTACCGTCGTAGCGAGACGATCCATTGCCCTCGTACCTGACCAAAACTTTCTCCATAATCCACTGAACCTGCGCGCGACTTGCAACAACTGAGCGATCGACTTAGCACCTTCCGAATATTCTTGCGTACTCTTAACCGTTATCGTTAACGCTTAACCGTTAACGCTTAACCGTTAACCGTTAACGCATAACCGTTAACTGCTAACGCTAAACCGTTAACTGCTGTCGGAATGTGGTTCTCATTTGTCGTTACCTTTTTATGACGCGTACTGTATATGTAATATTAGATTGGTAAAAAGCCTACATAAGTATTCTCTTGCGAGACACTGCTTGGAGTGAAGAACAGTGGTACCACGAATGGTAGAGATGCCATTACCAGGCCAACGAGACTCGGACAAAGCTATAAGATCAATGCTCTTAGACTTCATGGTATCAATAACAGAGAGCAGTTGAGCACTTTGATCACTCAAAGATCCAAGTGAACGAACATTCCAACAACCAATTCTTGTCCTTGACTTGGCGTGGACAAATCCACAAGACACAGAAAGGGTTGAAGACTTCTTGGGCAATGTAGACTTAACCTTCTCAGGTTTGGAAGCTGAGAGATTCTGCACATCCACTGTAGATGTGCAGGGCACATGATGGGGCGCTACTCCAACTGTACCACGTTGTGCTATCGGCTGGGCCATAGCCCAGGAACCAGGGATCGCCACGAGGAAGTTGCGCAACATGGTCCCCCCACACATGCACACACTTTACCACATTGTGTTACAAGTTTACACAAGTACTAGTTATAACGAACATGCATTCCAACAACCAATTCTTGTCCTTGACTCGCTCGGGCGCTTAGCTGATTTATCGCACTTGGGCGCTTCGCGCCCTCGTGTGATAAATCAGCCAGCGCCCTCGCGGCCATGTTATAACTGACTTGTTACGATTCAAACAGCAGCGATTAGCGCTTGAATTCGTTCGCTGTCGAATGAATTTACCGAACGAACCTGACTGAAGTTACTATAGAAACCAGAGAACACGCTCTTCTTGGAGCACAAGGCAAAACACGAGAAGCGTCGCAAGAAAAAGGCTGTCAGCGGCCTCTCGTACTGAATAAAGCGTCGGCGCCGCTTGAGTCGGCACTAGGGCAGATTATTAGAAGTCCTGCAAGCAGCGTATGAAGGGAGAACTTTCTTTTTAGAGAGTGTACTAGAATTTAAACGACTGGAGAACTTGGGAGTGGCGAGACCTACCTTCAAGTTGATCCATCAAGTGAACTCGGGAAAGGGAATCTTGGTTTCTCTATCACTAAAGACATTACATGCACAATTGCATGTCACTGCCATGCAGTGCTGTGCTAGGCATAAATTTATGTTGATGACCATGCTACCAAGTGACAAGCACTCATCATTCCAGAGCCAATGTTCATGAGAAAGTTCACAAGGTGATTGATAAAGCAGTAAACAAAACATTTGTTTAAGGCTAAAAAGTGATTGGGTTAGCAAATACGAGCCCCATTCGACGCAGTGTGTAATGAGGTGTGAAAGCATACACAGTGGCGTTATGCGAAATTAGCACACTGCAGTTTGCTTTGATGTATGGCTTCCTCATGTAACAAGCAACTTTTAGTGTATGTAGTGTGTGTGTGTGTGTGTGTGGGTGTGGGTGTATGTGTGTTGTGTGTGTGTGTGTGTCACCATCACCATTTTCTATTCTTTAAGCTTAATCGCACCTCTATTACTTTTTCGGTAGTGATGGAAACATTCTACTGATCTTGTTGTTCATTCATTGATACGTGTTTTGTTTGCAAATGATTCCAGACAAGTGCTCACTTGATGTAGGTATGGTAATAACAGTGCAGGGGTAGGGGTAGGAGGGGTCTTACTTTCTGGTTCCTTTTACATGTGTCCAACTGTTGAGTGTATACTGTGTAGTGAAAATGTGTACACAGCACACTGCATGAAGCAGTGAGTGGTGAAGTGATTTGTAAACCTATTCACACCCTGCAGTATTGAATGAGCTCTTCACTAGACACCTCCTAACAGCGGAAGAGTGCTCTGAGGTGGCTAGGAAGGGGAGGAGGGAGTGGGAGGACCATCTTTGTCAAGTCCTGTTAGCAAAACCCCCAAAGGTAATGCAGGAAGCCGTTCAAATGCTGAAGAAACATGGCTGCCATGTGAAGAAGGATCTGAAGAGTGAGTTATACTATAGTAGCACACTTTGCCAAGTCGTGTTCCAAGTACTTCACTATGACAACCTGATAGTGAAACATGCACCAACTGCATAGACTGCTTCAATTAATGTACAACTCCACCATTTGTTTAAGGATGCATTCCACATGGTGTGATGAACGGACATGCCAACACTTGTTCATACATACGTACATGTACATTTCCGGTGCATGCATGTGCATGCACATGTGTGTGTGTGTGTGTGTGTGTGTGTGTGTGTGTGTGTGTGTGTGTGTGTGTGTGTGTGTGTGTGTGTGTGTGCGTGCGTGTGAGTGCGAGTGTGTGTGTGTGGATACATGTGGGAGCTATGGACTTTGGTGAGATTGTTTGCTGTACCAAAAGAGACCATTGAGTGTCCCAGACCTTACTCTTGTGCAGTCAGCCATGTTTGCCTGTTTTTACATGTCCCGTTGTTCCATAAACAGCTGCCCATATGGCTGCCATGTGAAAAGTTGGCTACTAGTACTGCACTGTGACACCTTGTGATGACACTTGTGTGTAGCAGCTGTGTAGACTGCTGTGTCATGGTATTCCAAGTTGTGTGATGTACTGAGACCACACAACGCACACACACACACACACACACACACACACACACACACACACACACACACACACACACACACACACACACACACACACACACACACACACACACTGTGTCCTCTCATGCTGCTGCTGTTAGATGGTATTCCCAGTTGTG